>JAOXNO010000020.1:46151527-46161890 GCA_028565335.1 Limnodromus scolopaceus | reverse complement strand
AACACAAATTTGTCTCTATTTAAAGATACCATTGGTCACAGTTAAAAATGAGGAAGAATAATACAGGAGTTACAGAGAAGAATGGAAAGCTCTGTACAAACTAAATATGAGTCTTTTGTATATACAATACCTCAACAAATATTTATTATCTAAATGGAGCCGCCACACAAAGCACGTCGTTGTGAGACACAGTCAAGGCTTACCAACGCATTTCATCATCGTGTAAAAATAATAAATAACTAAGTTTACCAAGACTTTAAGTAAGAATTAACATCCGTAAACTCAAGTTGGCAGATGACAACTCAATAATGTAAGAAAGATTTCAGTAAGTCCTTCAGAAACTGCCTGCTCAGAAGAAAATGCTTTGCAAGAAAGATGCATCTTAAAGCCTCTAAACAGTCCTTAAGTGTAACCTCTGAAGCTGCCTTTGTTTCTATAGACTTACTACATCACTCAGTCTTAAATTCAGCTTAACACTTTTATTGATTTTTCACCTTTTTTAAGGGAAAGAAAAACTTCCTATGACTGAATTTCCCTCAATTTAGACAGCTGTAAAATTAAGTTTTATTTTCCCCTATTACCTTTGAATTTCTTATGGCATTAAAAATAACCCCTATAATTTTCTTTCCTAGCCAACGGAAGAGGGATTTATACAATTCAGATGCAAAATAAGTGAAAAAATCCACACGTGAAATTATTACTTTATGCTTGAGACATGATAGAAAACAACCACATACAAAATGTTATGTAAATGTGTAAGACATTACTGACAGATACTTTCGAAGATTTAAGCATTCACACAGAAATCTTCAAACTATTTCTCTGGGTAGCATTTCTCTTTTCAGCAGCAATATGATAGAATAATTTGGGTAGCACTCCAAGATGCCTGGAAATACCTCCCATCTGTTAAATGTAATAGTGCTATTTACACTCTGCTTTCCAGTGAAAACCTTTCAATAAAATGTTATATTGCTTTAAACATACAGCTGCAACCACGTCATGAGTTTACTCCTCCTCCTGATTAGAAGTAATGGCAGGGACAACAAAACTGACAAGTCCAAGATTTAAGAGAGTCTGGAGCGTGGCACCTCCTACTACTCACCCTCCTTTCCTTTCTTCCACCCCAATCGTGAATTATCTCCTGGTTACAACACATTTGATGAATGAGCCTGAGGCTTGCTGTCACCAGGTGGCCCACTATGGACCCGTGATGAGACGAGGTACAATGTGCACCACTCATTTTGCTCTATTGCTAGTAGTCTTTCTGGGTCAAAGTTTTGCAACACAAATGAAACACTTCTTGTTTGCCTTTCACCTTTTTTGAAACGCTAATTTTTGAATAAGCTGCATAGTTTCATAGGCTGTTTATCTCTGTTGTTCATCACCTTCAGCACTCTTCACCCCATTCGCTGAGTTCTTTTAGTAACCTTGAAAGGTTTCGCTCTCATTATTTACACAACTGTCAGCCCACTGCATTTATTTTCCCTTAATTCCAGATTTTTATAATCTCTACCTTTGCTTCCAACCTAAGCACTCTCAAGTTCACCTCTCCTGTACCTCGCTGGGTCTAGGTATTTAAACCATCATGTCCAAAACTTGGAAAAAGTAAAAACTCCTCCTCACTCCTTCCAACTCTGCTCTCTTCTTTACTGCTGTGCTTACACACATTCAGCTAACTCCAGCGGGATGTCCACGTACTCAGGTCTCTTCCTGAGGCGCAATTAAAGAAATGCATTAGTACTTCCCACAAAGTCTCTCCTAGGAGAGGTGAACTTCTCCGAATCACCTCACCCTCTTGCTGCATATACTATGTCCTAAGCATAACACTTGGTTTCCTTCCAACTTGCCTAGCTTACCTTTGCAATAAAATGGCGAGGCACATCAAGGAAACAGACTTGGGAAAAAAAACCAACCCAACCCTGACAATTATGCCCCTTTTCTGGATTAAACAGAGTGCTGCACCCCCAACATGGCATTCACACTTTCCCTGCACTTTTAACACTCCGTGGAGCTTATTTACTACTTAGAGAAAAACAATTAGTCAGAACCTATCAAGTTTTCAACTATGGATGTTTGAAACTGTGGACTCATAGCATGTTCAAGTTAAACCACACAGTTTTAAACATATTTTTTCTATAATCTAAATAAAAGACTGAATAGTAAACTGTAAGTTAACAATTTAAAGCTTCTACATAGCTCATATCAAAAAAATACAAATTTACTACTTTCAAATTTATTTCCTCTCTTTTACCTAAACTTAATAAACTGAGTAACACTTGTAGCAGGTGCTCTAAGGAATAAATAAAAAATAAACCCATGTATGCACAAAGTCTAAATTTAACTTAACAGCTAAGTGGCAGATGGCACATCATGTGGTTACCCATCAATCTGCAGCATTGGCAAAAGGATTAATCTACAAATCCTGCTGCATAACCAGCACCAATATAGAAAGTATTTGCCTGCCTTCCTCACTCCCCTCTATTCTCTCCTCCTCCCCATCCCACATGCACAAAAAAAGATATCTGTTCCTTAGACAATGGTATTCCAATGGTTGGACATTTACTCTGTTTGCTTTTGGGCCCAGGCCAGTCCATTTTTAAGTGCAGGCCCATTTAAAGTACAAACCATCTGAAGTTCCTATATTACCAAGATGTTTCCATTCCAGGATTTTTCTTATCGATGAAGCTTCATATCTCTTTTATAATTCCAATCCATTATTCTTCCAAAGATGTAAACATTATCTCTACTGTTTTGCTTTAGGTGTTTTAGCTCCTTTCTCTGTCACCCCCAATTATTTTAAGTATTGGTATCAACAGTCTTACTGTAATTGAACTAAATGAGACAATTATCTGAAAACACAGGAAATTAATTTTTCTTCGGCTTACTGCATATAAGCTCTAACTTACAGCATATAAATAATTTTTAAAAAGTTATTCTAAAGACAGAAAGGGCTGGGGCATTCGTATACTCTCCAATCTGAGTGTACAGTACAGATGCAGCAGCTGGGGGGAGAGAGAGAAGGGGGAAGACAGTGACAAGCATTTTTTCTTAAACCGTTTTTACGCAATTGCCTGTAACTGTAACATAACATGTAACACTCCCAACCCCCTTCCTTCCAGGGAAAACAGAGCCTGTGATGCAGCAACTCAATCTATGCATTTTTTCGTTGAAACATGCTGAACTGAACATCACTGCTCTTTGTTACTTTGGTATTGGTTTGTTTAACAGGGAAAATATTTCATTTTAGGACTTTGTGCTGTAACAACACTCACAGTGTGTTGTAGGAGTAACGGATGAAAACCATTGGTGCCAAAACCAACCACTTTGCTCCTTTCATTAAAAACACAGTGTATTCTTCCTTTGGTAGGATTTGAAAGTGCTGTTTTGCAGCACTAGAGATGGCAAATTTGGTGCATGATCACTTAGTAGTTACATGGGCTCAGGTTAAGCGTGCATTTTATTCATGAGTGCTCCATGTGGAACAAGAATGAGGCTTCCAGTTAGACTTTCAGATGGAATTTGAGAAGAGTCAAGTCGTTAGAGGGCTGATTGCCTAACTTCTCCCAGAACTTAAAATAACAGCAGATCACTGAAAATAAAAAAGCTTGTATCAAATTGAGAAAGAGAAATAGGTACACCATCATTTTAGTCATCTATTGGCTCTCTTTAACGGTCTGAACTAAAATAACACCACCGCCACCATTTCATTTGTGTTCCAGATTCTTAGTGATACTGACTTCTTCTCAAAAAACATCTAATTTTCCTTGCACAGTTTTTAACACACTTTCTGCCTATAAGCACTTACTTTGAACCATCATGAAAAAGCCAGAAATATGCATTTAGTTAAGAAAAGAACATTTAAAGTTTCATTTTTCAGTGTTAGTGATGCTATGCAGAGAATACCATAAACATTTTTTCTATGCTTATATGCAGTTGAATTGTTCTTATTTTGAACCAGAGACATGGATTGACTTCTAGAGATGTCATCATGTTCCAGCTTTATACTTCACATAAACAAGGTCACTGTTAAAAATGAGTATTTTTTCCAAACACTCTAAATCTGTATTTCACTTGACGTGGGTAGAAAAATTACTGTGCCTTAAGAAAGATTAGGGAGGATGCAGTGATCCAGATTTATGGTCATTTGAACAAAAGGATCTCTGGAGACAGCAGCACTCTGCAGCATCCACAACTTACCTGAATCTGATGATCTGGGATTCAGACTTTCACACTTCCAATACTAATACAACCTACTTAAGGGCTAAGTTTCTCGAGTGGCAAGCCATGCCTTACTTTCACTCCAAGCTGTGTATTTAGGATGAAAGATTAAGCCACTCTGTAGCTCCTAAGCTTAAACTTGCTAGAGAAAGCTTAGGCACAGCAGGACTGGGGCTATGCTGCATGGCCGCATGTGCGCAGGCAGCCGTACATCTGAACCAGCAGCCGTCTCTTGCTGATCTTCTGTGGGCACAAATGCCTCTTCTAATCCAGCTGCATTTCTGCAAGTGGATGTTGTGCACAGAAACTCTCTTCTGTAAGCTTTGACCTAATAACATTTTGATTTTTTACTTGGTCAGTATTTTGAAGCAGTCCAAAATCCACACATGTACTTCGGTGACCTTTATGAAAGCTATGAAAACTATTACATTGAACAAAAGGTCAGGGACCGTTGTAAACAATGTATATAGTTTCTATTAATAGTGTCTATTAATACAAGCAGTATGGTCAATGAGTATCAACAGTAAGAAGAAATACAACTGAAAAAAAAGGAAAAAGAAAAAAGAGAGAGAGGTGCAAGTCCATACCAGCATTACTAAAAAGACTTTTCCTAAAACTCAGCTTCTGTACCAAAACAGAAAGCCTTTTTTTAAGTTCAGTTTTAACTAACAGGATGCCAGATTTGTCATTCAAAACAGTTGTGTATTTATAATCACTGACACTGCATTGGAAACGTTTCGCTTTCAACAGTAATTCAGCCAGTCTACAAAAGACTGCAGCTCTCTACTCAGATTAATAGTTAGACATCAGAATAAAAATGCAGTCACATGGACATCAGCATAACAGTCACTGCAAGCTGCAATTTAAATCCTTTCTTCCCCTGTTACAAGGGCTGAGAGTAAAGGAGTACACAGACTACAGGAAACACTACAGAAATTATAGTCAAGGGGCACTTCTGCAGACTGCAGGAACTGCAGAATTGAAACTGTCATACGTAACCTGCCCTTGCCCGCCTCTGCCCTCTGGCTTTATACATTACAGAGACGCACTACTACACCAGAGATAACACAAGGGGGATAACCAAGCGTCCCCAAGGTAAGAGATGTATCATGTCTCAACACAGCTCCAAAATAAAGCAGTGATTTTTGAATTCACAAGTGACTTTGTAAATGGAGCTGTAACAAGAATATTTTTCCAGAAAGCTGGTATTCGGGTTAGAGCTAGCAAACTCGAGGGTACAAGCCCTACAGAGAGCAGTATCCAAGTCCATCCCTCAGCTGTGCTCTGCTTCAAAGAGTCATGAACGAGCAAGTAGGGGATCTGTACTTCTTCCCCATTGCTACCACCAGCAGTGAGCTTCCTAGGTTCAATTCCTCATCCTCCCTCTACTCTGGACCTCCCTGCATCCCAACAGAAGATGGGCAGGTCCCTAGAAAACAAAACAGCAGAAAACAAAAGCAGAACCAGTCGCCCAGCAGCACTTCAGTATTTCCAATACACTTTCTCTACACATCACTTCCCCCTCCACCCTTCAAGATGTATTTTACTGTACTCCCTTTGCTGTCATGACTGCCTCAAAAATAATGTAAGAAATTCACTTCCTAAAAGCATTAACTCTTTATGCAATAAATTTCAGAGCCTTAGGGACACTTGACATGCTGGAAGGGTACAGTGGGCTTTCAGTTAATTTTAACTCTGCATCAAAGCTCTCTTTGGAAAGTTTTGGTCAGATTTTTCTGTATTACACGGTATTCTAATTTTAAAAAGTTGCCTACAAATGACAGCCTGCCTTACCGAAGATATATTTGTTCTAGTTACTACGTGGTTTTGCACATGGAAATAAATGACAGACAATCCTGAAGTATTTCACTTCACAAGCCATAGCCTAATTTGATCTTTGATTTTACTCATACAGACTTTTCAAGTAAAAACTTTAACTATTAAACAGCACTAATTCCTGAAATTTTCTTGTATCTATTGCTTTCTCGACAAAGGTGTATTCCCAAAGGAAACAGATGGAAACAACTCAAGCTCCAGTAAAGCAAACAAGACTGAGACTAGTTTCTGTTGCATTTTTTGTTACAAATCCAATTCACAGAGGCATTGTATTTCGGCCTCAAGAACACTAATTCCATTTATGCATTTCCATATTTTTTCTGTCATAAAATCATAGAATCACTTAGGTTGCAAAAGACCCTTAAGACCATCAAGTCCAACCATTAACTTAACACTGCCAAGTGTAGCACCAAACCATGTCCCTAAGCACCACAGTTACACGTCTCTTATATACTTCCAGGAATAGTGACCCAACCACTTCTCCGGGCAGCCCACTCCAATGCTTAGCAACCCTTCCAGTGTAAAAATTTTTCCTAATATCCAACCTAAACCTCCCCTGGTGCAACTTGAGGCCACTTCCTCTTGTCCTATTACTTGTTACCTGGGAGAAAAGACTGACCCCTCCACCTTGCTATAACTACCTTTCAGGCAGTTGTAGAGAGCGATAAGATCTCTCCTAGCATCCTTTTCTCCAGGCTAAACAACCCCAGTTCCCTTAGCTATTCCTCAATAAGACTTGTTCTCCAGACCCCTCACCAGCCTTGTTGCCCTTCTCTGGACCCGCTCCAGCACCTCAATGTCTTTCCTGTAGTGAAGGGCCCGAAACCGAACAAGGTACTTGAGATGCAGCCTCACCACTGCCGGGAACAGGGGGAAAGTATCACTTCCCTAATCCTGCTGGCATTCATCTCCAAGAGTTGCATCCACTGGAAACATTACCTGGAGCAAGGTTTCTCTTATCAGGGATTGCTATTTTTTCTTTCACAGAAGCTCAAATCTCTTCCAAAACCCATTATGCTGGATGACCACGTGCCTCTCTACAGCTTTCTGCAGGTACCCGCCTGTGCCAGTGAAATGGTTAGCAGCCTGCCTTCCCTACTGAAGCTGCCTTCCACCAGCTTTTCAGCTCAATACAAATTGTCTCAGGGAGGCCAGCACAATGTGCTCTCTCCCAGTGTCATGCCTCATTTTATTCTTTTTCACGTTGAAGCGTCAGACAAAGAAAAATTGGTCTCATGGGGGATTTCTCTCAGCTCTTTGCACAGGGAAAATACATCAATGAGGAACTCCTAGTGTGCATGAGATCAGTGTGATAGTGTATTTGCTACAACTGACCTTGCAGAATAGTTTTATGAAGAACAACAGGTTTTAATTGTCCCTTTTCATCCTGGGAAAAGAGTTCTTTTAAGAACTTACTGTACTTAGTAAGAAAGCCTATGCTGCCAGAGGCAGAGTCTGGCACGCAGCATTTTCTTGTTTCACCTCCTGTAAAGGTCTCACACTCAGCCACAGAAGGCAGCAGTGGCTGTTCCTTAGGAGGCCAGCGCTCAAAGGCAGCTCCCTCAAGCCAGGGGACAGCCTGCCATTTTGTAGGATAGCTCCCTCCCTACTCATGGTGTCTCAGTAATCTGCCTCAAGGCCACTTCGTGTTTCTGCTTCTCAGTTGCTCAGTGTGCAGAACTCTTCCTTTTGAATCCCTCCACCCCATGTTTCTGAAGTATTTTGGCTGCTCAGTCAATTTCACCAAGTACCAAAACCTGGGTGCCAGAAAAGCCCTTTTCCGACACTGATGAGGCAGCTGGTGGAGCCAGCATCACCCCTGGTTGAGGGGGTTGTCCTGAGGCAGGGCCCTCCACCAATGGCAGGGAGATGATGCACAGATGGGGTCCGTACCACCTCCAAATCACTCCCTCCCAGTAAGGCAACCACAGAGTGCCACAGAGACTAAGTGTTCGGCCAGCAAGTGTGCAGCCAGCAGCCCTGCACAAGCACTGTCACCACAGTCAGACACAGCCCTCAGCACCAGGGCAGCACACATCTCCCAGAACTGGGGGAACATCTCTATCACAACGTAGTTCAAGGGTATGGGGCCTAAAACCAAACCCCATTTGCCCAAGAGAATAAGCCTCCGTCCCCAAACATCTTGGTTGCTTCCACTTTCCTTGCCTGCCTCATGCCTGGAGGTGAAGAGTGTCACAACATGTCAGGAAGGCAAGCGTGCTACTGTGTGAATAGTGTTTTGGATGGACTGTCCATCCCTGCACAAGAGACTGTTTTGTTATAGCATCCTGTGGGGTACACCCACTGTGATCAGCTATGAGCAACCATATGTGGCACACTCCTCAGCAGTCACAGAAAAAATTAATAAAGCCACTCGTGGTCTTGGTAGCCTGCCCAGAAGACATGGTGGCACCTGAGTTTGCATCTGCAGAGCAACAGTTGTGTGGCAAAGTACCTGTTGCCTCACAGGTCGGGTGTTTCTCTCAAATTCACAGCAAGAGAGGCTTCGGCCTCTCAGCTTCCTCACAGCTGAAGATCAACAATGTGCCAGAAGAAAAACAAGTTCTGGAGAAGAAAAACTAAATTAAAAAAAAAAAAAAAAGACTGCCAGAAATGGAAAAGTGCTCGGTTACCAAATAAAGACAGCTCCCTTCCTATTTCCTACAGTGACACCAGTGAAATTTCTCTAGCAATTAATGAGCTTGCACAGGTGTTACTCCAAGTGTAAGCACAAGACTGGCTGGCTGGCAGAAGCGCCACTGAAGTGATAGTGTGTTGGTGGTGACAGAGAAAGACAGTGAAGCTCATCTGCCATAGAGCACAGTAACTACTGCGGGGTTGGCAGTCAAAAATCAACTTGCAGGCGTGATGTGGAAATCTGTCAAAAGGATTAGGGAATCCCCAAACACCTTCTAGTCTGAAACAGTACAATCACATCCAAAGAGTCAGAAAAGCTTCCGAATCATTTTTCATTATCTTGGCAACAAAAACAGACACACCAGTGAGTCTTAGCTCTTTTATAACACCTCTCACGCTTAAATTCACTGTCATTCTCAATGCACTCACTAGGTACAACTTAAGGTATTTACCACTCTTTTTGAAAGGTTTCTCAAAGCATCAGAGAAAGCTTATCTCAAGCCTTGTCTCAAAGAACATTTGAGTAAACAAGATGAAGTCCTGATAGGGTTCAGGCTTCTAGTAGGTAGTGAACACAGTAAGCCTGAGCGCTGTTGCAAGCAGCCAGACGCAACCTTTGTCAGGGATGCAGGGACCAACTGTCTTCACAGTAAGTAGAAACTCCTCCCAACAAAGGTTCTTCAAAAATACATGTCCCTTTGGAAGACCCAACACAGTAGTGGCCACATGGGGAAAAGGAAAGTTACTGTGCAGCTGTAAACAACCCTGCACACAACCGTTTCACCATGATGCTGAAAGAAGACGGTTTGTCAGAGTCAGAAACGTGATGATAACATGAAACTAGATGACAGAACAACTTGAAGCAGCACCCACACAAAAGATAACGTGCTCTGCGCTGAGCGGGTTGCAGACACTACCACTACCACCACGTAAGCACAAACACAGCATTCTTCTCATGACTGCAAGTACAATGGGTACTGGAATTATGGTGAGCATAAGGGAGACTGCCTTCTTCCAAAGACATTACAGAAAACCCAAAACCATGTGGAAATCAGAACACTGCCGAGAAATAGTCACTCTTTCTGGCCTCACGTGATTTTTCATGCTATAATGGTGAAACTAATTTCCCCATCTGCCACGTGACTAGCAGGAAAAGTAACTTTCAGTCAATACAATCAGGGCAGCATAAAAAAGCCAACACTGGAACTCTAAAAACAAAAGCAGGGAAGGTAGCAGCTTTTTGAAATTCTAAAGCTCTGCTCCAAAGTTAGAGCCTATTAAACAGACATCTTAAGTAAATCAGGAGGGTGCATAAAATTACTTTAAAAAGCAGTACTATGCAGAACAACTACATCAGAGACTATGCAATTTATTATCAATTTATAATCTTCTCCACTCATAGTCTTCACAAAACAGTATTTTTTTCCTAATTCAGTTTAATTAATTTTCACATTAACTTAATATACTTTACATGCATTTGTTGCTGGATTGCTAGCATGGTAGCAATTCTGCAGCATATGGCACTGCAGAAAGTTCCTAACATGTTCCTCCTCTGTGTCAACATGAAACTGATTCAAAAAACTATCTGCATAGACAGTCCTGCATGCCCAACTACATGTTGGCCTGTTGTCACACCTCTTCTTCAACCGATCTCACAGAACCAAAATTTACT
>JAOXNO010000020.1:46137251-46147576 GCA_028565335.1 Limnodromus scolopaceus | reverse complement strand
GGGAGCAGATTTAGATTGGAGATGAGGAGAAAGTTCTTTACTGTGAGGGTGGTGGAGCACGGGAACAGGTTGACCAGGGAGGTAGTTGACGCCTCATCCCTGGAGATATTCAAGGTGAGGCTCAATGAGGCCCTGGTCTAGTTGGGGGTGTCCCTGCTGACTGCAGGGAGGTCAGACTAGATGGCCTTTGGAGGTCCCTTCCAGCCTGGACCATTCTATGATCCTATGATCCAACAAGGAAGAAAGAGAAGGGAAAATAAACGGTGGAAAACAAAAGATCTAAACAAACCTAACAAGCTGTCAAATGTATTTAACAACCTGGTCTGAGCTTTACAAATATTAACCAGCCTGTGTCTGTGCAACCTTGAAACACGGGGAAGCTACTTACGAGAGAAGGTGAGCAGCAGTGCTCCAGGCAGCACCTGACACTTGCAGCTCTGCTTCACTTCTGCTAGAGTAAGTGCCCTGGTTCACACTGTACAAGGACACAGCCATTACACACCCCTGCTGTAAAACCTGCAAAAACCTGCTGTAAACCTGCTCTCAACTCTACTATGTGGTGCATCTGACAAACATGCATTTTCTACAACCTCCATGCAGGTACCTGCCTCCCAAACACAGGCATGCACATTTTATAACCACCAGAGTGACATTTACCATATCCATAAAGCTCATCCCTTTCCCTAAAGGACAGGTTCAATTCTCAGTTCAAGAAGCATCACATTATGTTATCTTGCTTCTTCCAGCATTTCAGATCTAATTGTAGGTGAGAAACTATTTCTGTAAGATACCTCTCTTCCTCTACATCTGCACCGTTTGTCGTTCTTGAGCATGTATGAAAACCCACCAGCACATAAACATTATTAAGATAATATTACTTAGTAGATATAAGAAAGCTGTATTCAAATGAGACAGTTCAAAAAGCTTTTAAAAATTCATAATCCCCCCTAAATGAGCAACAGAATTGGGTGATGGAACAGAACTTTATTATTAAGCCATTTTTATGCAGCTGACTAAACACAGGACCTCTCAAAACATGCCAATTACAATACAATTTATCTGTCGGTAAAAATGGAAGAAAAAACAAGCACAGAAACCCAAATACCATACATCCTGTATGTCCCCACAAACAGGCACACAAAGTCTTTTTCCTCTTCCCCTCCACCCTTGTTTTTAAGAAAAAAGCAAGTAAGCTTCCTCACAAATATATTCTTATTTGCCTTTATCTCTCCTTACCTCCAAAACACCTGCTACAGAGGACTTCAGGCTGTATGGTCAAGGACCTTGGGCCATTACACCTTTACAGTATAAACTACAGACCGACAGGATTGCATAAAAAAAAAATATTAATTTGAACACCCTTAACAACACATGGCACGCAGTACACACATGACATTTGAAAGGCCAGTTAGCTTTTTTTTTCCTATTTTTTTAAAGTAGTTAAGAAAAAATAAAAAATGGGATCACTAATACTTAACACACAAACAAAAAAAATCAATGTAGTTTGCATTTTAATTGTAAACTGAAAATGACAGTCAGAAGAGCTCACCCCCCTCAGCCTGCTTTCTCCCCTCATAAAAAGGGGCATGATGACAGCATGAGGGATACTACTCTGCTACAACAGATGAGCTTTGAATTAAGCAGGAGTTGCACAATGATAGAGGAGTCTCCTACAATCATTCCTCCACAAAAAGATAAAAATTAATAGCTCACAATTAATTAATTTAGCCAGCAAATCCAATTGCAGCTAAGGAAACACTGATGCTTTTCCTTGCACTATGCTTTGCAGACCATTAATTTAATAATCCTTAAGAACTTCACACTTGACACTGAAGGTCCTTCTTATTGCAAAATGGATTTTTCCTGTCACTGGTCTACTCTGCAGGCCAGAAGAACTCCTGCATCCACACTTATAATTTGGGGCTTGTTTTAGTACAGATAGACATGCTCAAGGAACTCAGAAATAACTTCCATCTGCCTCACAAAGGAGCCAGAGAAAACATTTCTTTGCTTGACTCATTTATGTTACCATTATGCACAGCTTAAACCAGAAGTGTGTTAAGAGAGTTTTCACAGTGTAGCGTAGTTGTACATTCATCGCTGTAACGAATGATGGCAGGAAATGCAGGTTTTAACAGATGGAGGATTCGCTCTGCGGCAGCCTTTAGCTTCAGGTTTTTGAGAGGCGACTCTCTCAAAGTGTGAGCACACAGACAAGAGCCAGTTGTGCTCCCTCTCTTCCCACCACGTTTGCTCGCTGCTGTGCTTTGAAGGTTTTCAAAATGAAGGAGGCTCATACCTGCCATTGCTTTGTCTTCTCCTCTCGTAAATATTATTTACCTGTTTTCAAATCATCAAAGCATTTCAAATTTACAAAATGCCTGCATGTAAGGCTTCTAAGGAACAACAAGCAGGAACACATGCCCAGGTATTTCACATTTGAGGAAAGTAGAGATTCTTGATTCAACCAGGCATAGACTCAAGAGTGTACCTCCTTCTTAAGTGCTGTGCAGCATGGGTTTTCAAGAAAAGGTGGCACTGACAATGGTATTTCAGACAATGAAAGAAAAAGAGAGATCTCACAGGAAATCCTCCACAGACAGCACCACTACACAGCTCTCACAACCATCAATATGGTCACCTTTGTTCAAAGGAGCACACGACTTAAAAGAAGTTATGACCACAGGGTTAGCAGACAATATATAGGGATTTCTCCATGATCATACTCTGCTAAGCAATTAGGTCAAGCCATGCTCTTGAAAATTAGTTTAGCGCAGCTGAAGGTCAAGGAATGAAAGCATGTGGGGGAAGAGATGAGGCAGAAAAGGAGTTGAAAGATTTATTTTAACTCTCAAGCACGTATAAAGCCCTTGCCAGAAAGAGGAGCTGCACTGCTGCTAGAACTTCAGTGTATGAAAGGAACATTCTTGGCACTGAAAAATCTGGCATCTGTGTACAAATAGAAAAAGTGTTGTTCCAAGTTACAAGCTGTACACAGAAACAAAAAGGAACTCCTCTACATCAATGTGCTCACCAGTACTGTCTTGTACATTTTAAATTACACTTTTGTCAATGGATTGATGTGGCTCAATAGTCAGGTAAATAAGCAGATTTTTGTTGCTGTTAACCAGAACAAAGAGATATTATATGCTTTTATTACAGACAGAGTTCTGTAATTCTGTTTTTTTTAAAGCAGAGTCTCTTGCACGAGCAAGAATTCTGATGTCAGATTTTTTTTCTATTCACATTTGGGTTTTGGAATGCAAATTTGAATGAATAAAGTACTCTGGGTCTTCATTGGCAGCAGATGTTCAGAAGAGAAGGCACACTGAAAAAGCTGGAAGCATTACTAAAGGTTTGATGATTCTGTCCTCCTGGAAACCCATAAATTACTGCAGATACAAAACAAAGAGATACTAACAACTTTACAGATTGCTATAAGAAGTTCACTGAATTATTTAAGTCTAAAAGTAGCCAAACAAAGACTAAATTCTCTTGCCTGCTCTTTACAGTGCTATAGTCTTTACAGTCTTTGAATGCACAGAATAGGTGGGTGAGAGGCAAACACCAGACAGGCACAGACAAAACCTTCCCTGCTTCCTGTATGTATATAAACAATTCAGCTCTGTCCTCGGTTTCATATTATCTATCCAGCATTCACTTGTACAGTCTGGGTAACACCAGACATGCATGCTTGTCATTCTGACAATAGACGAGACAAGAAATGCAAGTTATCACCATGAGTGAAACTTTAGACAGAAGGCTGAGCAATGGCCAGACACTCATTTATTTATTTTTTCTGTTCTCTGATCCAGTTATTGCCTAGGCAGGAAGAGCAGTTACAACATTATTAGGGAAAAAAAATTTAGGAAGTCAGGTTGTTGGTCATTCCTTTGTACGCAAAAGCATAATACCTATATGTTGTGACCTGGTCTCTTTAGGAGCTGTAAAACTTCTCACTGCTCAAGAAAGAGTTTTTCATGGTTCCTGGTTGAGAATTCATTTTATCATATGATTACTTTTCACTTTTAAATTTAATCTAATATAGTTCAATGTGAGATGCCCCAAGTGCAAAGGTATTATATGTACAATTTGACTGTAGAGTTAGTTTTTAAACAGTCTCCTCTATGGTATGTTCAATCCCTTTTTTTAAAAAATTTGTTTTTAATATGACACTAAGCCATACTACAAAGCTCAAGAGTTCTTAACTTCCTAGTATACAGACAACAGCAGTGCTAAACCACACTTTAACATTCCGACTGTCTCTCTCGTACGTACTCTACAGTTCACAATACACTGCGGAGTGCCAGACTAACCGAATCTGGATATTCTGTGTCTCTCTCTGAATAAACACTTCCAAGTCACTGATCTTTGACATGTGCATTGATAACACTGTAACAAATGGGAAAAAGTACTGATCTACTCCAGAATACTTTGGAGCTGGTTCTTCGTCAAGATGCAGTGGAAAGAAAAAAAATCACTGAATGTGATGTCCATTATATCACACAACAAACATAAGATGCACGCAACCAGTATGAAACCAAACTCAGTCCAAGCACACATGCATCATTCTTGTAAAACTTGGAGATGGTAAAAACAAAGAAAAAAGTGACGTGAGAAGGTCCCATGCCTCAAGCCCCTTAACATAAGCACTTACACTTAAGTGATTGTCAAATTACAGAACACGAAGAACTAGGTATTATCTTATTTGCCCAAGCAAGTACTCAAGAAAATGCTTCAGACAGAAGTCTACTTACAGACACGGTGGTTTAAAATACCAAAGTGAAGTCCATGCTGAGATGTGGTGGTTATTTGATGTATAAACTGGGGGAATATGTATGGCTGTAAAACTTCCAAGGCAGCTGGATGTCAGCCATTTCCCATTAATGATGCTTGGGCTGGAGCTTGCTCAAACCCATTTGGTCTGAACACATGTACATCTGCTAAAGCCTTTTCAGAAATCATTTTAGAATGTGAAAAGCAGAGTACTCACACTTGTAAACAGTTCATGTAATAACTACGTCTATGATGGAAAGGAAAAAGCCAGAAAGAAGGCGGGAGAAATGCAGAGA
This sequence comes from Limnodromus scolopaceus, assembly GCA_028565335.1. Lineage (NCBI taxonomy): Eukaryota > Metazoa > Chordata > Aves > Charadriiformes > Scolopacidae > Limnodromus > Limnodromus scolopaceus. The sequence continues at coordinate 46,142,504 of JAOXNO010000020.1, read as the reverse complement.
AATGCACAGATTTTCAAGCAAAGTGCTACCCTTACTGCCATTTATGATATTAAAAAGGAGCTTGCACGTCCAGGTACTTAAAGGATCAATACCTAAATACATAGTCATATAAATAAAGAACATAATATACTGTGACAGTACTTAATGCTAGAGTTGGAGTCTTAATGCTTCTATTGTTCGTGAGTACTTAATTTTCCTCCTTCATTTGGGCTTTTAGTGAAATTTGTAAATCAGCTCAGCAATTAACATTAAATCGTAAGTTAATCTTGCAAATATTAAAAGATGTATGTGAAGTACATCTGACTCAGAACATAAAAGCTCACTCATCACTTGCTCAGAAAATCAATGGTGAGCCTGGGACGAGTATTAAAACATATAAGCAGAATAAACATTTGATTTTAGTGATGCTTAAGAAAATTAAAATATTTTGAGTTTCCTGCTTCTCTTCTGTAGCAACAAGTTCTGAAACGTACTGAAGTGGGTGTTTGTCCTTCAGCTTGGGGAGGAAGACTCTATTGATAACGCTTATCAGATCTCAGTTATGCCATCCACTCTTTCATCACAATGAGCAGCTTCCCTTTATTTCACCTTTTCAGAACCTCCCTGTTTTATAGCATATGACCTATGATCTTAATGAGCAATGACAATGTGCCTCTAGGCAGCATTTCTATGCAGATTTTGACTCTGGAAGATATCTACATTGAATGGACACAAAAATACACAAATGCATGACATTCACAGGACAGCTGCACCTGTTAGATACACTAAATGATGCTAATGTAAGAAAATGTTTTTTCAGTGTATTTGAAAAATCATTTAATATGGTGATAGGGTATGGATCATTCACCAAATGCTTGCTAGAAAAACGGTAAAATCCAATTACTGAAAGGAGAAGTGAAGATGGACTGCAGAGCCCCAAACAGGTTATGACACAGCCTTCCCAAGAAACGACAGAGTTAAAAGAGTGGAATGGATTTTATCACATTTCATTAATTTCCATCAGGTATGAAGAATCACCGTAAAATCCACAGGTATCTTAATAACCTTTCAGTACCAGAGCACAAGGAGAAACATACAACCTCAAGCTTATACTCCACAGAAGATGGCAGAGCCATTTTTTGCATGGGAAAATTTCTAGGTTTTCTCCTCCAATTATTAATTTGATGTTAGCTAAATACTTAAGAAATTCACCAAGCAATACAATCTATAAAAAAATTAAGCCAGTCATGAAAAGACTTCTTTTCCTTGACTGAAGACAGCTTTTTAAGAAGACAGGACATGACAAACAAAGCGCAGTTTGTGTCACATACACAAGCGGCTTAGTAGCCGTCCGTATACATTATGGTTTTATGAGCTGCTATTTACAGCCAAATAATTGTCCGCTTCCTCAGCTCTCCAGCCTTTATTCACAACTAGTCACTCTTGCAGACAAGCCTGGACACTTAGGAATGTAGAATATTTTTTTTTTTAAAATGTTCTAAGTTGTCCTCTCTGATCTCCATGTGGAGGATGGCTTGCCTGGCTAGCCTACGGCTGCTGCCACCGGAAAACATACTCAGACTGTGCAGTCATGGATCTCATTGTCCAGGGTTAATGGAGAGTCAGGTTCTGCTTCCCAGTTCAGCGCAGCTCTTCCATGTGCTAACAGCCAGCCACACCTGTACAGCACTGACGCAGAGCACACCGGGCACAGGCTTTATGGTGTGAGTTAGCAGACACAGCCAGCAGCCCTCACAGCCAGAGGCATCCCCATCCCTCTGTCCGTGCACTCCTACGCCACGCCGGCAGCTGGCACTGGTACTTCCCCAGTGTGCCTGCAGTGACCCAGTTCTGGGAGCTCAATCCGTAATGCCCTCCTGCTTCCAGGCTGCGCTCGGGATGGTGCCAGTGCCAGCACGGGAGAAGCAGAAGGAGAACGCAGCTCAGCGGGTGAGGAAGAGGGTCGTCCCATTCACTAGCCCTCTCATTAGGCTGGTTTAGCCACCCTGTGAAAATAGCTAGGCAGAGCAGCGGGCAGGTAGGGCATCGCTGACCAGGAACTAACACACCTTTAGGAGGGACAGCAATGTAAAGTCTTCTTTTTAAAGGAACAAAAGGGGCAGCAGAAGTGGACTAGATTCTTAAGATATAATCTGGAATGGTTTGTTCTCCAGTTAATGTTATAACCAGCAACAAAAGCAGGAAAAGTGATCCTTCTTTTAGGCAGGACTGCCAAGTAAATAGTATCAGAAGGCCCTTTCAAATAAAAAGTAATCAGAAAAGATGAGACATAAGGAACTAAGCTGTTCCCTGGTGTGCTTTCCTTTCCTGGGGAATCAACAGCGACTCTCCACAGATGGCCCTGCTCATGGAGATAATACTGCCAGAGAGATAATACACCAAAAAAAGTCCAGACATTTTGGTATGGGAGTTAGAAGTCTATGCTTGCAGAAAAAAAACCCACACAAACACACACCAACACCCTGCCCTCTCCTCCACCCCAGAAAAAAAACCTCCAAAAAGATCAAGACAGCAGAAGGAGGCAAGGTGAAATATCCACATCTGGGACTACATCAGCATCATCTTATTTAAAGGTAACAGGAGACGAGAGTCCAAATAAAGGAATCAGAGTCAGCAAGAAGAAAGGTATCAAAAGAAAGCTAAATTTTATTACCATTCAAGACTCCCATGTACTTATTTTTTTCTTAGGAAATAATAACTGCCAATTTTGTTGATGGAGCTATTGAAAGTGCTGAGTTCTTGGCCACAAAGTTGTTAGACCCAAGTAAAATACCCACTAATAGTACATTCCTCTGTCAAGAAAGGGGAAAAACCCCACACCTCAATCTCCATTAAACTTGGCAGAATAATTTATTTGTTACTGGCATGTTCTAGCATGTTACACCATGCCAAAACAGAACACAATATTATCAACTAACAAAAGTTAGCTCCACCTAGTTATACCTACATGACTACTAAGCAAACACTACCAAATAACACCCACCACACGGAGTACTGTGATCCTAAGTTTTAAGCATTGTATTTCTTAGTCTCATTTAGAAATACAGGACCACAAAGGACTACCTCAGCAACGAAGTCCAATCCTCTTAAGCTGCAGATGACCCTGCAACAGTCAGTGAAACTAAAAATTTCAGAAAACAAAGAAAGATGAGAGGCCTCATACCACTTCTCTATAATCACAAGACCAGAGACTCCGGAAGACCAACACCCTTTCTCCGTCCTGCAAGAGTAACAGCGGCAAAACACCACAGCTTCAACAGACTATGTGACCCGGGGAAAACATTCCTATGGTATCAGTTCCCGTGGCACAGGATGAGGTACTCTAAATGAGCATTTCTACAGGCACACCCTCCCAGCGCCTCAAGTCTTACAACTACTTACTGACACTTGAGAGAAAACTGATGAAAGGAACAACAGGCCAGAAGTCCACTTACATACCAGACATAAAGTAGGGATCCTCAAGTAACTTGTGAGAAATTAGGAACACAGTATTAATTGCTCACAAGTAAGTATTTCAGGTACACCAGTTTAGTTACAGACTAACTTAGCATCCTGTTTAAAGCAAGAATCACATAGACAGAAGGCTACTGCCCAAAGCAATTTTTTTCCCTTTCCAAAGGCTCACTCCTCTGCATAGTTCAGCAGAAAATTCAATTAAACTATACCTTTCAATCAGGTTGTATGCACAGTTATAATTGACACTGACTGTGAACAATTCCAAGCTTTGGATATGTTCCCTTATGTTCACAACCACCCAATAAGAGGTATTTTCCTGTAGGTTAAGTACAGGCAAGACCATCTAAGCCTCCTCACAGGCTTGTACCTACAGGCAGACAATACTAGGGAAGACTTGCTCTAGTCAAGAGCAGCACACCACTGCACCGCAAGGTCCCTGCTGCTGGTGGTGAATGCATGCGTGTCGTCTGGGCAGCTGTGCAATGATGCTTCCTTCTCAATAGTACTCCCTCTTCAAGCGGAAATTGAACGTCATATTCGCTTGCGTATTCAGGAGGGAATAAGGGGAAGGAAATACATCAAAATCAAGAGGATAAAGTTGCAGACCACAATGTGGATTACTCAGTGTGGTGTTCTACAGCAATCCTAAACCATGTGAACTATTCCGGATTTGGGTGAAAGGCATCTATTACAAGAGATTCTCCCCAACATCAATGTGTGCCACAACCAAACAAAACTCCCTAAACCCCACACAATAAAAATATAACACCTTTAGTAAAAAAGGACATCATTCTCAAGAACTGCAATAGGCCTGAAAACTCTGAAAGAGAGTGTTAAAACTGATCTAAGGTATCTACAATGACTGTATCCCTACCAGCTTCCTCCTTCCCCTGGACAGTATCATGAAATCTTTTCCTTTACTTTTAGAAGCTCAGTCTTGATACAATTTAGGTTCCCTGATCACATTGGCTTAATTTCAAAGAAAAGTCACAAAGTTCACCCTTCTGGAGACAAGGAGCCTTACAACTTCCAGCCTGCAGATTTATCTGCGAACACCATAAACATAAATCCAGTTTTCAAAGTTTCTTTGATTCCCCAAGCATTTTCATTCTTCCAGTGTGAATAAAAAAACCCGTACCACTGGGGGATGTAAAGATTGAAGGTCGTCTTGGGCAGAGTGATCACGAGACCATAGAGTTTTCAATTCTTGCAGAAGCAAGACAGGGAGCCAGCAGAGCTGCCACCTTGGACTTCCAAAAGGCAGACTTTGGCCTGTTTAGGAGCATGGTTGAGAGTGTCCCCTGGGAGACAGTTCTGAAAGGCAAAGGTGCACAGGAAGGTTGGTCATACTTCAAGGAGGAACTCTTAAAAGTGCAGGAAAAGGCCATCCCCAGGTCCCATAAAACGAGCAGACGGGGAAGAAGACTGGTCTGGCTAAATAAAGGGCTTTGGCTGGACCTCTGGGAGAAAAGGAAAGTCTCCGGTCTCTGGAAAAAGGGGTTGGTTACTTATGAGCAATATCAAGGTGTACTGAAGATATGTAGGGGAAAAGTTAGAAGGGCAAAAGCCCAAGCAGAACTTAACTTGGCTACCACAGTTAAAGATAACAAGAAGAGTTTTTTTCAGTATATCAGTAAAAAAAGGCAGGCTAGGGAAAATGTAGGCCCACTGATGAATGAGGTGGGTGCCTTGGTGGTGGAAGACACAGAGAAGGCGGAGCTGCTGAATGCCTTCTTTGCTTTGGTCTTCACTGCCAAAGCTGCCCCTCATGAATCCCAGACCCTGGAGACAAGGGGG
>JAOXNO010000020.1:46067720-46094880 GCA_028565335.1 Limnodromus scolopaceus | reverse complement strand
TGAGGCCTCACCAGTGCCGAGTACAGAGGCACGATGACTTCCCTGCTCCTGCTGGCCACGCTATTCCTGATACAGGCAGGATGCTGTTGGCCTTCTTGGTCACCTGGGCACACTGCTGCCTCATTTTTAAGCCGGCTGTCCACTAACACTCCCAGGTCCTTTTCTGGTGGGCAGCTTTTCAGAAAAGGATGATCTGTTCCATGACCTTCCCAAGCACCGAGGTCAGACTGACAGGCCTGTAGTTCCCCAGATCATCCTTCCAACTCTTCTTGTGGATGGGCATCACATTTGCTAGACAGCTGGCACCTCCCTGGTTCGCTGGGGCTGCTGGTAAAGGACAGAAGATGGCTCTGTGAGCATTTCCCTGAGCTCCCTCAGTATCCTCAAGTGGATCCCATCTGTCCCCATAGACTTGTGCATATCCAGGTGTTGGAGCAGGTCCCTCATCATCTCCCTTTCGATTATGGGGGCTTCATTCTGCTCCGTACCCCTAACTGCTAGCTCAGGGGCCTGGATGCTCAGGGAATGACTGACTCTATTACTAAAGACCGAGGCAAAGAAGGCATTAAATACCTAAGCCTTGTCCTCATCCTTTGTCATTATGTTACTGCATTCATCAGTTAAAGGATAGAGATTCTCCTTAGTCCTCCTTTTGTTACTAATATATTTATAGAAACCCTTCTTATTGTTCTTAACATTCAATGCTAGGTCAAGTTGAAGGTGAAGAGCGTTTTAGACTATTTATAGCTGATATTTTTCCCCTTTTAGAAACACTGCTAATAATTGCAATTTTTTTGAGAGACAGAGCTCTTTTTTTCAGTTTGCAAAATATGACTTAAAATGCTTGTCAGCTCAAAAGATAGTAAAATACAAGAATGCTACAGGAATGCTGGGGTTTGTATCTTGACTTTCGTTATTTAGACTTAAAGCAATTCATAGGCAGCCTTGCACACTCATTTGGTGCTTTACATGCAAAATTTCTTAAGTTTCTGATATTTAATGCATAGAACTCTTGTATGAGCATCTCTAGCCTTGACAAATTGGATAAACAACTCCAAATCTGCAAACTGGATGCCAAAGTCCTGAGCTAGGAATTAAAATGTCCTGCTCAGATTCTACACATTTTCAAATAGCAAATGATACAAGTAAGTACCTGCCTCTGAAGCCTGCTGTATGGGTTAATCAAAGAATATTTATTTATGCAACATTTACAAAGTGCAGTGTACTACTACATGGGCCAAAGCTTGTTTTCATTTAATTTTATACTGAAGGCTCCTTAAATGACCAAAAGGCAATAAGGGAATAAAAAAGGACAACTGAAATGTCATGGCAACATATCTTTGCCATTGGCAATGGCAGCTGATGATATGCAAATAAATTTTAAGCCATGAGATTACTGGAGAGGCACGTTTCTATTATGTCAGTCCTTTCAAGGGACCTGCACTCTATATTTTAGATATCACTGTTGTTTTCTCTGGCTTCATGTTATAGTCTTTCTTTATGTGCTTCATTGTAAGGTATGCTAATTGTGCTGTTGCAGTGTGAAAGTGGGTTGCATAAAATTCTTTAACTGAACCGAAAATCAGACCACGTAGGTTTTTAATCAATAAATTGTGCCTCCTTCCTCATAGGACTTTGAGGAATCTTTAATGTAGGTGAAACATCAATAGTCAAAGTCTTGCTTCATTAACTGCAACTTCTTTAAAGTGAAAACCATGGCAATTCTGGCAAGTAAGATCCAGGTTACTGTATTAGTTGGTGGTCTTCAGCTGTAGCTACACAAGCTTGGGAATTCTTGGTTTCAAAATACAAACTTTGCTGCTTGTCTCTAAGACTGCATCCATCCTTGCCCTGGAAATAAGTCAGCCATGCCTTAGTGCATTTGATTTGTTAGTCAGAGTGACAACGAGACTTCTGCCCAGGCAAGAACATCAAAGTATGTTTTCTAAACTGTCCCCTTTTTTGGCCATTAATATTTATTATTCTGTACAGGATCTCCCATAGCTATTCTGCCCTCAGAGTCATCACTGAGTGAAGTCATTACATCTCTAACTGTAGGCAGCTGGCAAGGTCATGTAGTCCAGAGCCTGCTTTCAGATAATTAATGTAATATAATATGATAGGATACGTGATGTGACATATGCACATTTTTTCTTATTATCTTTAGGGTTTTTACAAACTTTTTTCTTGTTATTTTTCTGGTTCCTTTCTGATATATAATTTCTGTTTATATCAAATCAGGAAAACCTGTTTCCAAATTTCATGATGATTCTTTATAAGAACTTCAGTGAAATTAGAAATTCCTATTATAGTTTGACCTAAATATGTAGCACAGATACTTGCATGGCACAGTTGCTTTCCAAGAACACCTGTGTGCTTTGCTCCTAATGATCTCTATAAGTGGATTTCTCAATGCAGAGATTACTGAAAATTTACACATTCCAGCACTGGGAGAGAAAAAAAAACAGTATTGTTGTTTAATGCCTCCTGAAAAAACCTTGACAAATGAACCTTGGGTAAAAGTCACTGAAACTGTTTTACTAAGATGTTTTTGCTGATGATTTATGTTGACAAATGGAATGTCTGTATAATTTTCCACTTGCACCTGGGCAGTCTTGCTTTGAGGCCTGCAGCCTGTGTACTGCAATTGTCTACAAGACTAGCGTAAGGTGAAGACACCGTTCTTCGGGCATTTTTGTACAGAAACATCTTGTGAAGGCGTTTTTGAAGAGTACAGGACAATGTCAGAGCTCTACCCCTCAGAAATGTAGCTCTGTTCCTTTCTTAAATACTTATTTCCCTTCAAAACAGAACAGACTGCTCAGTTAAATGATTTTTTTTTCACTTGTGTAAATACAAGAGGCTTTTTCTCACTCCCTTAAAAAGCATTGTAGGCTGCTACATGCATCCAGTTCAGTCTTTCTACTGAACTTCTTTCTCTCTGCTACTAAAGCACCCTGCCAAGTACCACATATTTCAGGATAAAGAAGAGTAGGAAGAACAACTAAAAAGTCTTTAACCAAGAGAAGCAAAGAAAAAGTCAGAGACTGTGACTCAAGCTAGTATTTTCCACAGAAATTGGGAGCTGAAGAAAGTCATTTGCCTGTGGTAAAGATATAAAAGAACGTCTTACATTTTAAGGTTTGAAGCTAAGGCACCAATGAAAAATGTGGATTTCCACTAAAAACATTCTTCCTGCAGGTATACAGATGAGAGTATCTAAAAACTAGTATTTTCAGTGTTTAACAAATTGAATTTGTTTCAGGGAACTTGGTGCATAATTTAATATCTAATGCTCTAGGCACAGAAAACGTCTGTGAAAACCTTAAATCTGTTCTTCTCAGCACACAAACCCAAGATTGGCTACACAGCCTGCCAGTACGAGGGCTTCGTGCTATGTCGTGGAAAACAAACCTTCAATTTTTTTGTCTGTATACAACAACTCCTCAGACGATATAGCGTAAACAATATCTCACAGCATTTTTCTGTCTTAGATCCTCAGTAAACCTACTATTATGCCTATCTTTTTTTTTCCTCATTAAGCAAGTAGGACACGGAAGGAAGAAGTTATTTTAAAGCCATGAGTTACGTTTAAAATTTTTTAATTTATTTAAAAATAAAGGCTGCCAGATCAGAATAATGATGAAACAAACTAGATAATCAGTGCAAAGTACCATTTTCTCTGAATACCCATCACACAGCTGCATTTAAGAATCATGTTTCATGTCAGACTTTCTGCCTCAGCCTGAGCTTGCCCGTTTGTCGTCCATGCTGCTTGATTCCTGCCCTGCACTGTGCTGCTCTGCCACCCACCGGCCTCTTTACTCCTGATAGAGACAAGGCAGTGGAATAACAAAACGATTTTCCTACACACATCAAAACGTAATTTGAAACAGGCCCACCTGAAGTATCTTTACAGCAAATGAAGCATCATTTCAATATGCTATCTGTACTTTTCCAAAATGAAGGAGTCTGAACAAAGTGTAGCTGAGGGAGTGGGGCAGAGGCCATCCAGCACTCAGCTACCTGGATCACGTCTATCTATCCTGGGTACCACTGGGCTGCTGAACTTCCCACCCATTTGGACTCATATTTAGGAGAGATGAGCATCTTCCACTGGCATCAAAAGGCAGCTATGAATGACACATGCCTCAGAAAGTTAAGACAATTGTTTATGTATTTAATTGTGGATTGACCTCATAGATATCTAAAGTGAGGCTGCACATGCATCAAAACTCAGAGGTGAGAGAGGTCTTGAATTTTACCTACCTGCCTGAATAACTTAATCCCAAATGTGAGATAAGGAATTTCCACAGACTGGAAAGATTTCTCTTACCTTTGCAACCTCTGCGTTAATGTCTAATGGCCGTGTTTTCCATGTTGCAGACCATGATTTCTTGTCCATGGGAGCACTAGAATTAAGTAGCAAAGCCCATTTTTGCACTTCCAACTCTTCACAAGTTATTTTTATGTTTTGAAAATTAAAACGATACTACTGGAACTGAACTATTTTGAGCTTAAAATGCTTTGGGAAGCTTCTATAGTTTTACATAAAAATGTAAAAATTTTTCCCCAATATTAAAAGCAATTAATATTCACAGTTTCTATTTCAACCTGGGAAAGATGATGATCATAATTGATTTTGATCTAATATAGGGCATAAATATGTTACCCCATATTTCCATGCTCACATGAAAGCATAGCTTTTTAAAAAGGGCATCCAATATTCTGTTATGATTAATGAGAGCCCTTTCTGTGCCACACGTCCAGATAGTTCATGGACATCAGATGCTCATCCTCCCTTATCACTTAAGCAAGAGTGCTCTCTCCTGAATTCATGTTCTGGTCATTATATGAACAGCACTATTAAATAGCACCAAAAGTATTACTGCTTTTGGCTTATTTGATAAGCTGTCCTTTGAAGAGACTCTTCCAAAGTACATTCTGCCCACATATGGCTTACACTTCTGTTATGCTTTGATTAATGAAGTATGGTAAGTCTTAGCATGCAGTCATCCAGCCAACTTGACAGCCTGGTATATCCCTTTTATTTGAGAGTAGAATAGTTACAGTTTCCATAGCCACCCTTATTTTAAGTGATTTAAATTCGCCAGGGCTAACAGATAGCTCAGTGTTTCCCTCTTGGAATAATGAAGGGCATGTTCCTTTTAACAATGGTCATATTAGACATTCTCTAATTCTTTGTGTTACTTGGAGGCAATTATGTTACACCAGTTTGCATGAGGTAGACCAAAGAGAAGTAAAAGATCAAGATGTTGCCACACACTCTGATACTATGAACAGGCTATTAATGAACATTGGAAAAGTAGGTGGGGAAAAAAAAGAAACCCAACCAAAAAAACCACCAGAAGTTAGATTCTCAGCTAACACATACTAGCACTGATGGGATCCCAGGAGCAGCTTCAACAGCCACCAGCTTAGTGACCTTCGTGAATGGAGTATTCTTGCATGTTAGTAACTGAGGCATGCACCCAAGTGTCAGGATCTGCAGCTGTGAACTGTCCGCATCACAGAAGAGGGAAGAGGAGACCTGGTCACTTTCCAATCATCCAGTGTCACTGATTAGAGCAGATAATAATTCAGAAATAAGATTGTCTTAGTCTCTGAAGTATTATTCAGTATGGAGGCCCTGGAACTAATGTCTACTAAACCATGATACGTATAATAGGGCACAACTGGTATTCTATATGTCAAAGGCAGATTTCAGCTAACATATCTAAGGTAAAGGTAAGATATGGAAATACTAAAAAGCCCAGGGATTCTACCACAACAAACCAAAACCAGGAAAAAATATCTTATCATGACCTTACTGGATATATATCTGTAGAGATTTGTGAAGTTTGTCTTCATTGACGTCTGCTCCCAAGCTTATTAGCTCATTTGTATTCAGTAATTATCTTACTGTTCCTTAGCTAGACTTAGAAGTTATGCAAATCAGAGTAGAGAAGATACTAAATTTCACCAGGTGCTAATTAAGTCACCTAGGGTTTGCTTCATGTGAATTTTGCCATCAGTGCAAAAAGAACAGAATCAGGCTCACTGGTTTTGGTGCTAAGCACCCGTGCTCAACTGCTTGCACCAAAGACCCACATTCAGGTACAATACATAGCATTCTAGATTATTTTTTTACATCAAGTTTTGATCAGAATAAAATATTGTATTAGGTTTCATTATTATACTTTCAATATAGGATAGTATACCATAGTAGCTTTTGTTTAAGACAATGTTCTAGTTGTATCACCAATGGGAGAAGGCCAGCCTCAGCTAGGGTTCTTGATCCCTGTTTCACCCTCCTTGTCCTTCAGACAGGTCAGGAACTGGTGCTGGCTGACTGGGCTCACTCTGTTACCTACAATCGTTTGGTTTTCAGGTCTGACGTACAAGCACCCTTCTGGCCAGTGTTAACAACGACCTATGTCAGCCCATAATCACAGACATGGTTACAGCATATGTTAAGCATTCACATTTCCAGTTCAGCACAAAGAACAATTATGGGACTTTACACAGTGACAGGGACAGAGCTGAAACAATAGGACCACCATGTAAGGCAACAGGCAGAAGGGCTTTCTCTTTGCAAACAGGCATTACAGGATTATTTGGCAAGCTGTGTATGCACAGAAAAAAATTGAGGGGAAGAAGCCAGCAGACAGAAGGAAACAGTTTGGTCCAAGAAGAGGGAAAGAGTACGTGTGGTCTCCAGGGAACAAAAGCATTTGCGTGTAGTGAACCACCTACCGGTTTTTGTTTCTCCTGTGCTGGAGGTAATCAGGACTTTAGTTCGATCTAGACACTGGGTTTATAGCTGTTCCCTTGTGTCCACCTAGGACTGATCTACACACTTGTATAGATGTTGAGCTCCAAAGTGTCTGTAGAAGAGGAAAGGAACTAGGTTTCAGCATTTCAGCAGACTGAATCCACTCACGCCTTCTCGTCTATACTTGCACAATCAATTTGTCTTTATAGTTCAGATTATCAGCATCTTGGGGAAGGAGCTGTCAGACGTATTTTTTTAATAAGCATCATGCCTGCCCATATCACCATGCCAATAATTATAGTTCTGGATTGCTTTCTGGGGATTGTGTGTCTCAGGCAAAAGTGAAAAGAAATAAATTAGAGGTATTATTGTAGCCGAGATCACAGATTTTGAATGAAGCTGTTGGGCACAGTAATTTAGATTTACATTTGTTAAAAATAGCTGTCAAAGTTATATGTCAATCTGTTAGCACAATGTTTAATTTATCTTTCTCCTCAGCAAGGTTGCCTGGAAACAGGGAAATAGTCTGAGAAATCCCTTTGTGAAAGTGTGGTATCACTTGAGAAATCAATATGGCCACTTTATGACTGCTATTTTTATTCAAAGATTTAGAAGCTCTGAGATAAAAAAACCCCACCTTGTAGTAATTTTAAATACACCTGGTACAACTAGCAACTTGGAGGTAGGACTCTGTTCAACACTTTGTTCAGTGACAGCAATCTGTCACTTTCGCAATTGTAGCGTAAACTGGTATCACTCCTGGCACACGTAACAATCACATTCAAGGCAGAGTTTCTCTTGCAATATGCAAACTTAGGACTAGGGGCTGACGGGCATCACAGAGAGAGAAAGGAAAGTGAATTATTTTTAACCACAGGTCATGAGATTGCAGCACGAAGTGCACTAAGAGCATGGAGGCATCCATACTTACAGTGTCTGGCCCTGGCAGACAAACAGAAGTCTCATGGCCAGAGTAGCTCATTCAAATGATGCTACTGAGGAAACATCCGTCCAGGTTTGCTGTCAGCTCATATACCGTTCCACGTCATGCATGACTGAGAGAGACAAGGAGGCAAGGACAGACAGAGATGACTGTGTCAGTTATATTAACTGGTCAAGGGGAGAAATGATCGTGCAGGACTTCTCAGAAATAGAGCTCCATGCCGTGAGTCTCTCCCTTGCCTGTGCTGAACTCTCTGCTGATGAATAATGGTCTTTAGGGAACACTTACGAAACATAAGCATCAGTCACTGCAAAGAGCTTTTTGAGCTAAACAGCTAGGTTGTAGGATTTCTTCTAATGCAGAGGATTTATCAAAGCTTTTGATTTTTTTTTTCATTGGATTATGCAGAGGTTTAAGAACCAAATACATCCTTAATTGTACAAAAAACATCGTCACATAGGTTATTCCCCTGAAGTTTTTGGGATGCACCTATGGGTTTAAATGGACTGCTTGATCAGGCTCCATGATTCTTTGCCAGCTCCATCTATCTATGGGTTTTGCAGACCTACGGGTGACCCCTGGTCCTTGTGCCCCTACCCTCCTGGCAGTTGGGCTCTTTTATTTTCCACATTTCTCAGCATCTTGCCATTGTAGACACCAGATAAGCACAAACATTGCTGAACTATGAGTACACTGAATATTAAGCCCTGAATGCAATAAGCATAGGTGGCTGGAGAAGGTTTCAATGGAGCCAGTTGCACCATTGTGCAGTCAGGACTTGAGGAAGATGCAGGCAGAGCGAAAAAGATTAGGAGAAGGCAGCGCCTGCTGAAAGAGCAGGGTGAACAGTTTATACTGAATAATTAATATGATGTGCTTCACCATTCTCATTCTTCACAGATTGTCTGTCAGCAGGCTTACAATTTTCCCATTAATTTTCTGTGGGGAAAAAAAAATCCAGGTTGATTTCTGCCAGTAATGTTTGTTATCAGTGGAGACAGAGTGCGCATTCAGTATGCAGACTCAAGGGCTGCAGTGGTTGCTTTTGGCTGTACAAACATACCTTTTCTGACACCTTACCTGGAGAGTGACATTCTTCAAAGCCTGGTCCTGCTACAATTGAATTTACTCCAGGATCCCCATTGACTTGAATGATATGAAACAATACCCTGCAGTTATATGGTCAAATCAAATCAGTGCACCACGGGTACTCATGCTGAAAACAATAACAAATCCCTAGAGGAGTTTATACTCCACATGCATGAATTTTCCTGTCCAAAAGGTTACTTATACATGGAGGACATGATAATAAAAAACATAGGTCAATCCCTGGTCTTTGTTAGATCTGAGTATGATAAGTATAATTCACTTGTAGTCAGAAGTCATTTTACATTGATACATTTAACAGCAAAATTTGACACAAGGCAGGAAGGCCAGGAGCTGATATGAAGCAACCTTTTGAGTTTTGTGGCCTTCAGCTAGAGCTAAGATGACTCAAATAATGTAACATGCAATTCCAATAACGCTGCAGGGATGCTGTTCAAGAGCAAATGTAAATTATGATGAACTTATGCATCCCTGGGGATTTACACAAAGAGAATACAGAGATGATTGCCTTTGGGATGAATGAAGGCTGCAGTACTCACTGTGCTATATCCACATTAGCTTCTGTGAGCAAGACATGAAGAACGATGGCAACAGCAAGCATAGAATTGTTCTCAGAAGGGTTCCAGAAGAGCTGCTCCATGGGTGAACGCCTGTCAGAGAAGCTGGGGTATCTCCAGGGCAACTTGTTTCTCTAACTCTCCTGCCACAAGTATGAAGTATTGATCTGCACAACCCTATAGACTTAGGCCTTGAATTTCAGCAATCTTTCAGTATAGTCTTTGACTGTACACTGCTGTAGCACTGTTTTCAAGAGCTGTTCATGCATGAAGAAAGTTCAGCAGCGCTAGTATGGCCACTAGCACACACACTCAGATGGATGTGGCTTCTCTGCTACTGATGCAGGTGTTTGCATGCTAAGGTGTCCAGGCTTATAAGGGAAAGTTTAAGAATAAGCAGGACAAGAAACAGTCATCAAGAAATGCCAATCAAATTAACAAAACACATGGATTAGAATGTGCTGGGGTTTTTTTGCAGGCAAAATAATCTTAATGGTGTTTGACTTACAATTTACCAATGCAAGGATCACTCTCGGCCTGCTTCTTAATAATGTGTAATAGAAGTGCTAGCACTTCGGGGCAGGAGGAGGAACTACAGTACCAGTCACCCGAGTTGTACCTCACCCCTAATCAGTTAGAGATAGCACCTCTTAGGACCATTCTTTATAGCCTGCCTCATTGCTAAAGGCTGGTGTGGGGGTGTGCTGTAGCTTTACTCCCTGACAGCTCCATTACCCTCACCAGAGGGCTAGACTTGGAAACAGAGGAGGGCTAATGTAATCCATTCCCTTAATTTGAGACAGTGACAAGTAAAGCGACTACAAAGAAAAACTGTTTTTTTCTGCAGTGACTTGTATTTATTGTGGTCCACAAGAAGATGGTTACTCACAAAAGGGGCCTTTCAGAGGGGTGCCCTAAATGTTCCAGCAGAAGGCTTTACTCAGAGGGATCTTTACTTAGCAGCTGTAAACAAATGGTGGTGTTGAGACCTGCATTAAAATAGCACTTTATGATACTGAAAGCAAAGGAGGAACTTGAACAGTAGGGCAAGATAAAGGAAAAGGGATCTAAGTAGGAAATTGCAGATGAGTTTTCAAGATGACTTGGTTGAACCATTCACTGAAACTGATTTTTCGTACAGCCTCACTAAGCTTTCTAGCCCAGGCATTTTAAGTTGTACACTAACAGGAAATTGTTTTCTAGTCTGCCTTGCAGTTGCAGGTATTTGCTTAGTAGCACAACCAGTGCTTTGCTAATGGTTAAGAACTGCTAAACTTTAATAGCAATGTTAAGTTCAGAACTCGTAGTTTGTTAAGTTTGTAACTCAGATGATGTCTAAGACCTTACTGTGAGTTTTCACTGGGTTGATGTTTCCCTGTCCACGGGCTTCTGCATACATGTATGTCACGTCATAAAGACTACGGGACCTAAAAGTTCCTGGGGAAAAAAAAAAAGTCTTATAGAGAAGGTGGGTTTTACTGATTTATTAGACCTCATTCCTTAGATAGTTAAGATCACCTAGCCACTACATTTGGAGTAATTATAGTTGGCTAGGTTAACAAATAATTGCTCATCTATGTGAGAAGCCCCATTAAAAAATCCATTTATCTCAGGACTGCAGGAAGGGTGTTCTCTCTCACTGTGCCTCACAGATCTCCCAAAATCTAATTCAACACGCTGCTGTAATACAACAAAGCTGCAGAAACACAATCAGCTCTGAGTAGTGCGTTTCATGGAAGGCAGGGGAAAATAGACTCTGACTACACTTAGAGAATTTTCTTCATGTCTTGACCCTTAGAACAGGAGGAAGTGAAAAGAAAAAGAAAAGAAAGCTGGTCTGCCCCTGTCCTCTTCCCCTTGCCACCCGTTTTATTAAGAAATCGAGAAAACTGGAGGGAACCCCAAAGGTGACATCAGCACTTACAGGGCACACACTGCCCTCTGCAGGCCGCCTGCCTTGGAAAGCTCACTGCTGTCTTCAGGCCGACCGTTAAAGCGGGAGAGGCGCCCCTTCAAGAAATAACACTATTTTATTTCACCTTAACTGCCAAGACACACCACGGAACAAAAAAAAACCCGGCCATCAGAGCCACCAAGCCGCTTTCCTTCCCCTTGTGGGGACGCCTCTGCCACAGGGCGGCGGCCTCCCCCGCTCACTTCGCGAGCGCTAAAATGGCGACGGGCGGGCCGCCCGCAGGAGGCCGGGCTGACACGGAGCGGGGGGAGCTGAGGGAGCTGTTTAGCTGCCTGCACCTTCCCCGCTGCGAAAGGCAACCCCCTCAGCGCTGCCTGGAGCGGCGGCTTCATCCCTGTGGTGCTGGAGACACACCTGGGGAATCTGTGTGTCTACGTGGAAGTAAAAGGCCCAGCCAAGGCAGTAGTGATTTACAATTTAACCAAGGTACCAGTTAAGAATTGGTGACTGAGTTTGGCCTGGCCTCCAAAAAACATTTGCTCTCCCTTGGCAGCCGTGAGGGGTTCTTCGTGGTCTCAGGAGGGCTTTGGGAAACCCCCGTGAAGGGGCACAGGGATGTTGCTGGTGAAAGAGATGGAAACGACGAGATGAAAGTCCATGTTGGGATGACTAAATGGAGTGAGCAGGTTGGTAATGGTTCAGATCCCCTTCTTTTTTTAGAGCGGGTGGCATAGCTGGTTTTGCTTTTTCATGCCTGAATGTGGCTCTTCTCATAAGCAGGTAGAGCCGCTGGTAGCGAAGTGCATTACAGGTAACGATGTGCACTGCCTTTGCACAGTAGTGAATCTTGGAGCCAAGTCCACTGTATTCCGATGTAAAATATGCTGCCTTCAGGTTCTGCTGAGAGATAATGGTGAACTTTTTATTTGCACTTGGGAAAATAGTAAATAAGCTGGGGAGCAGAATATAATCTGATTGGTTGATAAAGATTAAAATAAAATTTTAAATAAAATTTTAATAAAAATTCCTCTGTGTTTTGTTCTCCCGCTGGATATTTATTCCTACAGCCCTTCATCACTCTTAATTGTTCTGGATTAGAAAAATTTTTCGTAACTTTTACCTCAAAGTGCAGAGTAAAGCGAATAGTCATAATTCCTTGAACAAAACCTGGATCAAATGCTAGCCTTGATGTAAGCTGCCCCTATTTCCTTACATATTCTCAAATAAAGGCATTTTGTCTCTTTTATATAAGAACTTGCAAACATATAATATCAAGAGAGATGCTTATGAGGTGTGAGAGGTAAGAGTTAGTGTAACTATTCTTGTATCAGAGGAGCAGTGACAAACTGAAATAGAAGAGGCGGCCACGCTTCTCCAAAGTCAAACCAGACTCAAACATAGGTTTTTGTTTTGTTTTTTGCCGATTTCCTTCTAACTTACAGGCACAAACAACAATGCCATATATGATTCGGCCTTACAATGGCTTTTCCTTGCTGTCATTTTTGCCTGTGATCTTGGGATCTCAGAAGGTAACTGCACCTCAAATGGTATACAACTCTACCCTGCACATGAGAGAGAGACAGAATCTTGAGGCACAGAAGGACCCTTATTTTAGACATGGATTATCAAGGTAATTGAGCCTTGTGAACTGGAGTTGTGAGTGGCACAAATGGTAAGATTTATCTGCAAAAGCACAGTGTTATAATGCCTGTAGCCACCTGCTCTTTTTCGTGCAAAAGGCCCCATGGGATTCACAGAGACTGCAGCATGCCAGCACACAGCTGTGCCCTCATTTCAGATGAACCCGCCACTTGAAGCTGCTGTAGCAAGAGATGGGGAAGTAAAAAATATTGCTTATAACCCACTGAGCTCTCACTGAGCTCCATCACCCAGCCACCTGGCTGAGGTGTCCAACTTGGAGGACAGTCAGTCCGAACAGGAGATTTTGTAGTTGCTTATGTTGTTGTAGTTTCATCTCCAAGCGTCATCCCTGATTTCTTGGCAGAGCAGGATGCAAAGCTCTTTCTAGCCTAGTTTTGCAGACCCAATGAATTCAGGTGAAGGTTGGCTCAAGTATTTAAATTTTCTTATTTCCTTCAAAAGTTTGAACTGCCTTTCATGGATTCTGCTGCAGCTACCGCTAATGAAAGCTATTGGTGTAAATCTAAGATGTGATTCAGAGAGTCAGGTTCCCATTTTGGTGCAGTGTAAAGCATCTGTTCTGAATTCAGCACAAGTAACTTCTCACTGATGCTAAAGGAAATTATGTATGTCAAATGAAAAGAGGGCATGCCCCATGTATGAACTGGGCTGGCTTGCCCAGTGCATTTATAGTCTCAGTTACACTACTGTAAACGTAAGGCAGTTCGTTAACTGCTAGTGGTGCTGCATTTATACCACTTATATGTGTTCTAATTTAATAATATATAAAAAAATGCTCTTGCATGTCTGTCTTTAGCATGGTTGATTTGAGGCTTTGGGAAGCCACCTTATGAATTTACAGAGCGATCACTATTAATCCACAGAGTGGTGCTGTTGGCATATTCTGGATGTACTGCAGCAGAATACAGATGTTTCTTTAGTCTGTTTAATTTAGCTAAACTTTTGTCCAGGTGGCATTGTAACTAAGGACAGAATTTAAACAAAACACTTTACATTGCTTTTCCAGGCACTCAGCTTCTCTGAACAATAAGGGTTCTGTTCTAATTGCAGGTTAGTTTTCATGTTTTTTAACTGTGTTCATATTATGTTATTGTTGTTGTTTGTAAGTGAATGTTAGCATTATTTGGCCCAGTGCAGGACTGGAGAGGGCTGTTTGTCCTTCTCAGGTCTTTGTCGCTCAGTGTATGATGTTGTGTGACCTCAGGGTTTTAGATGACAGCTATGGACTATGCCACCTAGAAGGGCTTCCCTTCAGCGTGAGGCTCTGCATACAGGGGAGCCTAGTACAGGAGTCAGCGTTACACCTCTTGCTCACCAACTGGTGTGTGATGGTCACTGGTGTCCTTTATGACTAGGCAGAAACAACACTGTTGATACTGGGTCAAACTTCTCTACATTATGCCACTACAGTTTAACTCTCTCTGAGAAAAAGACAGAAAAATTTTGGTTCCCATGCCCATAAACTTCTGGCCTTTCTAAGGCGATTGCCAGTGACTCCTGTCTGTACCATTCTGTACCATCCTAAATAACTTACTCTTATTTCTTTAGAATTTGATACTGTCTTAGTTATTGTGGAGAATTAGGCAACTTTATCTTAATCATTGGCTCACCAGCTACAGGTCACAAGAGACAAGTTCTTTTAACTTCTCAGATAAATTAGCCCTTGCAGGCCGTTCTGCCTTTTCCTGAATTCTCTCTTCTGTGTACTTTGACTCCTTGACTGTCATCCCAAAAGGAGGGAAGTAACTGCTGCTTCACAAAATGATTTTTCTTGAGCCTCACTAGTGAATCCAACTTGAATCTCACTAAATTGCAGAATAACAAATGAAGTCCAGTCTTTTTGTCTTAGCTGTAGGGTAGGATTTCAGACAGTTTTGCTTTGAGATCTCAGTTGATGTGACCTGTCCTATGGGAATCACTCTGACCTGGTTTCTAACTACTGCTTACCTAGCTAGTTTAAAATAATTCATAGATATTTGTGTAAATGTATTCTGAGGTATGCATAATATATTTTCTCAGGAAAATTAATTGTAATTTTATCACTGATAAAAGATTTCTAATGCCTTTAAAATTTATAGAAAGTGAAGCAAGAAGACTAGATCTGCTGAGAACAGAGAGAGATAATCCTGGTTTGAGAAATCAAAAGCAAACTCTGCACAGAAAATCTATGTTGCTTTATAGGATAAATGTCTTGTTCTGTATATTTGTGAATGACTATTATGTCTTAAAGCTGCACAGACTATATTGCAAAACATTCATGTACTCTATTTTGAGCACATTCCAGTGGAACACTTGGTTGATGTGCACAATGAACCTGGTGATCTCTTATCTCTGCATTCCACGTACACAAGGATTAATTTTATAAAGGCTGACTCTGTCATACTTCCTCTGCTTAAACTTATTTTAATATATACTCCAGTATCCAGTTCTTCACTGATTGACTTATATAAGTGTGTGTCACAATTTCATTAAAACACACATCACAAAACTTTGGCAGTGGCAAGTTGTAACAAAGCTTTATTTTGTGAAGTATTTTCTTCAGCTGCATCATATTTCCAAGATGCCTGCGACTGTTCTATGAGACACTTTTTCAGTTGCCAAAAAGTGCACAGCTTTCAGAGGAGAAATTTTCCATGTTACGTATCTACTTTGGGCTGATATGTATCTAAAGTTAAAGCTCAAATAGTTCTGCCATTTCTGGGAATATGCACAGGAGGATAAACAAATTCTTTGTTGTTGTTGAGAAGACCTGCGTGCTTTGTATAAAAGTTTTTGATGTGGTGAGGAGATTGCTCTTTTGCTAGCTGGAGCTTTCTGTAGCCTATGCAAATGTACCTTCGTCTGGCCAGGTTCTAACTTTCAAAAAAGCTTGATTTGTAGGTGCTCAGTAAAACCTTTTTAAAGCACAGAGCTAAATTTAGCCTAGAGATCTCACTTGCAGTGAGGGTGCTGCATCCTCTGTTACTCCTTTCCATCTGCTCTGTACATCAGTAACAGGCCCACAGAACAGCGGAGCACACTTACTTCCAGAACGAGCATTTTTCAGTACTTGTTCCCACTCTGTATGTGGAGGGTCTTTTCCAGATTACATACTAGAAGAGGTGGTAGACCGGGGCAGGGAAGCTGTCACCCCTATTGGAGAAAGGGAGACCATCAGGGCAAAGCAGCATAAAAAGCTTACTAAAGGACCATTCCCCCAGACAGAAAATGCTTTCTGCCAGAACTTGGAGTTGAATGTGGGATTTCCAATCAGTATCTTCCTCCACAGCCAGAAAACAGCTTTTTAAATCCACTGGCAAAATATGTTTCATATTTTCCTTCACTGTCTTATCCAGTTTAAGGTTAACAATTCACATGCATAAGAAAGTGCTCTTTTAGCCCAAACTGGCAATCTGTATGGCCTGGAATTTCTATTTTTGCAATAAAAGAGCAAAGTTAGTAACATTAAAAGAAACTTAACACCACAAAGTTAAGCAATCCAGATTTGTGATGTGCAGTCATTCCTCCCCTTGCCTTATTTCCTATGAGTCCTCCAGATTCTACAACAAATAACTCAGGGATTCTAGAGACAGCAGCCTTATTTACTGCACAGCTTTCCTACACTCCCAGAAACTCTGTTCTCCACCCAGAATTTTGCTGAAGCTGTTTGGAACAATAGGATGTACTCACGTACTTAAGAACAGCAGGATAGCATATGCACAAAGGGGCCAAGTTTCAACAACCTTAGTATTCTTAGATCCTAACTGAAGTTTTTAGACTACAGAGTATTTTATTTTGCTTAGTTTAATATAGCTTCAGTGAGGGAGAAAAGGTTGTAAGATTAGCTGAAGAAAACCAAAACACTGATAGGGGATAAATCTTACCCTGTTTGAAGAGGAAGTAAACAAGGTATCAGAGCTTTCCAAGCTGAGGGAATGGTGAGATTTGAACAGATTTCTGCCTTTAAATGTTTATTCAATTTCCTGTAAGTTCTGGATTGTTACCTTTTCCCCCTAGTTATAATTAATGAAGAACTGAAAGGTGAGCTGCAATTTTACAGAAAGGTAAGGACCTGATTGCTTGTAAGCACTTGGGTTTAGAAAATGGCCAGTGCAAAAAAGTGTTCATTTATTTCAATTTTAAGTGACAACAAGGCATTCATTGCTGGCTGGTTTCTGGAGGTCTGGAGCTACAGACTTTGCAGGCACAACTCCATTTACTCCCCTGAATAAGCCAAATACAGTCCAACTGTTTTTACTTTCTTTCTTTTCAAAATGGAATTTGGCATGGCCGCGTATCTGGTCTTGTGGGGCTCTGACACATACTGGTGCAAAGCCCAAGGATTGCAGGTGTGGAGTGTTGTACATGGCTGTGCAGGGTTAAACAGTAACAGCAATTGTCTGTAAGCAGTTGTTACATTTCTTAATTTTAGGGTCATCTCTTGAATTGGGTAAATATATCTTTGACCGTGTTCCGTGTAGCCTTTTAACAAAGACATAAAGAAAGGGAACTATTTTCTGGCCTTTAAAGCATTCTCACTTTCCCATTCCTAAAGGCTTGCCAGAATCAATGACAGTATCTTTGGAAACATTTAATCTATTCAGCAATTAGGCTTTGTTATTAGTGAATGGCTAAATTTACATGCCCACAAGTATTCTTTCTAACACTAACAGCCTGAATTAGAGAAAGTCTGAAATTCTGCAATGTGAAACTCATGATTTAGTGTCCCCCTTGGCCTAGGCCCCTCTTGTTTCCCTCTTCTGTCTTGAGGTTCCTCTGAGGCAGTATTAACACTGCATGTTAGCCAGGTGACACTTGTTTGAAAACAGAGTCCTTTGGCGAAAATTCCCCTCTTTGCATAGGATGGGACAAGAGAGTAGGTCAGTGGCTGGAGATCAGTCTATTTTGCTTCATCATGTATCAAAAAATGTTAATTCTTTTTTTGGGTAACGTTGTGTAAGTATTAACATTTGCTTTCAAAACTTAGTGAGCTTCTGTGAGAATAAAGGGCAGTACTCCATATGTTCTACTTCCATGTTCTCAAAAGAATGTGACTAGTTATATATCAGGTTTGATTCACCTATGAGACTGTCTTAGGATATGTGTTTCACTTCCCTGTGATAGTTTGGACCTTCTCTACTCTGTATTTATGTGATACTATTGTAAAGGCAGGCAGTGTCACTGTCACATATCCTTTCTCAGGTCTCTTCCAGGACAAGGGAAGGAACCTTGGAGGTACACTAGGGAAACACTGATGTAGTGTGATTTGCATCACACTTTATTGAAGCCAGAGGCCTTTAACTTTAGTGAAGATAGAAATGCCCCTGAAAATATGTTAAGGGGAATTGAGACAGGATTTCTTTTCTGAAGAATGCATGAAGGCATGCAGTTGTCTTCAGAGGGTGATAGGATTTCTGAGAAGAGCAGTATTTCAGGATCACGTTTGTCTTGGCTGGCTGGGGTGAGGAAAGAGCTTGATTCCTAAAACGGGAAAAGGAAGGAGTATTCAACTGAAGGATGTGGTATGGCAAAAGGATAAAGGAAGTCATGTGGAGGAGATGCAATCAAGAACAGATTTTTTGTGTGTGTGTGTGACAAAGTTATACACTCTTTCACTGGGATTCCACCTCATCCTTTCCAATTGCCAGGACTTCCGTGTGGGCTCCTTCAATGCTGTCAGTTGCCATACTTCATTAATGACCCTTAAGGGGCTAACATTAACACCTGTTTGTGGTTATTTCCTGTCACTGTTTACTCTCCCAGATGGTACAAATACAATATGCCCAGTGTGTTAGGCATTTGTCAGTAACATACTCTTTGCCAGCTAAATGCCATTCATGTTAAATTTGGCAGCCATTTCATAGCTTGAAGAATCTGTCCTCTAAGTCAAAAGCAGAAACTGCAGACAAATCTTAGATTCTCAAAATAAATAAGAAAAAAATAGCCCAATGGATTGTCTTTCATCTTATAGTTTATTTTCTTGTACCAAAAAGGTAGAACTGAGGAGAAGCAGCAACTTAAAATCTGAATGAGTACCTAATGAGTGACTGAGACGAGTGGCTCCAGTGCAGTTGGATAGGGTGTACTCATGTGATCCTGAATCTACTGTTTCATGACCAGAAGACGATGTGCCACTTTGTTCTGATGACTGAAAGCCACAGATATTGGAAGACTGTGCTGCAGAGAAGAATGTGGTCTCCAGATCTTGAATGAAGTCTTGTTGTTGCCTTGGAAAGATATTTAAAGAAGTAACCAGAAGGCTAATAAACCATGTTTCTGGAGTATTCTGAGAGGTCATCCAATACTGGCTAAAATGTTTCGTGTGTGTGTCATGCATGACTTTGATTTCCAGCTTTCCCAGAGCAGGGAACATGTTTTTTTTCTAGGACTGTAATGCACCATGTCCATTTCCAGTTCTAGGGAAATGTTTTATATTGATAGTAACAAGAAAACCACCATATTAATGCCAACTATCTTGGCTTTGTCAGAGATTTGAAAAGTTGGTGACATATGTGTTTGGGAATTTCTAGCCCAACAGGCAAAAGTCTAAAAGAGGAGTAAGTGAATACCTCTGCTATCCCATAGACCAGTTGTTCACTAAAATCATTACTATATAAATTGCAACATTCAGCACAGGAAAGGTCAAACGGGGTGCTCATGCCAACAGTGGGCCTATAGATGCATTCTTCCAGGTCAGATGGTGTTATTTAGAGGCTGAATCCCTGACAGCTGTGCCTTGATGACAGAGATGATGGCAAAGCCTTTATCTCTTGATTCCACACAGGCAAATATCCAAAGCTGATTATTTTACTAGACTGAGCGAAGCAAAAACCTTGTGGACATGTGAATACAGTCAATTATTGTAGAGGTCCTTAACATGGAGCATGTCTGTTGTGCGTGTGTATAAATGTTAAAGTAAATTAAGAATGCAAGCCAGTTTTTAGCTAAACAATCAGGGCCATTTAAGATGTAGATTTTGGGTACTGTTTCTTCACTCATAAGGTCTTATACATCTGAGTGAATATAATCTTATTCATTCATCAGCTCCTGCATGATATATGATATATGATAGATAGTTTGTCAATAAGCACATCAAACCTGGGCATTGGGTTCTTGTAAGTAAAAAGGTTCTGAGGGAGCAGTTACAGAGCAAGGCAAAAGCTGCAGCTGTAAAAAAGCCACTCAATAGCAGGCAACTGGAGGATCAATGAGAGGTTGTCTTTCCTTAGGCTATCAGAGCAGACAAGTTTTTTTAATACTAGGAATCCATATCACAAATAGGTAATAGATCCATTTTACATTCCTATGCTATACCATCATCATGCCCAACATGCAGAGGAGGGTAGTGTATGGGTAAGGAGGCCTAACTAAGCAACCGTTCATTGCCTTTGTTCTCCTTGTCATTTTGGAGTCTCATCTCTTTGAATCTTGAGGCTTTGCGGGTGTGGCATATGGCTGCAGTATGCCATAGAACAAATATAGTTAAAGATTTTCCTGTAGGTCTTACCAGTCTTAATATCCAAAACTTTTACCAGTTTGTATGAAAAGCAACCCCATTTTTTGTTGTGATTTGGTTTTTCTGTTACGTATGGTGCCAGACTTAAGCATTGCAACACTCTAGTGGCCATGTGCAAACTGTCCTCATAGAAACCAGATAATTAAAGAACTGCTTAAGAAGATGAAAGGAGTTAGAAAGACAGACAAAAAGACTCAGGGTGTCTGGCTTCAGTGGTGATGATTATGATCTGAGGCTTCTTTTGTTCCCTGCTGTTTGATACCCCTTCATTGAGGTGGGTATGATAAAACAGATTATCTCTAAATTCAGATAATTTTTGCATTCTGTTTTATACAGTGTGCTTCTACAATCACCTCTGAATACCATTGCCCAACTGAAACAGCAGTATAGAGCAGGGAGGAGATAGAAACACACATAAGACATGCTTTGGATTTTGGAAACGCCAAGCAGCTGACTACAGAGTTGACTTTTTGAATGCAGACGGCCAATAAAGACTGGTTTATTTTGGAAATGGTCTCCTGTTTCACTCCAACTCCCTACTGATTACTGAGGTTTAATTTCCTATATCAGAAGAGGTTTGTGTTTCTGGTTGTATGGTAAAGAGTGAGTGTGTGGGTTTTGAGGCCCAGGCTCCGATTCAAAGGGGCCAGAGTGGCTCCCTCTGTATGAGGAAGCTAAAGTTTCTAACATTGCTGGAGGAGGGCATGTAGTCCAGAGCGAGCCTCCTTCAGCACAAATGTTTGATAACAACTATTAGAAAATACTTGAAGCTCTGAAAGCCCTATTCAGTGTGGGACTTAAAAACTGGAACCCTCCAACAATGGGTAGGCCACAGATTTTCTCAACAGCTAAAGAATCATCTCTCCTGTACTGGCAGCCTTGCAAACTCAAGCTGAGTGCTGGACAGATTGTTGTGTTTTTTCTGCCTCCTTTATGACTATCAGTCATAAAATCTAAGTAATTGGGAATTAGATGACAATTTTAGTGCTGATAAAAATTGAGAAAGAATGGAATCCATCTGGGTCCTCTCAGAACTGTGATGAGATGCTGTGATGACAGGATTCGTGTGTGTGTGTGGATGTCTATTCACAAAACAACAGGGCTAAAATGCTACTTACAAAGTTCAGGCAGAAGTGAATGAATTTGTGAGAGTTATTTCTCTATTTTCAGCTTGGATTAGCATTTAAAAATACTTGCACAAATCACCTTTACAGGTCTACTTGATCCATCTATTCTCTTTCTGAACAAATCTCTTACCTGACTTTAAAAAAAGTAAACTAAATCTCATAAAGGCACAGAGCGTGAGTAGGAAAATACGGGACCATGCCTGCTATTCATTCTTTTGAGGAGTATCCATAGAGAGCCATGGAAACTGTGTGGGATTACAAATCTTTCCCTACAAGTTGACTAACAATAAATGAGATATCCACGTGTCACTAGTGGAGAGCTCTCTCTCAGGCATGCCATTGCCAATGTGTGCTTAGAGCAGTCTGCATGACAGTCATTAGATTAGGAAGAGAGCAGAGAGCACTGTCTGTAGTCTTGGGCAGATGGTGCATCATAAAAGATGTTTTACTTCAGTCCAGACACTATTTAGCCTGGACATTAGTTTGTGAGCTCAGTGCAATGAAAATTTTTAAGTATGGAACTAGGATTTTCCAGATGCCAAAGCTCATTTACACGAATTTGAATCCTTTTATTTTTAATCACTGCTACACTCTGCTTTCTCACTCTATATAATACATATTTTTTATCAGCAGCAAATGGGATCACTTTGAATTCGCTGTTATTTCTAGTTTCAATGATGTCTTTGTACTTTGATTGATATGGATTATACATTCAGCATAATCCTGTGCCACAGATTATCATCAAAACAGATTTCCCTCTGGAGAGTCTTTGGCTTGGCTATAACACCATACATTTTTTCTTAAAAGTATTAAGAAGATCCATTAAGGACAAGGCTAGAAGGGAGAGAGAAGTTTCTGCATTTTCAGTTCACTGAGAACATTAAAGTGTCTGGAGCAGGTTTCTCTTGTTGCTAATGAAGGTGGACAAGAATTGCCATTCTGTCTGACTTTACATTACTGTTCCTGAACTATAGGCTGTCTTTACAGCCTATATGCACTTTTGCGTCCATGTACATCTGCCATTACCAAATTGCTCTGCTCTAAGAGCAGCCTAGACAAGCTCTACAGCCGTGTCTATGCTATGAAATTCAGGTGGAGCATTCCCAGCTACTGGGAGGTTGCCTGTGGTCACAGAGTGTTAGAGTCTTTCTTGCCATAGATTGGGCCCACTCCAACTAGTGTTGTCCCCGAGCTGTTCCTGGACACACCTCGGCAGCAAAAAAGTCCCAGGAACCATTTCCAACAAACTGTTTATACGTGCTTGACTATGACAGAATTGGATCCTTCCATTCAGTGGGAACGCCACTGGGTGTGCAAAATTTAGCCAGGAGTGATATATCCACTGTCAGGCTGAATGCAACTAACTGCCCCAGTCTACCATACTGGCAGTGCTGACTGTGGGGTCTGAAAGTTGAAGACCTTTTCTCCACTGCATCTCCCACCTGTATGTGAAGAGGTAACAGCCTCATGACTGCTGTTATTTGCAATCATAATAACTTTTTCTGCCATGGTAGGTCCCTGATACTCCTTTTTTCCATGTGTTCAAATGCACAAACTAGGGAAAATCTCCCAAGGAAGAGTTGGTTTTGCCTGAGCTCTGCATTGTGCTCTGGCTTGGCTGTTCACGGTACATTTCCAAGCATAATCAGCACATGCAGGTGCAGGCTCCACACTACTTGTGCATTTAGAGTTAAACCAACCTGCCTATTCAGGCATTGTGATGCAGAAGCAAGAAAGGACAACCAGTATCACCATACAGAGTATTAACTCTTGCCATCCTGCCAAGGTCAGCTGAATATCCAACCTACATTGATCAGATTTCTGAAGGGCTGAACACCTAGTACATCACCTTCTATGTAAATGCCTACATAGTGGCATGTATGTCCACATGAGTGGACTCTCAGTCCTTTCAAAAATCAGGCTGTATATTTAAGTCCTCAGACATGGTCTTTATCCATTTATTTTTGAAAATATTGGCTTTCCTAGGTGTGGATTTATTTTTTTTTTTTTTTTAAATAAAGCCCTTTTCTTCCCTAAGATGCTCCCCAGAGCTCTGGGGTAACCCCCCTGCTTTTTCTTCTCCCTGGGATTTATCTGTTATTACAACCTTGAAAAGCTCTGTAACAGGGCTGCTCGTGCCAATGAACTGATTAATAAAAGGCTGAGATTCCTTACAAAGACGTGTTCTCCATTATTGGGTGGCTTTCTTCATAGACATGATGGTATGATACAGAGTTTTTACGGTAAGGACAACTGCCTTTTTTATCCATCCTTTTCTTACTTGAAATCTTCAAGCCTTCATACTGCTTTACTTTACCTCTTGTTAGAGAGAGTCAAAACTGTCAAGTTCTTCCTGCCCTTGTTGGTGAAATCTTCCCAGGTGTTATTGAACAGGTTATTGGGGTGGACAAGGAGACAGGCACTGACATGCTGCCTGCTTCTCTGTTTGAGCTCACTCTGTAGAGTCTCAGTGTATGGAGTTAACTGGTGTCCCCGTCACATTGTT
Source organism: Limnodromus scolopaceus (assembly GCA_028565335.1). Classification (NCBI taxonomy): domain Eukaryota; kingdom Metazoa; phylum Chordata; class Aves; order Charadriiformes; family Scolopacidae; genus Limnodromus; species Limnodromus scolopaceus. The sequence continues at coordinate 46,070,793 of JAOXNO010000020.1, read as the reverse complement.
TTCTCTCCAAAACCTTCTTACCTAGGTTTTCATTCACAAAATTCTCCACTGGTGAGTTTCGAGGTATTTCAGAGATGACTGAGACTGGAAAAAACGTCCACCAATAAAGCCTTAACTAGGAAATGATCATCTTAACTACAGAAGAACTAGTGCCTCCTTATACCAATTACAAGTTTTTCAGTGCCAAAACTCCATGAAGATTTCAAATAAAAGAGAAACAGAGTCTTTTCACATCTTCTGTGTTCCAAAAAACAAGTTAAACAATGAGATCCTTTAAAATGAATTGGTATTCACTGAAATTAATTTCTTCCTAAGGGAGAAGAGCGAATCAGCTGAAGGATTTTTTGTCTGTGTGTAGAAATCAAGGTAATAAAGTCTAATTTGATTTATAGGAATGATAGTGGCACATAACTGTGATGTGCCATTAGCTCTCCCTGTGGGTGTTTTTTCTGTTATTTTGTCAGTTAAGTTTTTCAGCTGGCATGGTGCTTTTCTCCTTCCTCCATTGAAAATAGTCTAAGAGATATGGAAACTGTGGTATGAATTATTCTTCAGTTTTGCACAACTGAATTGAATAATTTTTACTATGGTTTTGGTCTTTGTGCTGCCTTCTTTTCTATTAAAACTCAATGTTAAACAGCTGTTTGACTTGCATGAGTGGTGCTTCTAGTTTACTTCAAGACACTTAACCTGTGTCTAGTTATTCCTAGGGAAGGAAGGCATTCTTTCATGAAATCTGTAGAACAGACCTATTTCTTGATGTAAAGAACCCATTTCTTGATGTAAGACAATTTATACAAGTTGTGGATTTGCTATAGGGGGAAGGGTTTTGTTATTATGATATCTGGTCCCAGGGGTTGTTTTTTGTGTTATTCAGCATTCTGTGCTCAGTATTTTTTATGGTGGGGCTGGTGCTTTTTTGGGGCATTTCTTCATACAGTTCTTTGGATGATTTGTCTTCACTGAAATTTCTCATTCCACCCCAATATTCTGATTTCCTCCTTCACTGATTTTTTGGCTCTAACAGCTAGAGAGAAAAAAAAACTTTTTTTCTCTCTTTTTTTCTCTCCCTTTTTAGATTTTCCTGTCTGTCTTCAAAATTCCAGCTTCCCATTTGGTATGCTTTAATATTTCTGTTTCATTTCCTCTGTGTGCTGCTCTGTGTTTTCTGTTGGTTTTATTTACTTGTGAAAACTCTAGAAAATGTTTAAGCTGTTAGCTGTCTTTTGTTCATTTTGCAGATAGTCTGTAGTGACTCTGAAAGTTATATTGGGATTAATACATGCCCTGCAGAACCAGCCATTTTTCACTGACCGTTCTTTCACTGACAATTTATATTCATCAGTTTACTTTATATTTATGTTCACAAACTCACAATTTTTGTTTAAGGTTCAATGGTTCATCCTGCAAGACATATTAGAAGCATTTAATTTCTTATCAGGAAAGTGATGTGTAATTATTTCATATTTTATTGAAAATATAAGTTCTTACTTTTTTGTGTGTTGTGGTAGGGAGTAAGCTAAATGACAGACAAATGACACACAGTTCAGAGGGCAAAGTCTTCTTTTGTGTTCCTTCTGGACTGATAATCCATCATGTATAATATTTAGTTATTTCTCTACAAAGATATCAGTGGCTCTGCATTCTGAAATGCAGACTTGGGAGTACTGTGTTTCTGATGAAAGAGATTTTGGACTTAATTTGACCTGTTTGGACTCTTTAATGGTGATGGGGCTGTGTTAATTGCAAAAAAAACATACAGTATGTTCTATGAAGAGTGTTTCTTTCCACATGACCTGCTCATCTATAAATAAGAAGATTAAATAAATTACAGGGAAATGAATCTTTGAGATCTGTAGGATTAGAAGTAGATTGGCCATTGACTTCAAAGAGAGCTAAGTGCTTCTGAACGTCTTGCCTTTGACATTATTTTGTGAATGTTTGCATAGCTGGACAATGGTAAATATGCTACAGATCTCTGACAGCAGAGATTGACCCAAATTCTCTGCCTTTGTGAAGGGAGGTTCACAGCATTCAGTTTGCTTTATCAGCAGAGAAGCTAGGTTTTTTTTCTCTGAATTAAGGTTATCAATATTTGGAAAAACTTAGGAAATATATCTTATTTTCCGGAAGATGTTTTAGAAAGCTACATGGGAAACCATTATAAACTATTAAAAAAAATGAAGATTCAGAGATGTCTGTTTGTTGTGGCTTAACCCAGAACTATTTGAGACACCACAGCTCCAGCAAGTAGGTTTTTTGCAAACTTTTGTGCTGTTTAGTGGCTGATGACGCCTCTTGGCTTGTATTTTACTTCATTTTTAACCTCCGCACCACACTGGCAAAGGGAATGGTTATTCTGCATTAATCATTCCCTGACAGTGAAAAGGCAATGTGGACATTTGAAAATGACACAATAAATTCTTGACCCTCACAGCAAAGTTCCCAGGGACTTTAGAGGGGGCTGTGGCCATGCAGATGAATCAACTCTTACACTGTAGGGCAGTGAATGTGGACTAGATGTGGACACAATACCTAGAGCACCCAAGATGGACTGTCAGTGTCTGCTGATCTCAGTGGTCACTACCCAAGCCCTGGCTCCAGAGAGAAAGTTCTTCCTCCTGCTCTGGCCCTTTTAACCCAGCATAGGTAGTACCTCATTAGAGCTTCTCCCTGTTCTCTTCGTCCTACAGAAACTATCCATGCAACAATGAAATACTGCCTTCTGGAGCACAAGAAAAACTCCAGATGAGTAGAAAAGTCTTCCTCTTCCTGCACGTGAGGTCTTAGAAGCACCTAGCACTGAGCTCATGCTCCAGAATGGGAATTAGCACTCAGTCAACTTGCTTCAGGCTGCTTAGTACCTTATTGGTGTGACTTGGTGCCAGTGAGGGACTCTGCTCCTGACACAGCAGCCCCATGTATGCAGAGGCCCAGCAGCCTCATGTTTTTCCAGCAAAGCCACTGGAAAGCCCTGGTGAGTGGAGCGTTGCTGAGCACACAGGCAGCTCTTCGTGTGGCAGGGAGGATAGGAAGGTCTGTCCAGAAGATGGAATATTTGATCTTCTTGGCT
>JAOXNO010000020.1:46037382-46065873 GCA_028565335.1 Limnodromus scolopaceus | reverse complement strand
CCAGTGCCTCACCACCCTCACAGTAAAGAATTTCTTTCTGGTGTCTAATCTAAATCTCCCCTCTTCCAATTTAAAACAGTTGCTCCTTGTCCTGTCACTACACTTTCTGACAAAGAGTCCCTCTCTGGCTCTTCTGTAGGCTCCCTTCAGATATTGGAAGGCTGCTATAAGGTCTTCCCGGAGCCTTCTCTTCTCCAGGATGAAAACCCCAGCTCTCTCAGCCTGTCTTCATAGGAGAGGTGCTCCACTCCTCTGATCATCTTTGTGGCCCTCCGCTGGACCTGTTCCAACAGGTCCATGTCCTTTCTACGTTGAGGACTCCAGAGCTGGACACAGTACTCCAGGTGGGGTCTCACGAGTGCAGAGTAGAGGGGTAGAATCACCTCCCAGGACCTGCTAGCCACACTTCTCTTGATGCAGCCCAGGACACAGTTGGCTCTCTGGGCTGCCAGCGCGCACTGCTGACTCATGTTGAGCTTCTCATGCATGAGCACTCCCAAGTCCTTCTCCTCAGGGCTGCTCTCCAGCCATTCTCCGCACGTGTATTTGTGCCTGGGATTGCCACGTCCCAGGTGCAGGACCCTGCACTTGGCTTGGGTGAACTTCATGTGGTTTGCACGAGCCCACCTCTCAAGCCTGTCCAGGTCCCTCTGGATGGCATCCCTTCCCTCCAGCATGTCGACCACGCCACCGAGCTTGGTGTCGTTATCAAACTTGCTGAGGATGCACGCTATCCCGCTGTCCATGTCTCCAACAAAGAAGCATAATCACATACGGGGAATCACCAGCCCCATGCAATCAATGTGGGTGCTGCCTCCCACCACTGATCCACCTTGTTGTCCCAGCTCAGCACCCACTGAAATGTCTCTGACTGCCCAGGACACCCATTTGTTGGTCCTCTATTGCAGCATTTCATTTTTGTCCAGTCCTCTGTAATTTCCGTTGTATTCTAAAACATCTCAATAGATGAGCATGAGTACTTCATCCAAACCTTTTGTACAGTTTTTGGATGCAAGTTTTCCATACCTGTTTTTGGTTTTGTTTTTCAAAAATGACTTGCTTTAGTAGCTGTTTAACTTCCCGCTGATTTTTTTTTTTCTGAAATGGAAAGTATTTCCTTGTGATAAGAGAGAAAGTTGTCTCTGGTAAAAAACAGCTATAAGATGAAGTTATACTGCGTATTTCTGCATTTGTATGTTACTAACAATAATTGAATTTTTGTCTGGGTCTGGAATGCCTCTGTTACTGGGATTCCTTTCACTCGTAGCCCTCTTAGAAATCTCCTTGCTGTCTTGAACTCTCCTGAGCCACTGATTTATTTTATGTCCTTTTGTCCTGCTAGGAAATTTCTATAAACCTGGCTTGTAATTTAGTTTCCTACCTATCAACTTCCTTCTTATTTACAATAGAATTTGTGCACTTCATTTTGAGCATTAAGAAGGAAGAATTTTTTTTAGGTAAATTCTTAAATAGTGTTTTTCTTAACCTTTTAACTGGCAATATGTATTTGGGTAGAATAAACTTATTAGTCTCTGGCATCACATTTTTTTATTTTTTTTCCCCCCTTTCCTTTCTTTCCAGTTCTCTGCTGTTTCTGGTACACTTGAACATCAGATAACAGACAGACCACTAAGTGGGATCACTCCTGGTTTTGTGCTTTTTATTCTTCTTTTTTGAGGTTCATTATTTCTCCTAACTTCTTGTCAGTGAGAGCATCAGTAAGGAGACAGACACAGCAGGAAGCAGGAGTTGTGCTGTGGGGATTATACTCCAGGGGACGTTGCATGCTGTTTTCCAATATGATTAATCGGGTGAAATGCACAGAGCTTTGTAGTCTGAAGAAATTCATTTTGAAAGGGGGTCTGTTTTGTTACGACTGAGTTAGGAAGGTAAGGATTTCCCCATTCCCCCACAGGCAAAGATCTCAACAATTAAAGAACAAAGGGGAAATAGTTGTAAGTAATACTAAGGCATGAAAATTGGAAAGGTAGGCAGGCTTAGCAGTCAGGCTTTGATTTGTATGTCACAGATCTTTGGGTGGAATGCCACAGGGCTCTTGTAGCCTGAGGCAAATGCAGGCTGCTAATGGCCCTGGGCAGAGCTCTGGGCTTGGAGGACTTGCTTTTGGAGGGCAATGGCATGGCCCTCAAGCCCCACGATATCCAGAAACCTGCTGGGCAGATGTGGCCGTGGAGAAGCATGGCCAAGGTGTATGGGAGGATGGGGTGCATCGGTTCTGCTCTGCATGAGAAGGCCCCAGCATAGGCTTTAGGATGGTAAGTTGATTGGTTTTCAAAGGTGAAGAGAATGAAAAAATATGATGCTGTAATGGCACAAGGCTTATAAAACCCATACTGCAGCAGTAGTGGCTGCCCCCACTGTGGATTAGGATTTCATTTAGAGGGACTTCATATAGTTAGGCAATATAGTACAGTGACACTTTGCAGAGCTGAAGTAATTACAAGGAGAAATCAAAACATTGGGGAGCCCTGTTGGGAAACAGGGCCTCAAGAGACCCTGTAGGATATGCAGACATACCTGGCCCTGGTTGTCTTTCTGGTATGCTGGTCTTGGAGTGTCTCTGAGTAAGGAGAGCCCCTATGGGGGTCAGGATATGCTGTGGTTTACCTGGGAATTGCCCCTGGTGCTTTCATTCCCAGTGCCACTGAGCAACAGCATAGGCTATCCTGGGAGCCATCCACTGGAAAGATTTGTGGTTAAACACAGGTTAACTCCTTCTTTATTTGAAGGACTGGAATAGGGGCACTTCCAAAAGTCAGGAACAGCTCAACAAGAAGGATTACTAGTGTTCTATTGTTATTTGTTTTGGCATATGCGGAAGTAAAACATAAAAAGTCTTGGATGTGGCCCAGTTTAATTTTAGGTCAGGGAAAGCTCTATATTCTTCCAACCTGGCTATTTTAATTGTATTATGAAAATATCCCTGAAGGTTCGGCCACGTTATGACCAGGCCAACTTCACTGTAAAATATGTTGTCCAGTTAAGGGTTTTTTTAGAAGGAGAAATATAGAAATTAACAGCTCTACTTTCTTTAGCCTTCTGAAGTACAAAACAATTTTTATTTTAAATTTGTAAAAAGAATTCTTTCTCTCACATGGGATCCTCTCTGCCAAATCAGGCACCTTAGCACAGTTAAAGACATAAATCTTTCCAAATGCTTCTAGGTAGCTTGGTAACTAGGTAAATGAAATGAGGTTGTGTGAGTGCCATGCCTTTTAGTATAAAATGTTGTAGGAAGAACACTGATGGAAAACAAAAAATCTTCTTCTGTTTTGAGAGGAAATGCCTTTACATATACACTGACAGGAGTAGAAGGGGCTTATGAAAAAACATAAATTATTAATAGTTTTTAATAAATATTTACAACATATACTTAGGACTGTACAAATATAAACCAGTTCCTTTGCGACCTGCAAAGAAATTGCCTGGTTTTATTTTTAATACATACAGGTAGGTAGTAGAGGAAATTGTTACTACTTAGGTGAATCCTAATACATGGAAATACTTTTGTTCCTGTATTTGGTAACTGTGCTGGAAACAAAAGAAATATTGGGCAGACTGAGGTAGTGCTCATATGATTATTTCTAACATGCCTAAAACTTTCTGCATCCCTGTTCCTAAAGTCATCGCTGGACTTCCTGGCTTCTGTTTGGTTTTCTTGGGGGTTTGTTTGTTTATTAAGAGGGGACTGGGAGGTGTATTGGGTGTAAACCATCAATGCAAATAGCTCTTCGGGAGACTTTTCCATTAGTTTGTCAAAAAAGTTCATGGTTTTGTAGTGGTGTGATTTTTAAGAGATTTGGTTCTGTTCAGTGATTAATGTGGAACAGTTGGTCCTTTCTAACATTTGTCTTTTAAAGTTCTTATAGGTAAGAGATTGACAGTAAATCACAGCATCCACTGAGTGCAAAAAGAGGTTCTTTGTCAGATTTATACACGTACTTGCACTTTCCGTGCAAAGAAGATTTTGGCTCTCAGTAATACTTGCAAAAGATTTCCTAAAGTGAAGCAGCTGTCAGTACACTAGAAAGTGAGAAATCTAAGTTGGAAGCAGGTAATGGTCAAGCAATACAGACTGAAAAACTGTTGAATCTGCTGCGTCCATAGCAAGCTGTTGGGTAACACATTACTCAATGCAGTCTTCACTGATCATGTTGTACTGCTGAAAAAAAAAAAAAACGCACACCTTTTTTTTATTTTTTTTATTTTTTTTTTTGGTGAAAGAAGTCCAATACATCTGTACAGCTATGAGCATGAAACTGTGCCCACAAAGCCAACAGAAATGTCCGTACTCTTAGGTCCAGCAGAACTTGGATCTGGTCTTCAGCAGCTCTTGGTGCCAGCTGACAATGTCTGCACAAGGAACAGTGCCTACAGGATTGGTTGTATGGTTTGTCTCAAGTGCAAGTCACAAGTGACTCCATGGCAAACAGGAGGGCAACGGTACAGCAAGTAATACACAAGGATTATGGCGTGATGTAAGTGTTCCCCAGTCTTGATGGCTGCATTTTTTTGCTTATCTGGTGTCGATATAAAAGACAATGTACCATCAGATCAGGGGGGAATGCAGTCTTAGACAATTTCATTGGGCAAGTCAATTTATTCTGACAAGTCATTAGTCATTGGGCTGAAGTCATTCTGATGGCTTCATGTTTTAATTATGAATCAATACACAATGGTCTCCAAATGTTCTAGATAGCACTTGTGAAGGAGAATTAGCATGCATATTCTGTATGGGAAATAGAAAATAAAATTATTTGTATCAGACATAAACAACGTTGTGGGTGACTTCAGTTTTGCAGAAGTATCATGTCTGGGATTTTGCTTTTAATTTTAGTTCATAAGGCAGCTCCTCATGGGTGGAGACCAAAAGTATTCCACTGTGATCAGTAGAAGGAGCACAGATTTCACCAGCTCATGATGTCAACTTGAACACATGATGAAGAGGTAGTTTGGCCTGTCACTGGTTGAAACAGACATGAGTAAATGCATTTTCCAAAAGTGGCTTTTATTTGCACAGATGAAAGACAGGTGTTTTAAGTTCTTCTTACCAATTATAGGCCTAAAGTGTAAAAAATCCTGGGTCATTGGTTCTGATTTTGACCTTCTATTAATAAGAGAAAGACTGAGCTCTGTTAGGATATTCTAACGCATGGAGACCAATGATTTGCTCTCATTTTAGCTCTACAGGCTATCAAAAAGTAAAATAACACACTCTGGCTTCAAGGCATGTAAAATAAAGCACGTGCCCAGTCCTGTATACACAAAGTGAAGAAAATGTTTCAGGAGAAAGACAGCACTTCAGTATTTGACATTGGTAAATAAACATTGTGGTAACTTTGTCAAAGAAAGACTGTGATTTTTTCATTCACATGTGACGAGTATTATTCTTTTATGCCATTGTTTCACTAATGCTACACCGCGTATGATACTCCAGGATAATCCACCAACGAGGGAAATTTTAAGTGAGATGAAAGAAAGGCAGTGTGGCAGTGTAAATATCTGAGCTTTTAAGTGAGCTGCATGCTTTACATGCAATGGCTATTTTGGGGGCCCAAGGTCAGCAGCTCTTGGTGTGAGCAGAGGACTCTACATGCTGGAGGATTTGGAGGCAAAACTACTGTCTCCTAGGATTGCTACCTGTGTCTGAGGGCTGGGACAGGTGGACTGCACAAAGCTTAAAGGAGACGTTCCTCTATTCCTGGAAAATTTTCTACCCCACCTCCATCTGGGTAAGGGGAGACACAGAGGTCCAGGGTGAGATCCCAGAGGGATTTGCCAAGAGCTAGGGAGGCCTGCAGCTGGGATGCATCAATAGCCCACAGCAGCGTCCATGAACTGGTGCTTGGGGATTGGCAGCAGGATGAATAACCAGAGATCCCAGCCATCTCTGGTTATGGAAGCTGCAGAAACACGTGCCTGTGTTGCCACATCACTCTAATAGGCACAAAACTGGCTTGGAGTATCTAGACAAGCTGCTGTCACCCATGAGGCTCCCTTTGATGTGCAGAGGATTAACTGCCCATGGTTCAGCAGCATTTTCAAGCAGCCTTATCATGAAGTGCAGCTCTAATGCTAGGCCACGGTCACCCGACTCTCCCAGGCTTCCTGCCCACTTGTGCAGGGTCTGGCAATGAGTCAGTGCGGCTGCTGCTCCGTTGACTGGGGAGAAATTATTTGGGGCTTCAACTTTGAATGCCCACCACTGCTGTTCAAAAGGAGGCTGTTCTCCCCCTTGCATGAAGCCAACCAGCTTGCTCTATTCCAAGAAAATGTTATTGTGTAATTTAGTGGAAAAAAAAAAAAAGTCCTTGCTGACCAAACAGGTTTGCCTGTGTTGTGCTAGCTCTAGTAACACTGCCGTGTGGAAAGCCATCAGCCCAGTGCTTTTAGTATGTGGAGCTGCAGCTTTGCTTTGCAAACGGAAGGGATTGTAATAGTGTCTGCTGAAACTATTCCTGCCAAAACAAACAGCAGGAGAGATTTCTTTTCCAGGTACCAAAATCTCGCTTTAGCATTTGCCAGGGAACGGATTTTACTTTTCCTGTCTTCTCTTCTGCCTGTGCTGGACAAATCAAAAAGGCACCTGCAGATAGGTAACTATCAGTCAGCATCTTGGTACTGGAGGACTGCCCGACAAGTTGTGGGCTGCAGTCATTTATGCAGTTTTCTCTGTATGTTCAGGCAGGGCTTTACTCTTTCGTTTCAGTGCTTTTATAAGAGCTCAGGACCAGGGCCTGCATTTTTCTGCGGTAAGCTCACAAAGTTTGATTCCCCTCAGACTTGCAAACCTTGGCCACATTCATATTTTACGTGAGCCACTCTGCGCAGCTGATTATTCTGGTGTTTATTTTTCTTGATTTGAAATAATTCTTATTTCCCTCTGAGGAAACCTTGTCTGTTAATGACTGCTGGCTGTAACATGCCAGCAACTATCCTCAGGTCTTCTCCCATGGCTCTGTCTCACCTCATCCATCACCTCCAGACACGAGGTCAGAGGTTAACATGAAGTGGGGGAAAAAATCATGCTTTTGAGGAATTGAATTGTTTTGCTTAAAAACTTTGTCCTGAGGTTAGCTATTCAGGCCTCCTTGGCTAAAGCGGTCTTCTCTCCTATAGGAACAGACATCCAAAATTTTCCAGTGGTGAGGTCATAGCTTTAGGCACATGTTACCGTACTGACTGATGATAACTAGGAGATGCTCTGTGCAGTTGTGTCACTGTATTTATCCTTGTGTCTCTGGGTGTGTGTATGTGTCTCTTGTGTGTGTGTAGCCACAAATGTCTGTGAAAGAGAAACCTGGATCCAGATCTGTCCTTCACAGTTGCATTGGTTTCCCCCCACAAAGCTGCACCTAGAGCCTGGATCTAAGTCCAGGAGGAATGGGAGAGGAGTCAGTTCTTCCCCCCGCCACCCCCAAAATGGAGGGAGTAGTGGGAGTGGCAGCAAGCTAATGGTAGGTGTCAGAGTTACAGATGGATGAGACAGGCTCTTCCCATAACTTGAAGCAGACTCAGGCTGTTTTTGAGATTCATATGTGGTTAGAAATGGCAGTAGGCAACATCTAGGATGCCATGACAAAACTCAGACTTGGATATTTGCAATTCAGTGTTGTGGAGCAAAGCATTTCAATTATTTTGTCTGAAGCTGACCTATTTTTCTGGTTTGACTAGGGTAGCTGGCCTTCTCAACTTCTGAGTAATCGTCAGCCACAGGAAGCATAAAATACCACAAGCGTACATCATATTTGTCTGTTTCATTTATTAGTCATTCTGAGAAAATGGTGTCATCCATGTAGATGGATAAGTATAGCATGGATGTAGACCACGTTCTCTAATTTCGCCCAGACCCTTTACCTTATCAGGAATAGGAAATTCCCTGAGTTACTTTACAATCATAAATAATGTAAAATTTCACTTCTCTTTGATAGGACTTGCTAGTCACCTTGGTGATTATCCTATATTATTTCAGAATATACATATGAGCCTTCTTGAAATGTAAGGATCTCCCATGTCCTCTCCAAGTCTTTGATAAGAATTCAGATTTACTATCCACTATCTTAATGGAAAAAGACACTTGTGGTGCCTGATTGGATAAGAGTAATCCTGCCATGATCTGATATTATTTAATCTAACTGTGAAGATGAGTCCTCCATTTGCACTTCTGCTTTCTCCTCTCTCTTTTTTCCTCTATGTGGTGTAGTAACTATTTTTCCTTATACATTTTTTTATCATGTGGCTAGATGAAATGCTTATTGATCACTGCTAAGGTGCTGATGTCCAATATAAGTACTTATTTATATTTAATATTGTCTGTTTTCACCAAAATGTTGACAGACAACCTGAATCAAACTAACATTGACATCTAAACATCAACTAAACGTCAAACTTTCTACCCACTGTAGTCTGATTCGTCAAGACATGGTTTCTTTTGTCATAAGTCATGTTGCTCTCTCCGACGGTTCAGTGCTTGATTTATGAAAATCCACATAGTTCAAAAGTTTTAAAAGGGAAAAATCATGTCAATAGCTAGGTGCAATGCAACAAACACTTTGAAGTTAAACATGTACTAACAGATGATGCATACAGGTGTTAAACAGTCAGCAGATGGTGGCCAGCTTCTGGTTCCTGAAGTTTCTGTTATGTTTACTAAAATTGGAATTTGACACCAATAACCTTTTAAGTTTTCAAAGGAATTGAAGATTCTCTCAAGCTGAAATGCGGGTAACAGAGAACAGGAACTGGTAATATTTATACAAGCTGTCAAGTTGAAGGAATTTTTGATCTGTAATTTTGTTGTATCTTTAGAAGAAAAAAAATCCTTCAGGATGTGAGATGGCAATTACAAAACATTATTTTTGCTCACCTGAACTACCTCTTTAATTACCTCTTTGATATGGCTCCTTTGTAAAACAGAAGCTTGAAGAAGCTCTGTTATTGGAAATCTCGTGACTGTATGAGGACAGTGCTGGACTATTGCCATGGTACTTTGACACATTATCATCCTAGTAAATGATGCAAGTGTTGAAATTCAGTGTGGAGTGATGGCTTTTGCAAAACTTTGCTGCGTGTTTCAGCCCTCCTGGCAAGCACCACATTATCTGATGATGTGTCACTTGGAGAGGAATGGAAGAAGACAAGGGAAAAGAGAATGTGGGCTTTGTATGAACTACGGTATTTGAACTGAAGCTGTAGCTGAATAAAAGCTTGCTTGTAAGTTTACAAACATACTATTAAGATCCTTACTGTTATCTAAATCCTTTTTCTTGCATTATAATTTTATGGTAAAATGCATTACTGTTGTTTTTGGAGTTTCGTAAGAACTCTAGTAGCCACAGAGAGAACCAAATGTTGTTTGTTTATTTATTTGTGAAACAAATTATACCCCTCTGCAAACTCCACTGTGTAATTTGGACTGCCTTTGCAGTTTAAAAGAATGTGCACACTGGTTTAAGTACTCCCCTCTCCCTGGAATTAGAAAATGAAGTAGCAGAATTGCCATGCAAGTGGCTATGATTTCAGTGCAACAGTTGCAGCTCATTATATCTCCCAAAGTCAGAAATAATTTGTAACAACAGAGTCCTCCATTTGAATCTGCAGTCTGTGCCTGTAATGAATAAAACATGGCTGTCAGAATTAAAAGGGGTAGAGTTACGGTAACACACTCTGAGTGCTGTTGAGTGTGATTCAATAAAATTATGGATTTCTCCAGATTTATCACTTGTGGTTCATTTTGTTTAACAAATACAGTAGTCAGTTTTTGGTTACATTGGTTGCCTACCCAGAGCAGACAGCCTTTGAAATGTACCCCTTGACATTTTCACTTAGTTTCTGTGTGTTTGCATGCTGGTTTTATATGTATTTTCCTGGTTGTTCAGTACAGATACCATTCAGCAGCACAACCACAGTTGCCACTGGACATCTTCATCACTTCAGCTTATATTTGCATTTCCCGCAGCCTCACCCAACTGAAAAATGCACTCTGTGTCTCAAATGATGATGTTTGGAAATCTGGCCAGGGCTCTCTACAGAGCCAGGCAAAACTTGAAGCTGACCCCGAAAACTTGCTGAGTTACCAGTTCATATCAGATGAAAACAACCCAGCTTTGCCCTAGTTAATTGTTATGTGTGCTGGTGGTGAGATTTAAGAAGATACGTGCAACTACTTTGTGTTGATCAAACAAATATCATCTCAATGGAACATGAAGGGAGAAATCTCGTCTGGAATGAAATCGTGCCCATTAAGAACAGCAAGTTAGGTTTTTATACCAAAGGAAATCTATCTCACAGTAGGTGGATTTATGTCTCATTCCATGAGAGGGTGCTATGAAGTGATGGTGTCCCCTTCCAGCTCCTGATAGAGGGCTGGCACTGTTCCCTGTGGGGCTCTTGGCTAACCTGGGATGTAAGGCTGTGTGGGAGAAAAGACCCTGTCTACTCCTTACACCCCTGGCCCCTTCACAAACTCACCCAGGCAAGTGCAGTGGAACTATTATGACTTGGATCCTGCACTAGGGTCCGTGGGTTGTGGAGACAAACCTGGCCTGAGGAGCAGACTGAACCTCCAGAGCCTCAGATACATCCAGTAGCTTTGCTTTCTTCCTGCCTTGCTCCTCACTGCTCGGCTATGTACAAGTGCCTCTAGGTTCCCAGCTCCTGGGCCTGTGCATGGATTCCTGTGCCTTGGAAAAGCCCATGCAGGGAGCCAGAGCCTCTGCTAAAGGTCCCTGGGGATTTGACTTGCTGTGAAGGACTGCGTAGGATGGACACTATAGTTTTTATGAAAGAGTATTAAACAAGTGAAAAGGAAAGGCATGAATGCTTGTGTATATTTGTATGTGTGTAGGAAAGAAAGCAAGCACCGCTGTTGGCATCCCTCATTTGAAGTATCGCCATGTCCCGGTTTCAGCCGATGATCTGCGGTGCCTTCCTGTTGACCTCAAGCACGAGTGTCAGCTGAGGACCTAGCCCAGCTCTCAAACCTTTTGCATGTTTCCACCACCAATGCACAAAATAACTTGTCTGTAAACATTGTCACAGGCACCTGGTGTAGTGGGTGTATCAGCAGTCCATTTTTCAGTGTGCACGCTGGCAACTGCATCATGTGTGGAAAAGGGGGCCACAAGAAAGAGGTAAAGAAGTTTCTCAGACACCAGATAGGACTTTCTGGTGTTTTGCCTTCTGTCCTTGTTTAGTTTACACTTGCTGTCAATGAAAGTGCTGACATTACTCCAGGAGGGCTTGTTTCCAGTTGTGCCTGTGCTGATGGATGAGATTGAAGCAGGTCAGCTCAGCTTTATCGTGTCCTTCAACAGTGTCTGTAATGAGGCAGGGAGGAGCACGCTGGGAATGCAAGGAGCAGGGGTTTTTATCTCTGCTCTTTGATGCATGGGTAGAAATACCACAGGAAAATAAAAAACTATATAAACAGAAAGCACTTTTAAGGTAGTTGTCCTGCACCTTAGCACTACTTCTATCAGCTTGTGCTACAGATCTGCAGGAGGTACTTAGGGCACTAAAAAGAAAACTCATAGGAGCAAACATGGAGGGGAGCATTTGTAACACGCCTCATTTTCTATGAAAGCAAGTGGTAAGCAGGCAAAACCATTACTGACAGGATTAAAGACATTCTGGTAGCAGCATTGGAGTTGTTTTGAAATGCCTGGGGAATCAGGCATATAAAATGAAACATGTGTCATCCCAGGTCATCTTCTTTTTAGGACTGCTTCTCCCTTTCAGACGTATTGTGCTAAGGACAGCCAGCCAGTCCTACTGCGGCTTTTTGGACTGTCAGTCTGTCTGCTCTCTCTTTTTCTTCTAGGTGCTGATGCCTGCTGTGGTTCCCTTTTTTTTATTTATTTCTGAGGACTCTGTACACTCTTATAGAGGAACAGGGCAGCTCTGAAAACAAAAGTGTGTGGTATTTGTTCTTCAGGGTTACAGACATCATTTTCTGCATCATGGATGTGGGTGGCATCACTATTTGCACATGTTCTTTGTCACGTCTTTGTATACTTAATTATCCATCCTCCCTTTGTGAATTTACAGGGGAAAACTCTGTTTTGTGATTTGTAGTATAAAAGAACAATTGTGTATGGGTTCACAATTCTGGTTTGATATATACTATAAAGGTTTTGTTAGGAATCCTGTGAGTCCCCTATTTTACATCTTTTTCATGTACAGGTAGCGTGAATACCACTGAAATAAATGTCAAAGAAAACCAACTATGCTGTGGCTGATTCTCCTCACCACTGTATCAGTGTGACCATGGGTAAATGGGTTTGTCACTTGTTTTAAAGAAAAATGCTACAGAATTCAAGGGGAGGATGGTGAGGGAAACAATTTTATAGGGTCTTTTCACTGTAAGCCTGGGCATGTGTACAGAAAATGCTGTGTAATGTAATCACTGTATCTTAAAATACTCAGTAATAAGCAGTTGGAGCAGAGAACATAGCCCAAATGCTCTTCAAATGCAAGTGGAGGAATAGCTTAAAAACAGTGCCCTCCATTGCAATTACATATAGGAAAATGGTTTGCCATGTCTGACTGACCATGTTCTTAAAATAGAGGACACACAACTTCCTGCCATTTCCTCTCACACAGTTGGGACCAACACTTGGCTGTGGAGAAAGGAAGGTAACACAGATGGAAAAAGGAGAACACTGTGAAGATATGCCAGACACGATGACCTTATTTACTTTTTTTCCCCAATGTCTTTCTTTGGGCCACAGCCACCTCCTGCAGTCTGCTAAGGGACTCGGGACAGCAACAGCAGGAAATTCCTCCAGGCTCTCCTCCAGCTGTGATTGCTGGTGCCCCCTCTTACCTAGAGATCAGTGCTGATTACCAGGTCTGTGCCCCCAGGTAGTGGTATGAATTATGCCTAGAAATAAGCATTGATTGTCGCATGGAGAAAGCTTTCGTGTGGAACAGCCCTCCACTTGGGCGACAGCAGTTGCCAAGTAAGTGTCATCACAGTTTGTTACTCATTACATTGGCTCCCATTGAAATATGAAGTCATAGTCAATGTTTCAGTGTTAATCTTCAGGATCCTCAAAGGACTTGGAACAGCTGCCAGAGGCAGTACCTCCTTCATGGGAGCGATGTCCTGGATTCCAGGTGGGAAGGTTAGAAAGGCTGGGACCTTGTGATCCACAGCACAGCATGGATCTTCTGGCTCATGGACACAGCTCACCATGGGAAGGGGCCTGATGGAGACAGAGGTGAAAGGAAGACTGGCATAGAGAATTGAAGGAAAAGGGAGGGAATTTGTGAAAGATGGGTATCTCATGTAGCCAGTTTGGAAGATCGGTATCTACATATTATGCTACTTCTCTGTATTTTGGTATTTACAAAAGAATCTGGTTTTCAGGAGTGTTAAAAGGTCAGGATTGATACAATGGCCTCAAACATTCAAAATTTAACATTAGGCACACCTTTTTGAAAAGCTCAATCTTACTCTAATTCTGTAGCTCAGACAGTGTCACAAAATACTATTTGTAGCAGTTTGTCTCTTTGGAGGCATTCAAATACTCTGGTTCTTTTTTATTAACAGGTAGATTCAGGGAAGAAATCCTCAAGTTGGTGAATTTAGGGCTCAGCTTTCATTCATTTTCCTTGTATCCACTGTTCTTCCACTGACAGAAAATATTTGCTTGTTGCTATATGAAGACCTACTATATAGAAATTTGAGCTTGTCCTGTTAGATTTGGAAAGCTGATGCGTTGCACATACATCAAGAAGCCAAGTGTGCTACTGAAGAGTTAAAACCTTGTTTTGTGTGCTTCAGCTGAAAAAAAAGGACTGAGTGGCTTTTATTAATAATGTGGATTTAATTACGGATCTGAGAGTTGGAAAAAAAGTAGTAAAGGAAAAAAAATTTGGATAAAAACCAAACACACCTAAAAAGTTTAACATCGTTAAGATCCTGAGGGAAAAGAGAGATGCAAGATATCATCATGGGGAGAGAAAATTGTGGCAAGTCAGGAAGAAATATGAAAACACAGTACATAAAATATCTCTCAGAGACATGAAGTAAATGTGTCTCCATGGTGTGGGTATTTGAGCTCTTCAAGGCAAGGACTTGTCTCCTACTTTGTTTTCAACGAGGAGCAAAAATGATAGGGACCTGATATCCAGTTTCCAGGTGGGGTCTTAAAGACCCCATAATGTAAGTAATGAGTAATAAATATTAATAACTTCTGAATGTGAATCTGCAGCCCTTAATCATAGGAGAAGCACTGCTGACTTCTGAGAATGTTTGGTGGCCATCTGTGGACAATCTAGACATCTGGTTGTGCTCCAAGAACAACAAGTAGAAAGCCAGGTGCCCTGTTTTGCATTTAATTACTGCTAAGAAGTTATAAAGAGTGCATTGTGATGCAACCTTTGCAATTTTCACTGGTGATTCGACTATTGCAATACTACTTCAATAATGCAATATTAGCCTACATCTTAGATTTATCTGGAAAGTAGCAATGCAGAATTTGGGTGCTTGGTTTTGGTTTTGCTTCCAGGACACATTTCTCAAGGAACTCATGATGCAAATGTTTTGCTGTTCATTCTGCAAGTTGCTGGGTAGTTTGTCCTTTAAGTAACCTGAGACCTATCTCCTGGCCAGCCACCCCTCCTTTCTGTGCTGGAGTAGGATGGATTTAGTGACTTGTGGAAGTACAGAAGAAGTTGAGAATGATTTAGAGACTCATGTGGAAGTACAGAAGAGGTTAAACCAAGAAAACTTTCCTATGAGGAAACCAGCCTTGGCCCTTGTTCCCAGCTCTGGATTTAGAAAACTCCAATTTGTTGAACTGAAATGTGTGTTCAAAGGCCTGTTGGTTTCTTGGCCTTTCAGGACATAGAAAGATTTGCCAGTGAGGCACACTCAATAAAACTGGTGGATGGGGAAGGTCGACATGGACTTTGCAAAAGGAAGCTTGGCTGTACAAACCTGATAGCATCTTGAAAGAGACTTAGAGGCACGTGGATAAGAGTCATCCTATTTGCCATTTATTGTTATGTTTCCAGAGGCTTTTTGTTTTCACCAAAACCTTTTAAGGAACATAAGTTAAGACAGAAGATTCTTACATGGATAAATACTTGATAGAGGATAAGAAATGGGACCTATGAATAAATCACCAATTCCTGGAGCAGACTGAGGTCAGCAGGGGTTTTAAACGGCGATCTGTTGGACCTTTGGATCTGTTGTTTGACCTTTTATATTCAGAGAGCAGTGACATAAGAGAATTTGCTGATGAAACTGAATTACTTGCACCAGCAAAGATGAAGGATGTCTGTGAAGAGTTATAGAAGGTTCTGCTGGCTGGCATTCAAGGTAGATAAAAATAAAGTGATATAAATGGGTGGAAAAAAAGGTTATTAAATTCACCTGTTAAATGGCAATTTTTGAGCTGACCACTACAATTCAGGATTTAGATCATGAGTACACAACAGATTCATGAAAATATCAGCTAGATACTCAACTGAGATAGAGGAAGCATATAAAATAGTAGCTTTATTAGGGGAGAAGACAAAATAGAGAGCATAATTTTGCCATTCACTTAAATTCTTAAGTCTCTTGATTGTTTTAGTTCTTTCATACTGCGAAGCATGCAGCAGAACTGGAAAAGAGCCAGAGAAGGTCAGCAAGGGTACAGAGCATCCCTCTAATGAGTTGTCGCTAATGATGTTAGGGACACCCCGCAAGGTCCATGGAGTGGGTCTGCCCTGCCATGCTGGGCCTTTCCCAGGCTCAGCTGAGGTTACAGCTGGGGCTAGCTTCTGCCTGTTTGTTTTAGACTTGTCCCAGAAAGCTGCTGTGAAAGGCACTGGTTTTTAGTAGATGTGAGTACAAGGCTGTAAAAATAAACAGAAGTAATTTTGTTGAAAGTATCCACTTCACTATGTAGTGGCAGAATCAACCCTCCTGTAAACAGATCCAGTTTCTTCTTTTCAAAATCTTCTTCTTCAAAGCTAGTTTTCCGTATCACTTCTCAGCCACCATCTTACTTTCATAAACGAATAGCATGTAAAGCCTAGAAAGAGAGTGTGAAACAGATGCTACCCTAGTCTACATCTCTTTCTTACAAACCAGCAAGCTGCAGTTGCAGAAGTGAAATTTTATGTCTCTTATTACAGTAGAAAAAGGGAAAAGCTCAATGCAGTCAGCCATGTCTGATGGACAGGAGAGACAGAGGAGGGAGACCCATTTTCAAGGTGAAATGCCATTAGTTATACTGCCAAAACCTAAGGTCCCAGATGAAGAGGGAATGCATTTCCCACTCCTCCTTTTTTTTTTAAAAAAAAAAAAAACAACCAAAAACCAACAACTTGCAGTCTCTCTCTTTTGTTTCTTTAAATTAATTTTTGGCAGTAACATAACTCCTGGAATCCTGCCAGTTACTGCTTTAAAAACTTTTTTTGAAAAGAGAGAGGGAGTCAGGGAGAAAGCAAGGAGTAGGGGGAGTATGAAAACCTAACGGAGTTGATTGTAAGGGTACATAACTAACATTTTTTTCTGCAAAAATAATCTGTCATTTATTTTTGTGATAAGTCCATTTTTATGTCAGGCCCTGTGGGAGAGGAGAATACAACTGTTCAGTAGAGATTACTGGCTATTTCAAACTAGCAACAGGACAGCTAGACGGAACTAAACATGTTGGTATTTTATGGGGTTTCCTTAAAAGAAAGCTGTCAGTGTAACACATTCATTCCTTAAAACTTTAAAGCATGAAATGTTTATAGTTAAAAAAATGCAGCCATGGAAACACAGATATGTTAAAGCAGAGTAAAGATTCTTCTCATTTTGGGCTAAACAGTTTCACAGATGCTGAGGCAAGGGCACAGCATCCTCATCCTGCCTCAGCAAGATGTGCCATCTGGTTTGTATTTGTCACTGACGGTGGTTTGGGCCAGGTCTTTACCCATTTTTCATTATTGTCCCCTGTGCCTTGAGTCAGCTGGAATAGGGCTAGACTCTCCCTGCCCACTTCCTCAGCATCCCATGCACCTGCTACCATCCGGATTCCCTGCCAAGCACCAGCCCCATGACCATTTGCAGCAAGATGGGGACTGGTGCAGGGTCTTGTGGCCATATTCCCTGGAGGATGCAGAATAAAGACCCCCTCTCAATGTCTGTGTCCCCCTGCAGGTTTGAAAAGGATAGATATAAAGCAATCAATGTCCAGTAGAGTTATTTCTGGTCATTGCTTCAGCTTCACTGAGAAGACCTTTGAAGGAAGTATTGGGGTATAGTATTGAGCCCAATTTCCTTTAATATCTTTATCAATGACCTGGATGAGGGGATTGAGTGCACCCTCAGTCAGTTTGCAGACTACACCAAGTTGAGTAGGAATGTTGATCTCCCTGAGGGTAGGATGACTCTACAGAGCTATCTGGACAGGCTGGATTGATGGGCCAATACCAATGGTATGAGGTTCAACAAAGCCAAGTGCCAGGTCCTGCACTTGGGTCACAACAACCCCACGCAAGAGTACAGGCTTGGGGAAGAGTGGCTGGAAAGCTGCCCAGTGGAAAAGAACCTGGGGATGTTGGTCAACAGCCACCTGAATATGAGCCAGCGGTGTGTCCAGGTGGCCAAGCCAATAGCATCCTCAGCTGTATCAGGAACAGTGTGGTGACTAGAACTAGGAAGGTGATCATTCCCCTGTATTGGCACTGGTGAGGCCCCACCTCGAATACTGTGTTTAGTTTTGGGCCCCTCACTACAAGAAAGACATTGAGGTGCTGGAGCGGGTCCACAGAAGGGAAACGAATCTGGTGAAGGGTCTAGAAAACAAGCCTCATGAGGAGCGGCTGAGGGAACTGCAGTTGTTTATTCTGGAGAAAAGGAGGCTGAGGGGAGTCCTTATCACTCTCACAACCACCTGAAAGGAGGTTGTAGCAAGGAGGGGGATCAGTCTTTTCTCTCAAGTAACAAGTGATAGGACAAGAGGGAATGGCCTCAAGTTATGACAGGGGAGGTTTAGATTGGATATTTAGGAAAAATTTCTTCACCAAAAAGGATTATCAAGCGTTGGAACAGGCTGCCCAGGGAAGCAGTGGAATTGCCGTCACTGGTGGTATTTAAAAGATGTGTAGATGTGGTGCTTAGGGACATGGTTTAGTGGTGGTTGTGGCAGTATTAGGTTGATGGTTGGACTTGATGATCTTAAAAGTCCCTTCCAACCTAGACAATTCCACGATTCTATGATTCTATGTGTTATAACTTTGCTGATAAAAGCCAGGCGTATACATGCCAGCCATTGGGATATAAAGGTGGTGGTGGACTACAGTATTAACAGCTGGGAATGGATAGGAGTGCCATGATCAGTCCCTGTGCTGTTACGCAGACGCAGGGTCCCTCCTTCCCCATGCTCTGCTTTCCCATCATAGAGCTTTGCTGACTGCTGGCCAGGGCACCGGCAGCTGCCTGTGCCGCCACGCCGCTCTTTGTCCAGCTCATCAGTTTGTCCTCTCCTAAAAACAACCCCCTTACAATTAATACTGATACACGTGAGCTTCCTCTTTATTATTTCCTGTTGTAATTGGTTCATTCAGCTTTTCCCCAGTTGGTTTCAGCTGAAGCCCCAGTTGGCCTGGCCGGCTTCCAAGTGCTTGGAAAGGAAATGCAGAGTTTACCTTCATGTACTACTGAGTAACAAGATATGCACCCTATGGTCCATATTTTGGAAGGGAAGAGGAAGAGGCGGGGGGAAAAAAGGGAGGCCAAAAATTATTCTTGTGTAAAGGATATGGATGTTTTTTGTCTAAATATACTGCATTGTGCACATCCTGATATTCTCAAGCAGGATATCTTTAAATGGATACTGACAGCTGATTTATGCTTGGTACTAAGTTGTTTTTGAAGAGACATGTGTGAAAGAAAATGTGAAAGATATTATGGCAAAATATAAAAGGAACTGTTGTTTTCATAAATGACCACATGGTTTTAAAATTTAAACATCTCCCTGCAATGTTGGAAAACTGTAGCAACAACACAGTGCTGTTGCACAAGACCTACTAAAATGATGCCAGGAAGAAACAGAAGTAAAACTTACGCTCTGCATTGTCCCACAGAGGGGGGAAGGGGGCCACAGGTTGTAGCACAGTGCAGCCTCTGGTCAAAGCAGGCTCCGCCACATTAATCTGGGTCAACCACACTGTCTATCTGAAAAAGCCAGAGGATACTTTGCTGAGGTGATGGCTAAAATGTGCTTTTAAGCTGCACCACGCTGCAGGCTGTGAAGCAGCACAAGCCTCCCTTGGAGATCGATCAACGGGCAGGTACGGACCACTCATAAGTAGCAAAAATTTGTCATTGCTCATCTTTCTTGTATCTTGGTTGCTGATGCTACCAAAGATGTAGCAATCAGTGTGGATAATGGTGTGTGAATACTAGGCTTTTGTTCACCGTAGTCCTCTGTAAATTCACATTACTCTTGCAGGGTGACAAGCTTCCAGCAGCTGCAAGTAGTGCAGCATGGGAAGAGCAGACCAGCATAGTGAAACTGGTGGTGCAGAGGCCCGCTGACTATGTGCTTGGGTAATTTTGCTTCGGACAAGGTGTAGAGGAGCGGCTGGTGTGCTTTAGGTGACCTCCTGGGATGCATCTGCTGGTCTAGTTTTACCTGAAAAGAAACCAGCTGGTACGCTCTGGGACTGCTCTTGCCATGGTGAATCAAGGGGTGGAAAAGTGGGAGTGCTCTCCCGGCCCTACCTAAAGCACCAAAAAGGACCCCAAAAGTTCAACTTAACAGAAGCTGAGTAAACGGACCTGAGAGCAGAAGGGTCCCCATCACCAGCCAGCATTCACATGGTACGGAGCCCATACCCACAGTGCTGAGGAGAGCTGTCACACACCTGGTAAAAAACAGTGACATTTACTTCACAAGTGCCTGTTCCTATATGTGTGCAGCCTCCACCTTATCTCTGAGGCATTTTTTAAATTCCCAGCATTGTAGCATGCTCTCTTGCTCTCCCAGGCATCTCACATAACCGTGTCCCTCCCTGCCACACAGCGCTAAGGAACTCATTACTGTATGTCTGAGGGAAAGTCTGGAATAACCTTAATTTTCTATTTAAAAAGCAGCTGCTGGTTGCAGCAATTGTCCTAAGGAATGCTTTATAGTTGATCTGCATCCTGATGTGTGTAATATTACTGAGGACAGGATAAGCCAGATCTGGAGGCCTGTCAATAATACTGTATTGTGAGAGACTTCCACCTTTTCTTTTACTGCAGACAGAAAATGCGTGTCACTGGAAAAGGCCAGGCTTTCAATTAAGTTCGCCAAGTGTGTATTTAAATTTTAGGACCATACCAGATGTACTTCAGAAAATTGAATATTTAGGGGTTTTTTACACAGTTCTATTAAGGGATTAGGAAATATTGGCATCATTAAAACAGGCAAGGAAATATTTATTAGGCCGTCAGAAAACTTTGCAGCCTCAGATAAATCCACTGCTGCTCTGCCCGAGGCCCTGGTTTCCTGTAACTCAGGTGGATGGCAAGGACTGTGAAGCAATGGAATAGTCACCAAGACAGCTGGCGTGTGAGGGTGAAATCATGGGCTGGTGTTTCCCCTTTAAAAAGAGCTTAGAGAAGCACATGTTGGGAATAATGTCCTTCAGTCATTCTTACCATTCAGGTGGGTCAGGGAACAGGCACCTTTAGTGTTTCCTACTGATCCTTTTGGTTTGTGATGGCTCTAGTGAGATAAACACAAGCATGCTGAGAGACATCAGCTGAAAATCAGGGCCTAGAATTTAAAAATCGATACTGGATTAAAATGCTGATTCTGAAATGTTTGGTATTAAAAAAAGAAAGAAAAAAGAAAAAAAAAAAGATTGCATGTAAAAGAACTTTTGCTGCAAGCAGAGATTCCAGGAGTAAGATCCCTAGAAAATAATTTCATTTTTCTGTTCTTTTTAATGTAGTATTTGTGAATAAACTTGATTAATTAACTCTCACTTTTCACAACTGCTCTCCATAAATAAGATCTGTTTTAAAGAAGAAGAGGGTATAAACTGTATAATAATTGATTTAACTAGTAGTATTGCACCTTTGTGGTTTATAGTGTTACGCTTGTACAAATCTGCTTTGTGTTGTATTTGTTTTAGTCCTGGGCAGTGCAGATGGTTGTCAGGGAAAATTTTAGGTTCTACATGGAGGCGAAAAAGACCTGGTAACCTCCATACAGTGAAACTGGAATGTGGAGACTGTTATACTGGATTATGTCCATCATCTGTCTAGTCTAGCATCCCACATCTGAGAGTTGTCAGTGCCAGATGCTTCAGATGAAAGTGTAAGAAACTTGCAGACAAGGGATCTTGATTACTGATAGCTATAGTTTTGCCTAAGCTCTGGAGACTATGTTTTAATACCTCTTCCAGAATGCTTGTCCTTGATATTTTCAAAGTTTATATAAGCATCTAGCCCTTTCTGAAAGTTGTTACATTTTGTATTTTAGGGTCTGTCTATGGGAACAGATCCCATGGTTTAATCCCATCTTGTGTGAATGTTTTTTTCAGTACTGTTCCGATCATTCAATTTCATATAAACCTTCTTGTGAGGGAAGATAAAGAACAGAAGCTCTTTACATAATTTCTTCCTATATGCCAGTGTTCCGTGTACGTTATATAATGCCCTGCTCTTTGTCACCACTACAAGACAAAAACTCTGAACCTTAAAACTAGAAAAGAAGAAAAAAGATTCAGGAGGGGAAAATAGCTCATATTTTTGCTTGGTTGAACTATCCAAAGCATACAGACAAATATTTAAGTATTGTTCTGGAATAGAGCTTAAATTAGTAAAAGCGTGTTACAAAAAAAATGAGTCTTGGCTCAGCAGCAGTCTTAAAATCATATAAATTTGGCTTGGAGGTGTTTTTTTTCCATTTGAGAAACTGACAATACAGTAAACTTCTTGTTGATTGAAACACGATAGCAACAAAAACATTATGTTTTAGGTTTGCTTCATATGTCAAAAATGCAAAAGAAATTGATTTTGGAGGGCAGAAGAATTACTGCAGACCAGAATGTTTGATGTTTCGTTAAAAGGAATGTTAGAATTGGGTCTTTCACATTTTTTCAGAATAAAAAAAGTCTAGGTGAGGGAGCCATAAGCAGTGCATATATTCAGAGATTGCTTTACACAGATATACACGGGATAATGAAGAAGAGTGAGGAAAGAATGAGATATGTGTGAAAGATTTCAGGTAGCAGAAACGTTCTTGATATACATGCAGATTATTTCTATAGCATTGAGATGTTTAAAACACTGCTGTTTGAGAAGTTGCCACTGCCACATACAGTTAAATTATAATGCTTACTACTCCTGTGGCTTGAAAACGTTTTTTGTTGTTTGGGGGGAGGAAGGGAAGTTGGGGATTTTTATTTTTGGCAGGACGCCTTTGCAGTGAATAGAAGAACAAAGAAATTAGGAAAAGTAACAAAGCAAAAGCAGTCAACAAGACAGAACTGAATAACTAAAAACTTAGATGCCTCTTTTTTATCTGCCATCTTTTTTGAAATCACGTGAAGTATTGTAAACTACTTTTTCACTAGTTATGCAAACAGTTCAGAAAAACTTGAGCCATTTAGACTGGTTCTGCAGATGTTCTGGATGTCAAACTCTCAAATTTTTGTTGTTAACACTCTGGGGAATATTAAGATTCATTTGAAAGATATATACTCCAACAGCACTGCCTGCACCAGGGGTCTCCTGGAGTCATGGTGAAGCCATCCAGACAGATTCCAACACTGCCTCTGGGAACAGAAAAGTTAGATCTCTGAAGGTGCGGAGCATCTGATATGTCCAAACACGGACATTTGAAATCTGGGAAATGAATTAAACTCCTAGAAGCCTGTAATTGGTTTTCTCCATGTTGTTTGTACTGGTGTGAACTAAAATACAACATATTTTTATTGCCTGTGTTCCAACTTAGGCTGCACTTGATCAAAAGTAGCTCAGCTTTCATCCAAGTATGGGTACTTCCAGGGAATAAAACCATACTTCTTGTCCACACTTTTCTGACCTGTGCAATATTCAGTAGTGCTCTTGTAAACATATAACAAATACAGATCAAGAAAGTGTCCTAACTTCAGTGTTTAAAAACTGTCTCTGTCCCATTAAGAAAGCAAGTAAAAAAGTGTTTACTTCATACCTCTTCCTTCAAGTTATTGTTATATTAAATAAGCTTTGGCTGCTGGAAGCATTCATATTAAAAAATTGAAAGGTTTACAGTATGGTAAGTAATAGCTTCATTGGGGTATGAAGAATATTTTAAATGAAGTGAATAGTCAACTTCATTTTTGCACACTCTGGAAAGGGTATTTAAACTGTTTTGACATGTCCAGACACTCATTTTAGAATCACTCTTTCCAGACATTACTCAATCCACCTGACATCGGAGAAGTAGGATTTGTCACCAATTCTTGATCTAATGTGTTTTCATGCTGAATTCAGAAACTCTTAACTGTATTAATGTTGAGTTGTTCATACTAAAAATATATTTTTTTCCACAGCCTGGTCTATGCCAGTAGACTTTACTCAAGGGAGAATATGCAACCGAGTACAAATGGGAGAGTTTGGGAGTGGAGTCATTTGGGGATCCCTACATCAGTCATTTCTAACCACTCTGCCATGAGTATAACCTTATTTTTTCAGATATTTACTATTTTCCATGCTGGTTTATGGGAATTCATTAGAGGTTATTAGTGAGTAAAGACTGCATGCCTGCTGTCCTGCAAAACTGCACAAATGTGCTCTTTTAACAAATTATATTTAAAGTGACTTAAGTCAGATATTAGTTTAAGGCAACTTCTGATTTCCAGGAAGTCAGATCTTGTCTTACTATGGAAAAGGTCTCCTTTAATGTGCAACAGAATTACATAATGGCTAAGGCTGGCAAGCACATCTGGAGGTTGTCTTGTCCAGCCCCCTCTGCTTGGGGCTGGCAGGGCCAGCCAGAGCAAGCTGCTTGGGACCTCCTCCAGATAGATTTTGGTGTTTCCAAGACTGAGATGCCACATCTTCTCTGGGAAATCTGTGCCAGTGTTTGATCACCCTCATGGTAAAGAAGTTTGGTGGGGTTTTTTTTTTTTCTGTATTTTAAGTGGAATTTCCTGCACTTCAGTTTGCATCTATTGCCTGTGGTCCTGTTACTGGGCACCACTAAGCTCCATCTCCTTTAGTTCTTCATGTCAGGTGTTTATATATGTTGCTATATGCACCTGACCCAGCACTTATCCAGGCATATTTCAAACCTTCCTCCTCTCAGAATAGTGCATTTCACCTGGATCACCTCAGGGTCACTGAAGCTCAGCCTGCTGCAGACCTTCACATTCCCAACCAGCTGTTGCTTCATGTGAGTATGAGGTTCATCAGAGCATCTCCATCTATCAGCAGCTCGATCACCTTTGCCAGGAAGCTGAAAAACCTCCTGTATTGCTTGTGTCCCACTGCATTACTCTTTGAATGTTACTGGGGTTGTTGAAGTTGCCCATGAAGACGATAGTCTGCAGACAAAAGGCTTCTTACAGTTGACCAAAGAAGGACTCATCTGCCGCTTCATGACCAGGTGGTCTGTAGCAGACGTCCACCACAACATTGCCCGCATTGGTTTACTCTCTAATGCTAATTTATGAACTCTCTGTCGGTGATTGTGTGTCATCACCTTTCTCCCCCTGTAGTTTTCCATCAAAAGCTCTCCCCTCCGGGATGGTCTGTCTCTATTACGTAAACTGTAGATAACACAAAATTACATTTTAATGTTGCAATTGTAGTTTTAACATGTGTTATCAGGTAAGCCCTGGATTTCCTTTTAGCTCCTAACATGAAAGTCCAGGCTGCTTTATATTTATTTACACTTACTCCTTTGGGCCTGTTATCCACATTTCTTAACAAAAGTGGATGTAAAAGACCATTATGTTCATAAAAAGAACATTACTTGATCAACAAAATGTTTAGGTCCCTCTGAGATGGTTCATTGGGATTGTTATTTTGAACAGCCTTTTACTATAAAATCCTAATGCTTGGGTGGATTTTACCTTGGTTCTGCTACTTGAAGAAAACACTGAGTGAATGTATGGGCATATGTAGGATGACATACAGGATTTCCCTCAAACAACTGTATCAATGCGAAAATGATTTATGCCCTACATCCATTCAACATGTGGTTTTTGGCTTCTTCAAACGTGCGACTTTACAAAGTCTGTTTCCCACTGCCACACTGATTTCTTTGTTTCTTCTTTTTGTCCCCTGAATGAAGAGACTTTTGAGTCACAAACAGTAAAATAAATTTATCTGAGGAACTGACTTCCTTATCCCCTGCTCTCGCTGAAACAAAATATTGCAGGGGCATTCTTAAGTATTTCACCTCTTCATGGCTCGAAAATTTCCCGTCCAGTTCAACCTCCTTAATCTTCATTTACTTTTGCAATCGTTTCCTGCTAAGTCAAAGAAAAGGTCTCTTCTCTCTCCAACAAAGAAAACCTTTCAATTATTTTTATTTCTTTAAAACAGGAAATCAAAATAACGATGCTCTTGTAGGCCTCACTGCTGTGCTAAGCTTGGTCTGGCTGTGGCTACCATGAACCATCTGTTCTGCTGGTCGAGCGAGACCCATGAGCTCCACTCCAGGGCAGGAATGAGCATGAGGCCAACAACAGCAAAAGAAAAAAAATCAGAGAAACCTTAGATGACACGCTTCTGGAGATTGCCATTTCTCCATGACGTGGTGGAATGTTATCTGGCTTGTTACAGGACATCTGCACTGTAGACTGGTGGAAGCCCCCCCCCACGCTCTTTAATATGAGCTTGGGTCTGGCTGGTGCACCCTGTGCCCAGCTGAGGTTTCAGCCCTGAGCATGAGGGCGCAGAGGGACCTCTGTGAGGATATGGTGGGGAAGGAGGGCTGCACGAAGCAGAGCCTCATATGAACAGCAAAATGATTGCAAATGTGAGGGGAGGGAGGCATTCGTCCTTGTTTTAATTTGGCTTTTGTTACTGCAACTTCTTTTCATTCACTGTGCTTTTTCACAGTCAGCACTGTGGCTGCCAGCAGTCATTCCTGTGAAATGCTTCTGATTATGGTCAGCATCAGCAAGTACAGTGTCTACAGCCCCTCTGTTGTGTTTCCAAAAATGTGTTTGCCTGGACGGAGGACTAATGGGTCAAAAATGCAAAATGGTCTGCGTGTCAGTCTGAAAAACAAAAGGCTTTGCAACCTGTTGTTTCATTCAGCTCAGCAAAAGCTGCTCACAGTAAGGGACTCAAGCCTTTCCTAACATAGGGTATGTTATTACTTTGCTTTAAAAATACGTCCTTAATGATGGATCACGCTCCTGCTGGGCAGTTGTGGTGGTGGTAGGGAAGGCTTCAGGTGGTGTATCACAAGATGCTGAAATAACCCATTTGCTGAGTGGGGGGAAAGGAGAGTCTGGCAAAGGTGATGCTGACAAGGAAAGTTTGTGTTAGACAGCCACCACTTATTTTTTGTAGAACTATAGCTGTCACCTGCGTTTGGCTCCCATGCTGTTTTTTGAACAGCTGGTCTCTGCTGTGTCAACAGAGACCTGTGAGTGTGGAAGACAGGCAGGGCAGTGCTGGTCCTATCCCATCCTGTGGGGTTTGGGCTCAAGTCCTTGCTATACCAAAGGCATCTCTCCATCAGCGGAGCTTCTCCAACCTAGCAAACCCTGACAAATAGTGAGTAAGAGGACAGGCAGGAACAAAAATATACTCACATGCTGCTGCTTAGCCATTGTTCAGGTTCCAGACCAAAAAAAAAGCAAGAGGTAATCAGCACACCTTGTTGTCTCAGACCAGTACTGCCAGACAGGCTTCCAGGGCAGCGGTGGCTAATGTAGGAGGGAGGCAGGGCGTCCAGGGAGGAGCAGGCAGCAGCAAGCAGGGAGGAGATGGTGCATGGATGCAGGGCCAGAGGGATGATGGAGAGGAAGGGGCTGGGAGGTGTTGATCAGCCTCTGTGGGAGCAGGGGCACAAGCTCCTACGTGAATGACAGTGGTTGACACAACTTCTGGATTCACCTGAGGGACCTGGCCCTGGGTTTTCAGATCCTCATACGATGGTACACTGTGATAAAGACTGCTCTTCATGGCATTTAACCTATGGATCTTGAAGCACACACTTGACCATGGCCCAGTTATCCCAATTATCAAAAAAAGAATGGATGGAGGGAAAATAGCTCACCTCCCAGGCATATCTGGGTTCAGTCTCCAGCCTCCTGCTGCCTGAGCCACAGCAAGGCACAGCTCTGTGGCCATGGTAGCTCAAGGGCGCAGGACCAGTCCTCAGAGGCTTAACCACTTGTTTCCTTTACTCATGTCCCATTCCTCCACTCCTCTGCTGGCATCTGCTTTTGGCCAGGGCTGTTGGGCTAGTTCACCACGCACCCAGGAGATGTGTCCTCGGGTCTTCATACTCCGAGTCTGAGTGATTTTACACTCACCAAGGAGGTATACATACAGCTGCTGTCAGCTTAAGCAGGTTTACTGTTTGCTGTGTTCATCTCCAGAAGTCCTGCCCTGGTGCATTCCATGAGAGTGGGGGTACCAGGCACAAGAATTCACACTCAACGCATCCACCAGTGACACCAGGACAGTGCGACCGCTGTTTTCAGTCCAGTGTCCATTGCTGGTTAAGTTACTTGCCATGAAATAACTGTTTCTTCCCACCAAGAAAAAATAGGGTGTGAAGAAAAACATTACAGACTGCCTCCCATTGCTATCATGGGCAGGGCTTTCAGACACTAGAAATCATCTCTGGTCCACCCGTTACAATCAGTCCAACATATAATGTTTCCACACTTCTGTCTCCTATCTAGTTATAGTTATTTTTGTCAGATAATATGCTAGTGTGCCTCCCAGCTGTGCTGTAGGCTGGGGACAGCTGTGCCTCCCAGCTGAAAGGAGATGTCCTCCCATTCATGAGCACTCTTTCCTTCTTCTCTGATCCTCATATGCTTTAAAAAAAGCCCGTGGCTTCCTCCATCTTTGCCTCATATGAGTACCTCCTGGACATTCAAAGGACAAACTCTAACGACTGCCATTGTAGATTAGCATAGGGAAGACTAAATATATAACAGAAAGACTGTAAATATTTTCATTAATGGAAAATAAGAGATCTAATTCACCTTTTATTTGTCCCAATTCCATTCATGAAAACATACTGCAGTATATTTGAGTATTTTATAGAATCATAGAATCATAGAATGGTCCAGGCCGGAAGGGACCTCCAAAGGCCATCTAGTCTGACCTCCCTGCAGTCAGCAGGGACACCCCCAGCTAGACCAGGTTGCCCAGGGCCTCATCGAGCCTCACCTTGAATGTCTCCGTGGGTGGGGCCTCAACTACCTCTCTGGTCAACCTGTTCCCGTGCTCCACCACCCTCACAGTAAAGAACTTTCTCCTCATCTCCAATCTAAATCTGCTCCCCTCCAGCTTAAAGCCAT
>JAOXNO010000020.1:46008756-46030717 GCA_028565335.1 Limnodromus scolopaceus | reverse complement strand
CCCCCCCCCCCCGCTTCGCTGTTTGTTGGGTTTGTTTGTTTTGTGGTTAACTAATTATAAGAAACCTTTCTCCTGCAGCAGAAATAGAATTTTTCCACAACCAGCTTCCCTGGAGAGCTTGTCCTTGTCCTGATGAAGTCTACTAACACCCTCTGGGCTGAATGAACCACCGCTTCCCCCCGCTCGGTGCCAGTATTGTCCAAGGTGATTGATAAGGGGTCGAGCCGTGGGCTGGAGGCACATTCGCAGTGCACCAACATCTGGAAGTCATTCCCGGCTGGAGTGGACCGTGAACACAGTAGGCAGACAGGATCCTATAACGTCTCTCCTGTCTCAGCCTTAGCTGCCTCCGATGGCCAGATAATGAGAGCACTACTGTGAGTGAAAGTGTTTATGTGTTTATGTGACTGCAGGTATGCACTTTTTTGCCGCTGATTTCTTGCGTGCTCTGCAGATAGTGAGCAGGGACATCGTGGGGACAGGGCAGAGACGGAGCAGTGTGCCAGGGTGGTGTGATCACCACCAGCTTCCGGACTGTGATGACCACTTTTTCTCCTGTCTGTTGCAGCAATGTTGCCTGTTTTCATTAGGCCTTTCTGCTTGGGAAACAGCTTTAACCTACATCATGTTTACAAGAAGAGGAGCATCAGCTAACACCATCCAGCCAAGCAGTTATTTTCTAAATGTTTTTTTTTCCAATTACTTTTTAAAAAAGAGCAGCATCTCTTGAGGTAACTCACCAAACAGTGTGAAGTCATTACACCAATTTAAAAACTACACATTGTTAGAAAGCTTTGCAAAGGTTCATATATGTATGTGTGTTTCCCTGTCTGTGCTGTCCCACTGGACCAGAGCAATGAGCGTGGGAAGTACACTTGCCACTTCAGCTAGAGTCCTGCTGTGTATGCAGTGGAGCTGCCTGATGAGCCAACAATAGACCTTGAAAACAAAAGCAACGAAACACTTCTCTTGCAGTTCCTCCAGGACAGGGAGGGCTTGGAATGCACCTTCTGGTTGTCATCACTGAACAGTGCCAGTATTGAGACCAGCAATGTAAAAATATTACCCATCAGGTTTTGAAGACTGCAATTTTGTGACATGCCAAGAAGTCATTGTATCTTAGATATGTTCATGACCCTTGTGACCATAGCCAGTGAATTCATCACCAACGTCAACATTCTTGTCCCCTCAAATATCTCACAGGAACCCCTGACACTACTCCTTCTGTGCCATGCGATGATCCCATGGTTGTGCCTATGATGGTGTGTGTAGTGCAGCCCTCGAGCCAGAGTCGGGGTCTATCACTTCACTGTCCCATTGAAGCAGCTTTGGGGTTATCTCTGGGGTCACATCCCAGGAGGAACAACGAGAAGAGAAAGCAGTTACATCCTGCTATCTTAATCTGGGTGCTTGGCACAGACAGATTAGATGCCCTGGACCATGTACCTGGAGCATACCTAGAGACACGAGCTCCAGATCTCCACTGGAACTTGCACAATGACATTTGGTGCACTGCAAGACCGTGTAACCTAGCTGCAATGTAGAGCACCAGGGGAATGCAGCCCCAAAGGCAGAGAGCTGGATAAAGGACTGAGACTAGCTAGAGTCATCACAGGGAGTTTACTAATTGGCCTGATTTGTTTTCACACACCTTTTAAATGTCCAATTATTAAAAAAACCCTATATCCTAATTTCCCTGAAAATGAATGTGCACATTTTCTGTTAGCTTTATAAATTATTACAGGGTTTTTTTTTAAAATGCAATAATCTGCTGATTCATTTTGGTTAACTAGTTAACTATTTGCTGATATTTCCAAGAGACGTGTCTAGGTTATAATCGGTTGAATGAGATGGTGTCAATCTGTTTCAAACACAGAAGTTGAAACATACATGGCTATACCTGCTAGGAGCCATGTAGGAATAATTTAAAATAGCCTATGTTTCTGATTTAAATACCTACCTTTCTGCTTTAGCTTAAATCATTTTTCTTTTCTACACAGAGAAAAAATGTAAAGGTAATCTTAGATTGAAAATGCTCCAGAATCTGCTTTGTCAGCTATTAAACAGATCATTATTCTAGATTCATTATTTTCTATTCCCTTTGAACTTATATTATAAGTAAGTAATAGAAAAATAACTTTCTCCCTCAAAAAATACCCTGGCATGAAACTCTCATAAACTTCCTGGAGTGTGCATGAGCAATAACAGATAACACTTACTAAAAGAAATATTTTAAATGTTTTATAAATTCTGTTAAACAGTTTCATTGGAAATAGAAATGTGAAATGCTTTTTAATGTTCTACTTTATCTAGTTATGCAGAAATCAAAGCTGTAAATCAAAATAATATGCCTCTCTATGGTGTGTTGACATATGCAGTTATTTTAGATACCTACTTCAGCCACTTTGCCTATTAGGATAGGGCTTTTACAACAGTTATTGAGCTAAATTCCCATAATCCTTAGTTTACTAGTGTTAAGAACCTAGATAAACCTATCTAGTTGTGGTTTAAAGAAAAAGTTTTTTTTTCTTTTCTGCCAAAGCAAAGGTTTATATGTATCACTCACTTTTGATGCTTCCCCTTAGAAGAATGTCAGATTGATACAAGCCTACATGTCTGATCTATGGATGTGTTTGTACTTCTGTTTTAAGATGTTGATCAATGAAAAGTATTGGGTCATAAATATTTTTGTCTAAAACCATTTGCTAAACTTGCTTTATTTAAATCATTTTAGTGATTCAAAAAAAGGATTTCATGATTTAATGACCAGTTGTAGGATTCTTAGGTCTAGGTTGTTACATTGGTTGTTGAACTGGTTCTCCAGGCTTTTATTTAAGGAGGCAAGAAGTTTAATTTCAGCATTTCATGATTTTGGAAAATCAGAACATATTTTTAGCCTGAAGCATGCCTATTAAGAGCCCATTGGAAACGAAGTCAATCAAAACTGTGCTAGCATAATCCACTGAGTTAAATGGCTACATCTTGGATCCAGCATGGAACTTGTGGCTTGGTACTTTGAAGCTACTCCTGTAACGTTCCTACTTTTTTAGAAGGAGATGTTCTAACACTCAGAGTATTCATAAGAAAAGGAAGACTATGGGAGAGTAAGTAAGAAAATTAATTTCAGGCACTGGAACAAGCTGCCCAGGGAAGTGGCTGAGTCACCATGCCTGGATGTATTCAGAAGATGTGTACCTGTGGCACTTAGGGACACGGTTTAGTGGGGTACTTGGGATGGTTTGATTAATGGTTGGACTTGATGATTTTAATGGTCTTTTCCAACCTAAACAATTCTATGATTCTATCATTCTATAATTGACAGGATTTGGAATTTGCTAGAAAATCAGCATAAAAAAAGATGAGACAGTGAGAAAGAGGCATCAGAAAGTCCAATTAAAAGTTTTGTTTGCATCGTGGCGATGTGTACATATTTGGTGGTTTTTTCTCAGATTTTCTTGGATTCTCAGTGTTCTACAAGCCAGCAGAGTATTTGATCTAGGGTTGGAGGAGCATTACTTGTGCTCGTTTGACCTGCACAGTGGAGGATCCTCCTGAAAAATAGTGTGTGATTATAATGTAACTGAAGATTTTATCCCATTGTGATAGGGACATAAAGGATCAAGCAATGCCTCGCTCAAAGCTTCAAGCCAGTGACTCTGTTGCTCCAGGCATTCAGGGGACAGGCCCTACATCAAATCCCTCCTTGCCTTCCAGGTGGACATTGTAAGATCTCATTTACCTGGTGTTCCCTGAGCGAGTGGTGGCTCCTCCAGCCATGTCTTGTTGGGTGTCACCGCCTAAAGGGTCAGAGAGAGCTCGCATTGGAAGACATTCTTAAGTGTTCATTATTTCCTTTTGACTCCAGGCCACAAAATCTCTCTGCCACCCACCAAGGGAGGCTTAGGAAGGTGAGGAAACGATGCTGAATGCCTGGGACGGCTGGATTCATTACATGAAACCACTACACATGAACAGGCAAAAAGAGAATTGAAGTTGTGGAGGGAGAGATATCAAGTGAAACAGTGTAGGGTAGGGCAATGAGTAAAGAAATATGTAAGAGAGAGGTCTGCTTAGTTTGGGCTGCAGTCCCAATTCAACCAACGCATCCAAGCAAGGACACAGAGAGAGAAGCAACAGCAGCTGTACCCTCATAGCATTTTGGTACAGCTGGTCTCTGCAAATAGCTTTGAGGCTTGCTCGTGTACCATACAAGCACTGTAATGACCACATCACATTTGAAACCATCTGGTTCTCTGCTGCACCTTCTTGCCTGGTACAGACAAGCCCTTAAAATTCAGCAGCTGTCTCAACATATTTTCACAAACCACTTTTCCAGTCTGTTTGTCTGTCCTCACATGTTCTGTCTAATGTGCACAGCAGCAGTTGATGAAAGAATGGTTAAGAGCAGAAACAAAGGCACAGTCTGTCACGTGAAGCCAAGCAATAATTAAAGCTATTGTGGATGAAGGTGTTGAGCTACCTGTGCTTAAAAGAGACTTAAGGGAGTGTTAATGCTAAACCTTCATGCAAAAAGAGCTTCTTTGGCACAGATAATACCTCTAATACATTGAATAAGGAGAGATCTAATTCTAAAATACTATTCACAGAGGTCTTTGGTTTAGTGAATGATATATTTTTGCTCCCATAATCCTGCCTTCAAGTTTAAGACTAACTACAGAATGATATTATGGAATTAAAATTAATTTGTATTTTTCAGATCTAGTGTAAAGCAAACAAATTTCTATGCCGTCCTTCTGAGTCATTACAGATTATATTCTATAGAAGCTACATCAAGCTTAAGGAAGTGGTGTGAATTTTGATACTTCTTCATCCTCATGCTGAATTTTTTTTTGTGTCTTTTGAATTACCTGAGTCCTGTTTCAACTGATTCCATTGTGAAGTGAAAGCCATCATCAGAAGACAGGGATTCAAATTCTTCAGAGAAACAGTGTGTGTGTAGATATTATTAACCGAGGTGAGGGAGAATGGACCAATCTCTGTGGTGACACAACTGGCATTATTGCACTGCATTGTACTGTCAATAATATATTGAGGTAGCGGTTGTAGGCTAAGCTAAGTCCCAGGGATGGGCAAATGTTTTACCATCTGAGCAAGTGGCTGAACCTTCTGTAGCTCCCCCAGTTTAAATGTGCCAACATCAGCAGGTAATCCCTCACTAGCATTTCCAGCGCACTGGCTAAATTGGGTATGACCTGTATCAGTTGATACATCAAATGAACAACCCAGTCAAGAAAAAAAACCCAAGCCGTCCTCAGGATAGAAGTGAGCTCGAAGATGATTAGAAGTCTTTAACTCTTTCTTTTTTTGAAGAATCAGGAAGAAGGCTGCTTTTCTCTACTCACAGGTTTGGAAATAAGATAGTTATCACGTCGAGGAAGATGAGAAGTATCTGAGCTGCAGAAGAAGGATCACAAAACAAGGCCTGTGTTATAACACAATTCAGATAACTTGGGTGTTGTTATCTGGGTCATTTTTGAAAGCAGCTGAAATGGGGAAATGTATCTCTATGGTAATGTAAATTCTATGCAAATACTATGTATATTATAAGCTACATAAAAAAACTTAACGGCTGAATCTTTCAACACCTACTCTGACTCCTCCATGTCTGTTGTCATTGATATTAGTTGCAAACCCTTCCTGACCTCCTGAAGAGGAGAAGCCTTGACACATGACATCCTGGTCTCAAAATTGGGAAGTCATGGATTTGATGGATGGACCACTTGGTGGATAAGGAACTGGCTAGATGGCTGCACTCAATGGCTCAATGTCCAAGTGGAAACCAGTGACGAATGGTGTTCCTCAGGTCGGTACTGGGATCACTGCTGTTTAACATCTTTGTCAGAGACATGGACAGTAGGATTGAGTGCACCATCAGCAAGTTTGTCAATGACATCAAGCTGTGTGGCATGGTTGACATGCTGGAGGGAAGGGGTGCCATCCAGAGGGACCTGGACAGGCTTGAGAGGTGGGCCCATGCAAACTTCCTAAAGTTCAACCAGGCCAAGTGCAGGGTCCTGCACCCGGAACATAGCAAACTCAGGCCCAAATACATGTTGTGTGGAGAATGGCAGCCCTGAGGAGAAGGACTTGGGAGTGCTCATGGATGAGAAGATCAACGTGAGCTGGCAGAAAGCCAACTGCATCCTGAGCTGCATCAAAAGAAGCATGGGCAGCAGGTCAAGGGAGGTGATTCTGCCCCTCAACTCCACTCTGGTGAGACCCCACTTGGAGTACTGTGTGCAGCTTCAACACAGGAAGGACATGGAGCTTTTGGAATGGATCCAGCAGATGGCCACGAAAATGATCAGAGGGCTGGAGCACCACTCCTATGAAGGTAGGCTGAGATAGTTGGGGTTGTTCAGCCTGGAGAAGAGAGGCTCTGGGGAGACCTTGTAACGACCTTCCAGTACCTGAAGGGGGCCTACAGGAGAGATATGGAGGGACCCTTTATCGGAAGTGTAGTGATAGGACAAGGGGTAACTGTTTTAAATTGAAAGAGGGGAGATTTAGATTAGATACCAGAAAAAAAAATTCTTCACTGTGAGGGTGGTGAGATATGGGAACAGGTTTCCCAGAGAAGTTATGGATGCCCCATCCCTGGAAGTGTTCAAGAAGAGGCTGGATGGGGCTTTGAGCAACCTGGTCTAGTGGGAGGTGTCCCTGCCCATGGCAAGGGGGTTGGAACTAGATGATCTTTGCGGTCCCTTCCAGCTCTGACCATTCTATGATTCTAGGACGAAATAGCTACGCTTGGTATATGAGCTACCCAAATCCTCCATGCTCGTCATGCACATCCTGGCTCTTGCCAGCCATTACAATTGACATTCAGAGCAGTTTTGCAGGTGGCATTTACCCTGGCTGACAACACAGTTTCTGTGATTAATACTGCTAGGAGCCCTGCTCCACCCTGGCAGCTGGCTGTCCCTAGCCTTCTCAATGCTAGCCTGCTTGCTTAAGCAGGTTCATTTTTGCCAGCACTTTGCTGGTGGCAGCCAATGTTTTGCCTGCAGAAGTTCAAACTTTTGCTAACGGTGCTGGAGCCTGCCCTGTGCTTGCACTGAATGGAAATTTCCAGGCTGTAGATGGACCTTTACAGGCCCCAAACAGCTGCATCTCATAACTGTAGCTGCAGTTGTTGCTGGTCTGGCTTATAGCTGGCAAGGAGGAGGATATTAAAATCCCATAAAGATACTATCAAATTAGAAAATACTGTACAGTGTGCTTTTGTTTCTTTTAAGGATGAAGAAACCAGATGAGAGAGGACTTAAGCTCCCTCTGTGCATATATGCAGAGCGGAAAGAAATTACATTTAACTGACCCCTTGATGATAGGACTTGATATTTGACTATATTTAATCATGTATGGAAAAGACAGTTGCACTTTTCAACAGCTGCTCTTACTCTGAGCTTCAAGGGGCTAACGAAAAGATTAGGTCTGGGGAGGGATTTACTCCCTCTCTCTCTCTCTCCCACGAAATCTGCGTTTTTCATGACTTTTGGCATTCCAGGGGGAAAAACAAAACAAAACGTATTCTTTACTGCATTCAAAACTTTACTGCCATTTCAATAATGTCATGGCAGTATAGGTGGAAGCAGATGGCCAAGAAGGAAAGCAGACCCTGCAGGTGTGAGAGCATACACCATTGGTGGGGCTCATCTTCACCCAGCCTGGAAGAAAGGTCTTACTGACTTCCCAGGTTAGACACTGAATAGCAGCGTGGTTTTTTATTTTGTTTCAAAGAGTTTCAGCCCATTTTCAGGGAGACAACTGAGCAGAGGAAGATCATTGCTGATACCTGGTAAAGCCTTTAATGGTCATGGTGCACAGAGGGCAAGGTGGGATGATTAATGCACTGAACTTCCCGCAGCCCATAAAGGAGGCTCTTTCTGAATGGGATCACATCCCTGTGTCAGAGTGCTCTGGTCTGCCCAAATGTGCCAAAACTCAGGTGGGATATTTGGGATGTGGTAAGTGTAGGAACTCACTTTACAATCTAAACATGCCGGGGGATAATTTCTGATTTCAATTTGAGCTTCTTTATAGTCCCAATAACTTCCCCAACTGTGTCCACTTCAAAACATGCCTGACAGATTTAGTAATAGAATAGAAAATTTGGGGTATAAACTTCATTAGAATATGTTTGATGCTGGTATCAGTATTGTAATTAAAATATACATTAAATAAATACTTTGTTTGGTCCTGTTTCACCAGTAACATTCAATATGCATTAAATATAACGGAATGCTCCAATTTAAAAATTATTAACATTTAAAACCAATCTTCTGGAGGGGGAGGAGGTAGGGTAGTCTAACAACTGCTTCTACACCTTTCACATATGTGAAGACTTTAATTTTAAATGTCCAGATTAGAAGGTCTTGTATGATATTACCCAATATTAATGAAAATAATCTTTTTGAAAAAAGTTTATTGAAAGTATTAGGAATTTAAAAATCCAGCTTAATAAGGAGATGGAATTTGCAGAACACCTAAACTGCAAATGCAACAAATAGTGTCTGGTTTCACTTGTTAGGTGCATGTGTCATTCACGTTAACGTTAAGAGTAATTGTGCGTGGGGAGTATCTCCTTTAATTTTAAGCTTCAAAATAAGCAAAAAGGAAGGAAGCAGCTCAAATTGCTTTCCCACAGTAATACTGAGAAGGCTCAATGCTTAGTGTAATGGAGCAGCCAGCTAGTCAGCCTTTCAGATTCTACGTAAAGCTATACTGCATTCTGGCCCCAGTTCTTGCTGGAACTCACAAACCTGGTGTATTGTAAGCATTAAATCAACATGCCATTTGTTAAATTAGTTAAATTCTGTTATTCAAATGATCAGTGAGAATATTTGTCTACACATGTGGGTTATCCAGAAACACAACATCACTTACTCTGATTACAAATGGGAGTGCTTACTCTGTAAAGGGATAGGCACAAGATCTTTTACTCCTTTGAACAATAAACTTCATGATTTAAATAGTGCTTGCAGTTATGCATGTAAAACAAATGCAGTTGCCTACTTCACATCCACGTAGATACTGATACGCGTGAAATGACTTGATATAAAAAGTGTGGTCATGAAGCATCCCGGTTATATTCCCATGCGAATATTTTGGTGCATATCTACATGTACTCAGATACACACTGGTATTTTGTCCTGGACTAAGTAGTTACTCCTGTGATTACATTTTTGTGTAAACCACAACTCAGTCTTCATCCTTTCACAAATGCACTTTTGTTTATACTTTCATAATTATGACATCTTCATATTAAAGTTCTATCTTGTAAATAAAGTTCAGGGAGATTAGGAATAAAAGAACATTTAATGATCTTAGAACAAACTGCCAAAATGATATTGGTTAAGGTAATATCTTTTGACAGCAACGCATAATTCAGTTCTGGTGCTGATTATCACAGGAAGTTCTTGAGGCCAAAAGCATGCCAAGACCGTTTAAAAAGACTGGATATTAATGCAGATAAAAAATAGCCCAAATGGTCATAGTCGGTTATTGTCAAAGTATTGGAAGAGTGTTTGACCTCATGTTATCCATCTCAAAAAAATCTCTCTTGTAAGAGGAAAAGGTGGGGACTACCTCAAGAAGATGCAGTCTAAAGCCAACAATATTCAGTTGCTTTCCACATCATCTGCTAGGGAAACACATTTGTTCTCTTTTGAACAGCTTCCCCAACTGCCTCTATAATGTCACTTTTCCTGCTGCTTTTCTTTCAAATACAGAAATTCTACTCCTGAAGGAAAGAATTTTCCAAAGAGAAGCAATAAAAGATTTTGTTATCAGTTTCATCAAATGCTCCACCACAGCGTATTGTTTCAGTAATGCCTTGGAAGCTTACCAAGTTTCTATTTATGTAAAAGCTACCTAAATCAGTTATAAAAGTAAACGTTCAGAGCTGAATAAAAATGCTTTTTTGATCTTTTTTTTTGTTTGTATTTTGTGAAGAATATTTTTAAAAATGTGCAGAGTTCCAGATAAACTGAAATAGATATGAACACCCCATGTTTAGAGCTGGGTCCAAATATTTGTTACAATCCAGGTAATTTTGAGAGGGAAGGGAAACATGTATAACACTTCAGTTTAGATCCTAAACCTAGACACCTGATCATCTCTCTCTAAACTTAGCTTTCTTTAGGGCTGCTGGGAAGAAATGGGTGCTGTGAGCAGTCAGGTGTCAGGGGCCTGGCTTGGCTCTTGGCAAGCTTTGGGGATGCCGAGATCTGGTGGTGGGTCCTTGCTTGCTGCTCTTTGCCTTCACTGCATGCCAGCCTAAATAAAACATGCCCACATGTGGTTCACAGGAGAAAAGAAAGGCTATCCTTGCCTCTCTGGGGCTGTCCCTGGGGTCTTCTCCTGAAAGACAGAAGCTCAAAGGACCTTAGTGGAACACAAGGAATGTTCTTGCTTCCCATTGGTAACCATCAGGGCTGCCTGTGGGAGATTCTCAACTGTTTTGCAGATCGGCTCACTCAAAATTCATCCAAGTTATGCGTAAGCCATATGAAATTATGCAAATCTCTCCCCAAATCACACTAGAGCACCATTTTACCATGTTGATGGAACAGAGACAAGTAGAGCTATTTGGTGAATGTTTGTGGCTTTTTTTTTTTTCTGTGGTGAATAGCTGTAATGCCTTGAGTAATGCTTTCAGCGAAAAATACTCAACTGGATTTACAATTTTTAATGATTGATCTCTGCTGCCACACTAATGTTTATTTTACATATTTTCCCTGCCCTCTTCATCACACAGAATTTTTCTTACAAGCAAAAGGATGATGGATATGCTTGGACTGGGAATATGCAAAAAGGTATCCACAACTCAAGCAGAATTCAAAGTAAGGAAAAGCTTAATGAAGTTCCAAGAATTCAGGTAAGATCTAATAGCCATTCCTAAAACTTATTTTATTTTTGGCACCTGGTCTTTCATGTTGCTGCTAGCAATTTAGATCGAGGAGGTCAGTCTTTGGTGAACAGATATTAGGAGTGTTAGCAGCTCTGTCTTTATTGGATTTCTTGCATTTATCTATTAAAAAATGAGCCCTAGTCTTGGTTTAAAAAATAGAATGTCTCACTTATATCTGTGAGACTGAACTAAACCACAGAGGAACAAAAAATTAAGTGTAGATTTTATGGTTTCCATCTCTGG
Source organism: Limnodromus scolopaceus (assembly GCA_028565335.1). NCBI lineage: Eukaryota > Metazoa > Chordata > Aves > Charadriiformes > Scolopacidae > Limnodromus > Limnodromus scolopaceus. The sequence continues at coordinate 46,019,541 of JAOXNO010000020.1, read as the reverse complement.
TTCTCTTCCCGGAGGGCAGCAGTTATGCTAACGTTATGCAATTCACACGACGATCTAAAACACAACCCAGGTGTGAACCTGCAGGTCAGTATTGCATGCCGAGGGCTGTGTCATCACAGCTTATTGTAAGCACAGCATGTGGAAAAAGTGGAAGCACCACTGTCTGAGATGATGGCCTCTACTTGGCATTTCTTGTTTTCTAGACGAAACCTCCTCTGATCGGCTATTTCATAGGGAAGCAGTGCTAGAGGGTGGATCCTTTCTGCAGCAGAGTGCCTTGGATGCTCACAAAAAGGATCAAAAAGCACCAGAATTGATTCATGTTTCATACGGGAGGCCGCAGACTCAGATCAGAACATATAACATGGTGGAAGATGGGTAGCGCCACCTGCATCCACATGAGCTGAGCACTACTAGTTGGTTTTGCTGATAAACGGGGCTTTTGAGCTGTTTTATTGCTGTTGCTTCCCACCTCAGGTAACCTGGACATCTCGCTGCCATGAGAAAGGCTGTAAAGCTGCAGGGTCATGTCGGTGCTCTGTGCTAGGATCACTAGAAAAAACATGATGTCATCATAAAACAAGACATGACACTAAAATACGAGGCTGTGAAAGCCTGTCATTTGCAAGGCTGTAATATGCACTAATGTAGTGAAAGAGAGAACAACTTAGATGTTATGGTGATAATGTGCACTTACCGTATTTCTCTGGGCTGGAAAGAGACCACAACTCTTTATTTTGACAAGGGATAATATACGTCTTTGAGAGTGACTATGAAAGAAAATTCAGTTTGAGATGTCAAGTAGTCCAGCATGCAACAGAAAGCTGCCAACATCTGCTGAGGTGTAATGTTTTCTTGTGCGAAAAATACAACTCAGATGTAGCAGCAATCTTTGCAAGGGTAGCACCACTTCAGCGAAAAAACACCACCTAAGGTAGAACATTGTCGGTTTATTTAAAACAAAATTAGGAACCAACAATGTATTATTCATGGTCTTTAGTGTATCCAGAGCGTCTTGTGTGTTTCTTTAACTGCTATAAATACAGATTCAGCTTGCCACACACAGAGCACTTCATCTGAATCTCGTCAAATGAGTACATTATTTACATTTCATCCCATCTTAAAATGTGGCTTTCTATTTTGCGCCTCTAAGTGCTGCAGCAATGCCACACCAATGAAATGGTGGGTTCAGATCCTTTCCTGACTACCATGGGGTCAATGGGGAATGCCTTCCTTCTTGTCACAAGTGGCATTTGGACTTTCCATCCTCAAAATGAAAAGCAGGGTCAATCTTTCTATAAAAAAAATCAGGATGTCAGCCTGAATCAATTAACCGAGTTTCCCCATTTGTCTTTTCTTCTGCCCCCCATCCTTTTTCTGCATGAGCAGTCACTTAGAGTCATGCATGTAATTATCTGACAGTTATTTCAATAATACAAAAATAAATTAAGTAATCCTTCTCCCTTTTTACGACTGGAATCTTGTGCTGAGTCTATGGCTCCTCCCGGGAGCGTGGAGCATAGATATTACCATTTTTAGCTACACTCGGTGGCTTTTATTCTTTTTCACAGATACACAAAATGCAAAAGACTGTTTATTTCCATCGCTCTCTATTTTTTTTCCAAGTGTAAACTAAACAGCTCCTTTTACATGTCTTGCTGGTTAGCAGCCAATGTAAATGCTTATGCTAGGAGAACAAGCCCATTTCCTGCAGTTAAGGCTTTCTTGTTTATCCTAGGGCTACTCACTGCCACTGCCTGCCCCTGACAGACTATTAACCCCTGTTTCTAGCAGGCATACCAGATGTGGGTTTCTTAAGCAAATTATTGGTTATTTCACCACATGTCGTTTTTGCAGTTAAGTGTTTCCAGGCTCTCAGAACATTCCACAGAAATAACATCACATTTTCCTCCAACCTGTTAATTAGCATAATTATTTATCAGCCTGAAAACCACAGCTTGAGTTTGTTAAGCAGCAGACAGACATGCACTGGACAGTGGCCCAAGGGACTTGAAAGAGTGGTGAGGGGAGGGAGGCTGTGGAAGCTGACTGAGGGGTTGAGGGAAGACATGCTGTTTGCAGTTGCCTCCACCACCTTCTCTGAAGACCCTTCCAGCTAATAAGACACATCCCTTTTTCATGCTGCAGCCAGAGGGGGTTTCAGAATTACTTGCAACAGCTGTGACGGGGAGATCTGGCTCCAGATGATCACCCCAAAAAAGAGGTGATAGGAGAAATATGCACTCTCTGTGAGCCCAGTGCTCCCTTTGCATTGGTTTGCTCTTTGTGCACATATCTAATCTCCCTTACTGAAAGGAAGGACAAGATTGCAACATTTATAAGGCTTCTTGGATGTTCAGTCAGCACATGAGGTACCCAAGAGGGTCTTTGCCCAGTGCATGCAATATTCATCCTCAGGTCAAAAACCACCGCACCTTGCAGAATACATTGCAAGTAGCAGGTCCAAACTACTCATTAGATACCAACGACAGATGAATTACAAGACTGATTGATACATTTTCAATGCTTAGATGACCCCATTTTTTTTCAACCTGCACACGCAGATGCAGAAGGTCTGTCTTGGACCTGAGCAGATTAAACTTCTCTTGCCCCTGGGCACCGTGTAAATCTAGTGCTAGAGGTGTTTGCATAGGTCTCTGTATGGGGTGGCTTGCACTCAGCTTTTGAAAGGTTAGCCACTGTAATTTTCTACCTGAATGTGTCTAGGCTGCGTTTATAGCTGCAGCAAGGCCTGTACTTCTGCCAGCAGCTGTACTGTGGTTTATGTGTACCTGGTAATTGAAGGGATTTCGTGTAAAAATTAATAGTAGCAGTATGCAACAGGGATGGATATGTTTCTAAGTGGCTGCATTCGAGCATAGAGCTGTAATGGATTTTTTTTTTCCCATTAGACTACAGAAAAGCATAACTTCAACAAATGAACTAGACCACAGTTAAAATGTGCTGGTTTTCCTAAAACATGTTCAGAACATCCAATTATATTCCCAAGCTTTCCAGTTCATTTGCAAGCCTATAGGCATAGCAGGAGGTATCCAAAATATATGGGGCAGTGATCTCCTAAGTAGCCCCTTTGCTTCAGAATTGTTAATGATGCTGCAACAGGTTGGTGGCCCTCAAGTATACCAAAATTACTGTAAAATGAATGTCACAGTGCAGCGTGGACCAGTTGTCCACATGACACATTAGCTGTCATTAGTTACCTATTAGACATTAAAACATAGTGCATTAAAATGCTTTACTTAATAAACGAACAGACAACACTTCATTTCCTTCTGGGACTGTGTCCATTAATGGTAGCAGTTAATCAGCATGTTTGAAAAATCTGTTTTGTTACTTTACCTCAGATGATGGATACCAATCTGGGAAAAGCTATTGGAAGTTTTAAGTTTTCATGAAATGCGAGGAGCGGTGCTTGCTAGTGCTGTATCCGCAGTTGGTTTTGCTTTATTGTGTTAGTTCCTGTTATGCACGGCAGGCCAGATGGCAGCAGGCTGACACCAGTTTGAATAAGCAGGCAAAGAAACACATGGTCCTGAATGATGAGCGGCAAGGCCTGTTTCTCCAGATGCTCAGGGAGATGCTTGATACAGTAAAACCTAATGGCAGACTGATATTTTAAGTGAGCAGCATGGGATCTTCTCTGTGGCTTGAGCAAATCACACGCAAATGGAAACCATTCAACATAGACTATCTTGGTGAAACACATTCAGGTCTTAATATCAGACCTCTAGGTACCAAGCCCGGGCTCATGGGGCAAACACAGGTATGCACGTCTCTAAATGTTGAGAGTGATGGTGTAAAGAGAATGGAGAGAAGTGAATCTCTTACCAAACTGAGGATCTACTGGCCTTTGGCTGTATTTCTCAGGTACTCACTCATGCCTGTTTTTTAGTGGTTTGAAGGGTTTTAAAAACTTTTTACTGACTTAGACAAGAAGGATCTGCCTCTCAACAAATAGGAAGTATTATAAATACAGTATTCATAGAAGCCAGCTTCAAATTATCCAGGAAGTTATCTTTTTTTGTTGACATTCATTCACTCCTTTGTCTTTTCATATATATTTTTTTCCTGTAGCAATAAAAAAAAATATTATTTTTCTTTAAATACCTTAATTTTTACCATTAATTGTTCGTATTCTGTTAACTGTCACAGGAAGGTAAGGGTCTCTGTGAGAATACATTCATTCAGGGACAAATTGATGACAGTTCCTCTTTTTGCTATTTCTAGAATGACACAAATGGGTCACATTTTCTCACAGGAAGGAAGAAATATTGATTTAAACTGAGGGCGCAAATACCTGCAGAAATGTAAATTTCTCTGGATCAATGGATAAACCCAATAAACTTTAAAGAAAAATCCTACTGATTTCAAATGAAACTACTTGTGACTGAAAACGAGTTTTCAGTAAATCATGACAGCTTTGGGCTCTGCTAGATCCCCTAGCCAAAATTGCCCAGATGAAGAAATACATGCTTGCTATGTTCTGCAATTGCATCTGCAGTGATTCACATGTACCAGTGGATATCTGGAGCCCAGATGTTGTGTGAAAGGGTGAAAACATCACACTGGCTCAGAGTCTATGCCTTCACATTGCTCCCTTGATGATTCCTGCTCCCCCGCTCCCCACAATGTAATTTAAAGAGAGAAAAGCTGATAAGGTTTCCACATTTCTCCTTAGGAATCTGTGGCATTCACTTGTGGCTGCAATAAATAGGTCCTTTAATGCCATCAGCAGCTCGAAAGAATTTTGAATGCATACTGGAGTACAATCGCTTAACCGTTTTCTCTCATTTCTAGTTAGGTCACTTGTCCTGCATAAGTTTTGGGTTTTTTCATGGTTATTTTAAAAAGATGATTCACTAACACTATTGTGGCAAGATCAAGACGTGTGTTTTGCTATGCCAAAGAGGTAAACACACATTCCCTTTAGCAACATTGTTGATAACAGCTCATCCGAGGAAGGAGTTTTACGTTTTTCTCCCCTAAGAATGTGTTCTATTCCTTCATTTAGACTTCGCTTTCTCATAGGCTAGGTAGGGAAGGATAATGTAGTCGACACAGACAATTTTCCTGCAGGCTTGCAGTGGAAATTGTCTTTCCAGAAGCCACAGGCATCAGGATGGGACAGATGAGATTAAATTTTCAAGCTTCACTTTTCATTTATAAAGTCAATAGCTTCTGAAGTTGGAAGTGAGAGTGAGCACTCTGTGCATGCCCTGAGCGCTGTTACTCCATATGGATTTCTTTTTGTGGTTTTCCAAATGCAAATATACTTTTATACTCCCTACTTGCTAGCAATGCAGGTATGCGCATCGTTTTACATACCCGCATTATCCACTGTCTTCCTGAGCAGTCACTAGGTGATGGAGAGCAAAACACAGTTCAGGAAGACCCATCTTTTTGAGGAGACTGGTCTGGTGACTTACCTTAGCGAAAACTCTCAAAGGAGACGCTTCACTGACCAACCTGCACGGGTTCCCCAAATCCCTCTTATCACTCAGGTTTTGTCTCAAACCACCATCAGCAGGAAGCTGAGCCAGTGCCAGTGCAGTTATGAGGCAATAGCTCAGCCCCTCAGGAAGCACACAAGAGCACCCAGGGTAAGGGATCTGTCTTTAGAGAAAGGTGGTAGAAGGAACCATGCAGCCTGCCCAGACCTTTGCCTCGCACAGAGAGGGAAAGAAAGAAACTTCAAGTTGCAGAGTGACAAAAATCTGGAGGAGGATAACCAAGATCCAGGCAGCGGACTCCCCACCTGCATCACCCAACTAGCCCACAGTCCTGGAAGCACCTTATGAGGTTCAGCTATCGCAGATCAAGCCCTCTAACTGCCTTCACCCCTCCACAAGGTCCCCCTGACCAAGGCACTCTGATGAGCCCCAAATCAACCCACCTACAATCTGCCTATAAATCCCCTCCCAGGGAGATCCTGTTTTATAGTTACCACATGCTGTTGCTCTGGGGATTATATGAGGATGGGATTATATGCTCCCATCAAGTGATCTGTAAACCCAATTCACCTGGGCAGACAAAGTGGGATTTAGCGCAGTTTTAGCCAGTCTTTTTTTTTCCATAATGACATCTTCCTAGCTATTTTATTATATCTTGTACTTTATCTTCATATGAAAAAGAGTGGAAGGTTTTTTTTCCAGGGAAAAACCTACATATCAAGTATTTTTACTCATCATGGGTACAATGCTTTCTAGCCTTTTGCTCTTTAGTATACTTAGATAAAACAATAAAACATTAATAATGTTTATTATTTAAGATTAGTTAATTGAACGCTGGCATTCACTGCTGTATTTCAGCCAGAGGGGCCTGTTAACTTTAATTTTCTTGCTCTTTTTTTATCCACCCTGACAAAATATTAAAAAAAAATAAATCATATTGCAGAAATCTCTTCTCTAACACCTTTCAAAACTGGTAGCGAAGTATCTGCCTTGGCTGTAAATCCTCCCACTCAGATGCCTGTTTTTTTGATGGGCTGAGTTTTTTTATAGACCTTAGAAAGTTGGAAGCCAGAGCAAGTTTAGCAGAGAAATTCAATAGAACAGCAGCTGGTGGCAAACCCTAAACATGCCTCTACTCCTGTTGCTCCAGTAAGATATTTGTCTAGCAGGGTTGAAAAACTTGAAGGAGCCACTGTGTTATTTAATACAGTACAAATACCCTTCCTAATTAATACTCTTTCTATTTATTTGTGAAAGCTCCTAAAACATAGTTCATAACATTTAACTCTTGTTTCTCTCTGAGAAATCAGACAGAGAGCTTTAGAAGCCTCCAGTGGGCAGGGGGAACTGGAGAAGCAAGCTCCCTGGAACCCCCAAGCTGGCCGGGCACCACACCACTAACCCAGCTCGCTGCTGTTGATGCTAAAGCTGCTTCTTCCCCAGCAGCACAAGTGGACAACGGGGCATACTGTCCCTAATGCCCGTGTGCTGGCTTGTGCTGGTTTTACTCTGACCCTCTAAGTTATTTAAATTTCTTTTTCTCTGTGTGTGTGTGCTTAATTTAATATAGGTCCAAATCTCCACTGGAGTGTTGGAGCCCAGCATTGCTGCGGCAATTCTAAGGAAAAACAGTAGTTGCACACACTGGTTTGTGGCTGGTGCAGGCACTCCAGCCCTGTGCCCTGCCAGCTGCGCCAGCTGTGGCACCCTCCCCTTGCCAGCCCTTTGCTAGGCATGGCAGGTGCTGTGCTCCATGAACTGTTACTCAGTCAAATGCTCTCCAGGACGTTTTGGAGCTGAAGTAAAGACTTTGCTGCTGATAAATCTGAACTGCTGCTCTATAAAAGTCACCAGAAGTTTTCAAACTGGTCTTTATCTGAAAGATCTCAAGTGACATGTTGCTTCTAATACTATTTCACATTTCTTTCTGCAGCACCTTCCCAGTGGGTGAGAGCAAACTGACAAGGCTGGATGCGCTACATGACCTGGCTATCAGTGTGCAGGACTCTTAATGGCAAGGGTAATTATTTATTTGTGAGCCCACAAGAGACCTGGTTGCACAACACCTTCCAATGCATCCATGAAAGCAGTGGTTAAATTGTATGGCTATTTAATTTATTTCTGTTTTAAAATTCAGATCTACAGTGGCTTAAAGAAACAAAAAAAAAAATGGATAAGAGTTATGAATGTAGTGCATTTGTGATCATTCAACATTTGCAAATTCTGCACTACTCAGCAGTCACCAGGATCTGTAAAAAAGTGTGAAAAATTTCCTTCTGTGTTAGTCATCATCACGGACACGTACCAAAACACCTGTGTCAGTCAGTGTACGGGGAGGTGTGATGTCTGGGTGCAAGCTCTGACTGGCAGTACTTCTCTGGTCAACGTCCTTCAGAGTAGATGCGCTTCTGCCAGCAAATTCATGCTTCTGCCAGAATGGTTCCTTTACCCAAAATACATTTTGCCGCTTCTTTCCAAGCATAGTGATTGTCTCTTTGTTAAGCATGGTTTAGTATGCTTCCAGTCATGCTGGCAATGGATTCCTAATGTCACTTTCCATAAAACTTCTTCCATCATTTGCTGTAGACCTGTGCAATTACAGTAGTGAGTGCTCAGAGTGACACATAACAGTGGTACATTCTTATCTATATGGTCGTCTGTATTTGTCTTATCATATTTTACTATGTTTTCTTCTCTGGCCAGAAGCAGGAAGTATATCTCAGACAATGTGGGTTAACAAACTACCCAGGTCGAGAAGCATGGCTTTCCTATGCCATGTTATTCCACGGCTCTGTATTGAGAGATCCAGAAGAAACTGAAGATGCGCATGCTATCTTGCCGAAAAGCATCCCAGTGAAAGCTACGTGGATAAGCTGAGTATCTGGAGCAAGAGTTTCCTGATATGGATCTATAGACCCCTAGTAGTCTACAGACCTGTACTGTGTGCTGGGAGAGGTAATATTATCTCCGTAGTATTTCAATTCAAAGTTAAATAAGTATTAATGTAACAAGACTTCCTTAGAGTAAACATCAGGATCATTCTGACCTTCATCAGAAGTGTTGCAAAAATGGCTTCAGAAGAATGGCCAAGTGACCCAAAAATGACACAGTGACATTTCACCTTATCACTCCTGGTGATGCAACACAGAGCATTCAGGCATTTTGTATTATTTGTAAAGATTTCGAAATCATACTTTTATGACCAATGTGAGGAAAACAGAGTCTCATATCTAACGATGAGTCACACTTAAAAGGTGGGAGTTTTCACACCTTTGCTCCTATTTATTTTAGCCAGCAGTATTCATTAAAAGTTCATATGCTTATACAGGAATTAAAGAGAAATCTCACCTGAATTTTGTTACACTTCTTAGCCTTCTTCAGAGCACTTCAGGTTCATTCTTCTGAATAGCTCACGTAGTCCTATCAAGGGCGAACAGGAAATTTGACACTATTCCACACAAATGTGCAAGAACAAAATACCTTTCCCATGCATAAAGCAATTTAGTGGCATTTTCATCCAGTATGCGAAGGAAAGTATAAGCTTGTTGGCCAAAGACTAGACCCATGAGAGACTTTTGCCAGAAAAAAATATTAAAAAAAAAAAAAAAGCTTTTCAGAAGTCTAAACTCATCTGAAATTCAGAAATCCTTTAGAAAATTTGTGGTGTATCTGAGCAGGCTGGAAAAAAGTCAGAACAGATTTTAGGACATGGTAGAAAGGCTTTGTGGATTTTAAGGAGTGGTATAACTATCTTTGCTATCTTTCTTACAGTATAGTAATATTTTCTAAGATATACATGTCCATCTTGTTTAATTATATTTTCTTACAAACGGAAAACTGGCCAAATTCTGCATCTGGCTGTGCTGGGGTAAATTCAGTGTGAAGCCTGTAAACTCAGTAGAATAGCCTATGAAATCAACTGAATTGAGTCGGATTTGCTGACTGGTAATTTAGAGCAGGGGTTGAGCACAGTTGGCTCCAATCTGTGTAAAGTGACAGTGTGGAAAAATGGGAAAACAAGTCTCACCAAATCAATGGAGTGACTCAAAAAATATTGCCATTGAATTATGGTCTTCTAAGCCGGCTACTCACTGTGAAAGAAATACTCTCTAGCCTTGCATCAAGACAGAAACTGCATTTTTGCTCAAATTCTTGCAATGATCTCGATTTTAATTCAGGTTTCTGAGGTAGAAACCCAGCGTATTTCTTGAGGTCATTCATTTCTGTATGACTTGGACAGCCTCTGCTTTGTGTGTATACCTTTTTTAAAACTTTCATGTATTTTCAGGAAGTGATATCATATGAACATGCTGGTAAAATTAGCCTGAGGCTTTTACTCCATTTATACAACAAAAGAAATCTTTGTCACTAATTACTTACAAACTTATTATTGGTCCCTTGTAACTGCATAGCCAATGATTGCAGCAGAAAAACAGTAATTTTATGTAGTTATTACTAAATACCAGCACAACCCTCATATTATCAATAATCACTGTAATAAAGCTGGCTTATTGTTCTAGCATTAAGAGGTCTCAGTATATACTTGATGCTTATGTTAACTGGAGCTGTGTTTCAGCTTAATATCATTTCTGGGAATACTGAGATAATAAAAAATTACTGGCTTTCATATGATACACATATGCCAGAAAGGACAGTCTCTGGTTTTCAGTCCGTTCATTAGTAAAGTTGGCCTCTTCAAGACGGGCTCACATTTTAATAAATCTCAGTGCCTGTGCCTATGTTTTCCTCCAGAGAACTTTCAAAAGGTACCAGGCACATAGAGTGTTATCACCATTTTTTTTCCAATATTGTGCAATGGTTTCTTATTACAGAAAAGTACAAATGAGATTGCTTTGAAGTGTATACGTGCCCTATATGAGAAAAATTATGTTGGTTAAAAAAAAAGTTTTAATTGCATGTGGAACTTCAATCTCTGAGCTTGAACTTTATCATAGAATCATAGAATCATAGAATCATAGAATGGTTTGGGTTGAAAGGGACCTTAAAGAGCATCTACTTCCAATCCCCCTGCCATGGGCAGGGCCACCAACAACTACACCACGTTCCTCAAAGCACCATCCAACCTGGCCTTGAACACTTCCAGGGCCGGGGCACCCACAACTTCCCTGGGCTACCTATTCTACTGTCTCACCACCCCCACAGTAAAGAATTTCTTCCTAATATCTAATCTAAATCTCCCCTCTTTCAATTTAAAACCATTACCCCTTATCCTATCGCTCCACTCCCTGACAAAGAGTCCCTCCCCATCTCTCCTGTAGGCCCCCTTCAGGTACTGGAAGGCTGCTATAAGGTC
>JAOXNO010000020.1:45981457-45998672 GCA_028565335.1 Limnodromus scolopaceus | reverse complement strand
CATCAAAAGAAGTCTGGTTGGTTGGTTGGAAGAGGTGATTCTGCCCCTCGACTCCATGCTGGTGAGACCTCATCTGGAGCACTGCATCCACCCCTGGAGTTCCCAGCACAGAAAAGGCATGGACCTGTTGGAGTGGCACCAGAGGAGGGCCACAAAAATATTTAGAGGACTGGAACTTCTTTCCTATGAAGACAGGCTGAGAGAGTTGGGGTTTTTGAGCCTGGAGAAAAGAAGGCTCCAGGGAGACCATATTGCAACCTTTTAATAAAGGGGGCTCGTGAGAAAGATGGGGAAAGATGTTTTACAAAGGAAAGATATTTTACTGTTAGGACAAAGGGCAGTGGCCCTTTAAACTGAAAGAGGGTGGGTTTAGATTGGACATAAGGAAGAATTTGGTTTTGATGAGGGTGGTGAGACAGGATGCCTAGAGAAGTTGTGGATGCCCCATCCCTGGAAGTGTTCAAGGCCAGGCTGGATGGGGCTTTAAGTAACCTGGTCTAGTGGAAGGTGTCCCTGCCCATGGCAGGGTGATTGGAACAAGATGATCTTTAAAGCCCCTTCCAACCCAAACCATTCTGTGATTGTATGTTTCTGTGTTGTTTATTATGGATAATACTGCTGCGGCTGAAATTGTCATCATTATATATAGTGAGCTGCATTCCCAGGGAACCACCTTCCTTCAACTACTTAAAGAAAATACAGGAAATATTGGGCAGAAAAATTAGGATTGAAAGAGTCTTCTTGGCTCACCAAGTTCTGCATGAGCCTTCTGAGTTTTAGTGTTGTTTGGGCTTTTGAGCATGTAAGTGTGTGTTCTGTCACTCACTTTTCTTGTGAGAAGTAGTATATGTCTGTGTGCTGTCAGTGATTTATCATACAGCCAGCTTTCATCAAGCATTAGCTTTTTACCCATTAGCTCAAATAATAGTAAAACTATTTGAATAATGTGAAACAATTTACAAAGCAGTTACAGTCACTCTGTCTGAAAAAGTAAACAGGGGGATACAGCTAATATACAATTTTAAAGTTATGAAGTAGGACTGAGGCAAAGCTATATATACAGTCCAGGGTTCCTAAAGAGTTAGTTTCCATCTCCATATACAAGACAACCCTCCCTACATTTATTCTCATTTAGATAGCCATGCTCTAGTTAATATATGTCTGACTTGATCCCATCCCACTCTATTTATTACGGCAGTACAATGCAGCAGCACTTCTGTAGGAAATCATTCAGTAGGGCACTTCCATACTGTGTCTTCTTGCTCCATAACATGTAATGTTGAAACCTGGATCAGCAAAATTTGCATGAGAGAGAGAAAGAGAAACTGATTGTCTAAAAGGACAATCCAGCAGACACATTGCATTCACAGGGAAGGAAGAAGGAGTTTATTCTCTTAACGAACAGCAGTGATGACCCTTTTCTGGCTGTGGATGGGGTAAAATTCTTGTGTGGGTTTTTTAATTCTTTTTCTATTAGGTAACTGTGCTGTCCATTTGTGTTTGTTAGCAGAGACTCAAAGAAATTAGATGTGGAAAAATGTCTTCCTCATCTTTCCAACCACCTGACTGTTCCTAAACCTTATTCTCCCTTGTCTGCAATCTGGGCTTTATTCCAGCCTTTTACACTTAATGCATATTCTGTATTAAGTCAAAAACCAGACATCACCAGCCTCCAGTTTATTTCCTCCTCCTAATGTACCAGTTGATTGCTGGTAGTTAAAATCTCCCATTACTGCCACTTGGCCTCTTTAACATGCTTTTTTTATTTGTACAGTCATTTCACAGAAGATAAATCACAAATTAGTAATTCCATGTTACTGATAGCACTATGTACTTTCCTGGATGTTCAGCATGAGAAATGAGATATGTGCCTGTAGGCCTGTCCTTGGGCTGCTTGTGCTGTCTTTTAATGAGCAGTCTTTCTAGCTGAGGGGCAAAGCAGTGGCAGGAAGCCATTCAAAAGCTTGCTGAACTGTATTGCTTATCTATTTTTTTAATATTAGTTTACATTTAATGGCACTTACCTTTAAAGGTATGAAAGGTATGAAAACGTTATATTTTTAATATGTTTTCATGTATTTTCAGTTACATTTTATTATATTTAAAAGCAATGTAATGTATATGTAGTATAATTGTGAGCCCTGCAAGTACAAGCAGGGATTGTATTTTATGGATTTATTGCTGCTTACAGTTGGAGGCCTGTTTCCAAAGTGAAGTTTTGCAGCACTGACTTCTACAAAGTCAACTTTTACTGTACATACTATTGACTTTATTATGAGGACAGGCTAAGACGGTTGGGGTTGTTTAGCCTGGAGAAGAGAAGGTTTGAGGACACCATATTGCAGTCTTTCAGTCCTTAATGGGGGCTTATAAGAAAGATAGGACAGACTTTTGAGTAGTGCCTGTTGCAATAGGACATGGAGTAATGGTTTTAAACTAGAAGAGGGAAGATTTAGACTAGATATAAGGAAGACATTTTTTACAATGAAGGTAGTGGAACAGGTTGGCCAGAGAGGTGGTAGATGCCCCATACCTGGACACATTCAAGGTCAGCTTGTTCAGGTCTTTGAGCAACCTGATCTAGTTGAGGATGTCCCTGCCCATTGCAAGGAGGTTGGATTAGATGACCTTTAAAGGTCCCTTCCAACACAAACCAGTCTGTGTTTCTATAACTCTATAACTTCCTGCCACACCTGAAGGGTGTACTAAGTATCTATTCCACTAAGAAAACCGTCTAAGATATGTAGGTTTTATTTTGAATAACGCATTGCCAGCATCTTTACATTGTTCACTCATCTAGTGTCACCGCTTAAAGCGTGCTCACAACCTGGCCAATGGCCAGCCCTTGAGGAGGTGAGCTGGTGCACATTTAACCTCTGATCAGTCAGCTGTGTGATGAATCCTTCCAGAAAAGGGGAATCCTTCAGTCTGGAGAAGAGGAGGCTGAGGGGAGACCTTATCACACTCTATAACTACCTGAAGGTGGGGTGTAGAGAGGCGGGGGTTGGTCTCATCTCCCAAGTCACGGGAGATAGGACAAGGGGAAATGGCCTCAAGTTGCACCAGAGGAGGTTTAGATTGGATATTAGGAAACATTTCTTCACTGAAAGGGTTATCAAGCATTGGAGTGGGCTGCCCAGGGAAGTGGTTGAGGCACCATCCCTGGAGGTGTTCAAAAGGCGGGTAGACATGGTCCTCAGGAATACTGTTTAGTAATTTTCATTTCCTATTTCTTATTTATGTTTTTTTGTCAGAGTTAGGTTGATGATTGGACTAGATGATCTTTAAGGTCCCTTCCAACCTAGATGATTCTATGATTCTATGATTCTATGCACCACAGAAAATCCTTCTGTGACTCTCTGAAATCCAGCTTTTCTTGTTCTACAGAGGAAGGAAAAGACAATTCCTTGTATAAGTAGTTTCCTCAGAACCTTAATTAGAATTTGTGGCATCAGTGAAATAGTTTGTTGTGCAGCACAGAGAGACTTAATTAAAGAAAAACAAAATGTCTGGTTATTTTACATCTGACTATGGATGACAGGAAAATAGTTCAAGTTGGGTTTTTTTGTTTTCTACAAGGCATTTTAAAACAGACAAATCAGAAGACAAATTCTTCCAGTTTGGTCAGAGTGACGTTTGCATTACAAGCATCCAGGGATAAGTACAATAGTTCAACAGGCAAAGCTAAGCAATTGCTTGTCTTGGGTCTTTAAAATGGATAAAAGCTTTATTGAATCATATAATGTTTTGGGTTTGAAGGGACCTTTAAAGGCCATCGACTCCAACCCCCCTTCAGTAAGCAGGGACACCTTTAACTAGACCAGGTTCCTCAGAGCCTCATCAAGCCTGACCTTGAATGTCTCCAGAGATGGGGCCTCCACCACCTCTCTGGACAACCTGTTCCTGTGTCTCACCACCCTCATTGTGAAGAACTTCTTCCTAATGTCTAATCTAAAGGAGGGAACTTCCTTGAAGAAACACAACTTTAAAAAGTGCCTACCAGTATGGCACATGATCATCAAGCTGACTTTTCATATTTTCAGTATAAATCAGCCATATCATCTTTTGTAAGTTAAAGGACCTGCATAGAGTTATTTCAGATCACAGTCTTCTTTAAGTAGTCGGATTTGCATCTGCACTCCATGAGTTCAGTTAAAGAAATTCCAGTTAAAGAGACTCCCCGCAAAATGGAAGGTCTAAGAACAATGTGCATTTCCATCCATGCCAAAAATCTTAGAGAAAGGTGCTACTCTCTCATTTTAAAATGTGTACAGGAAAACTTCAGAGAAGCAAGCTAAAATGTGTCCTTGATAACACAGAGTGTTAAAGGAGCTTTAAAAACTGATATGACTGTTTGCTGAAGTAGAAATAAGTGGGAAATGCAACAGCCCCAAAGAAACATATTTGTGGTGGAAAAAATATGGTACAGCAAATGCTTTTCTGACTCAAGTATTTCAAACTGCGATTGTGATAAATGAGATGTCAGAGGATTAACGAGATACTCAGGTGACAATGTGGCAATTAAATAGGCACACTGTCTACTATGGCAACATTTAAAGTAGTTTTAAAATCCTTCAGAGTGTTCTGTGGATTTTATGGCTTGGGTCTGTGACAGCTGATACTCTGACATTTGATGTGAATTGGGTAGAACACACATACAATGAATTCTGACTGTAAAAAGTGAGAGTCCCAAGTCTGTTGCTTTTCAATGAGCTTTAGCCTCCTAAGTAATTGTGAACAACAGACACTTGAAAGGGCTGCCCAGTGTCTTTCTCCCTGCTTTGTCTGCCCTGTCAACTTGAACTAGAAACCCCTTGGGACCAGGACTGTAACTTATTATGTATAACACATATGGATCACACAATGGAATTTTGATCCATGCAGACTCCAGGGCCTTGAAATGCAGCAGCAACATATATGATTTGTAAAGCAACACTATTAGGATACTGAATACAAAAAGGAATGGGCATCAGCAGAGGAAATGAAATGCATCAGAATATAAATAGGAATTGCCAGAGGACCACTGGGTTGCAATTTCACTATAATGAGAAACCCTATGCTGTTAGGAATTTCTAAGTAAAGGACAAATATTTACACCACAAACTAATCTGCATTTCATACCCAGAAGGCCTGATTTCATCTCCCATGCACCATGGAAAAACTGGGATACATTAGAAAAAGGCATTACACCAAAGTTAGGATAAGTAGGCAAAGGATCAACTCCTGAGCCTTTTAATTTGATACAGTATCTCCAAGGATAATGCGTAAAAAAAATAATCCATGAATAAACAGAACTGTGTGTTCTGCCAAGTAGTATTTTCTGGTATTTATAATGTATAGCTGTGCTGTAATACAAGAGGACAGCTTCCCAGCGGCATTAAAGTTGTCAACAAAATTGCTCATCTTCACATTTCTCTTGATTTCATTTCATTTCAAAGTTCTCATTCGTTATGTCATTTGGCTTTTCCTTTCTCTCCCACCAGCTTTCAGAGGACCCAGACCTATACATTACCAAGGCGTTGTTCCCAGTAAGAGACTGGGTTCCCTTAAATGCGGCTGCGTTCTGTTCCAAACAAGATTGTGCGACAAGAGATGCTGAGCAAGCTCAAAGCCCCAGTGCTTTCACTTTGTGAGGGGTTTGGTAGGTATTACAGGATTATTTCTTTGACAACGTTCACCAGGGTTATGTAAATGACTGGAGTCCTCACCCAGAGGAGCCCAGACATATGGGAAAACTTCCCTATACATATGGGCTTGCTCTAACCCAAGTGTGGCTCATCTGGACTTAATTTTTTATATCACACCCGCCTCAGAGAGCAAAAGAAAAACAAATCAAACCACAGCATCTTTGCAGAGATAGCAAACAGGCCCATTACCATTCAGTGGAAAGCACACAGCGTTCCTGGGATGGGCTAGCACAATACAATGTTTTTGAAAGGAACCTAATTACATTCTCTTCAGATTTGCAATTCTTTCTTGACTTCTGACAGGTCTTCATGTAAGGGCCTGAAAAGATGCAAAAGACTAAACTCCAGGCCCAAAAATTTCTGTGGTTTTAGCCCTGCAGAGCCTCTGTGAATACTGGGTGGTGGGAGAAGGCATCATGTGCACTCACCATCTTTTTACTCTCTAAACTTTTCCTTAGGAATGCAGAAGGCATTGCTGATTACTAGTATATTCTATAACAACACTAAAATTAAAATTACTTGCTACATACTGCACCAGCAAGTAAATGAACCCTACATACACTTATCTTGAATTTAGGCTAGGCTGAGTGGAGAGCTAGAGGAAAAGGACAGGAGAGGGAGGCTGGCATTAGGAACGCACTTGTATTTAGCTTTGCCATATGTATCTTCACTATTTCATATCCCAGAACACTGAAAATCAGATGAAATTAACATTTGACAGCAGAGCCCACACTTGCTGAGCTTTACACACAATGTCTGTGTTGCTGGCCTGATCTGTTATTGCTATCTGTGGGTCCTGGGGAGTTGCACAGGTGTTAAAGTGGATTAAGTACTACTGGGCATCAGCACTCCTGTGTCTGAGGCACTACTGCAGGCACAGGGATGCCCTTCCCCCAGCCTGGTGAGTAAATTCAGAGCAAGACACAGACATGGAGAGCACAGCCAGGCTTTGTATGAGGACTCATTCATCATTTCATCCCAAGGTGCAGAAACCTAGTGGAAACCAGTGTCACAGGATCAATGATTGCTAGGTACATGAATTTACTATTGAACAAATTCACATCTCGATAAAACATAGAATACTTCTTACACCGTGATCCATAACATAAGAGCTACATGATATTGTACCCATTGATGCAAAGCAACTGCTTCCTCTCCAAGACTGGTGTCCTCTGCTGCTCTAAAAGGTCTAATCAGGAATGCTGGTGTGGTAATGCTAGGCATATAATAGGTCCTCTGTGAGGCAGCCCTCAAATATTTCTCTTAAAAGCTCATCTCACCATGGTCATAATCACCTAATAATCTTAACACACACTACTTTGAGAATGTATAGTATGTTTTATGATATTTGCTTCAGCAGACACCTTCCTTAATGGAGCTATTTTGTGACCAGACATCCAAAAGTAAAAGAAATTCTTATCCACAACTATAGGGTACATAACTTCCTAATGTAACATTTTTGTTTTCATTTAAAACTGCTGTAAGTAGGAGAAAGGTTACGTGAATAAGTAGGAAAGAGGCGGCTCAGTGGGAGAGTTGGAACAGTTTTGATGTCTAAGTTATTTTCCATGTCTAGATTCTTTTCCACAATATCATTTTGACTTTTTTCCAAGAGCACGCTAAAAGAACGACAACTTTGTGGTCAGAGTATAAAATCATGAACAAATTCTCAATGGGAATCTGTGGATAGACTGTAAGTTGGGAAAGAAACATTTATATTCTTGTACAAACAGGTGTAAACCCCAAAGGCCCTTTGCGCTTAGCAGTACTGTTTGGTGTTCCCTTACATACACACTGTGTACACCCTGCACAAGGGTGTTTATATAATGAGTTCATACATGTATAGAGCACACCATGTAGTGCATATGTACACAATGGATTGTGTTGTACCTCCGTACTTCAGTGTGCTCAGTGAGCAACTCAGTAAAGGCAAGTTAAGCGCAAATATGTATGGGTATTTGGAGACTTGATTTGCTCTTAATAACCCCCAAAAAACAAGCCAAGTTCCTGAAGTAGTCAAGGGATGCCTTACAATGGGTGTAGCTCTACTTTCTGATTATATAAATTAACAACATTTTAAACTCTGCTACATACCAACCGTCACAAATGCGTACCACTTGCAAACGCCCCCTCCCTGAACTAACCCGTTTCACTGTTTAAAGATACATTGATAATAATCCAGCTGATAAGAGTGGAGAAGAACGGCATCACACTGAGCAGCTTCTGCCTTTCCTTTCTAACTCAGACCAGCCGCCACTCCACCAGTCCCGTGACGACCATTGCAACGCTGTTGTCACCTGCAGCCACCCGCCACTCACATGAAGAGCAACCACACATGAGTAGACCAGGACGAGGGCTGCCCAGCTGCTCCTCTTGTTTCACAGTCTAGCACCTCCAGCACCCGTGCTGTGCCGCAGGTCCTGCCTCTCTCCCGTGCCCTGTTGCTGCCACATTAACATTTCCCTGTTCTTGGTTACCTTCTCAAGGTTGCTCTGCCTCTTCCTCCGCACAGAGGCTCCTTTGTTTGCAACTGTATGAGCTCCACTCAAGGATGCTGTTGGCCCTTGCTGATATGCTTAGAGGTGCTTGGGTGGCTGTGGAGAGCATAGCTTGCCAATGCTTGAGCTCCAATGTCAGCACGGGACAGTCTCTCTTTGACTGACCTCTCTCATTCAGTGAAAGGGGAAAAAACCTTTGCTTTGGGCACCATCCATTCAAGAGAAGCCAGTGAATCTCCATGGCTCTGTGAAAGATCACATAGACACATAAACAGCTCTGATTTCTTGGTGTTTGGGGAAAACAATGGTGGACTGAGTGATGCAATGACCTTATCGGTTAACATGGCTTCTGGGAAATGTCAGCTCAGCTGACTAGTTCCAAATTTCTAAATCAGGAGGCAAAAAACTGAAATCACAAGCTATAGCATTGTGTACATACCTGAAGAAACTCTATCTGGTACTTAACTTTCAGTGCTGCATATTTTTGTGCTTTTTAAAACTGTTTTGAAAATTTTGTTAATTTTTGCTGCTTGTGTTTTTCAAATGACTCCCTTTTTCTTCCCTCTGGGACTATCCAATACAAATACGACAAACATCAAGATCTGGATAGTTGTTGATGCTTGATATATAAGGAGGAAGGGGAGTGATCCAAAATGGACATCAAATTGAAGCAATCTTCGGGAAGTCCTGCCCATGTCACACCTTCCTTGGAGTGAAATTAATCACCCTTGAGGAACTATTTCCACTATAGGAAATGCACCACAGGGTCTGTTGAGCTATGAAGCCCAAAAAACCTGACATAACCAGACTTAAGGGCAGGGACTTGCATCAGGAACAGGAATGTGTCCACGAACGTGTCAAATGTAGACAGAGAGCACTTACTGACCCTCTGAGTCCTGGCTCCACACAGTCTGCCATCCTCCTCCTCTTCATAAAGTTAAACAAAATAAGGGTCCTCTCTGCCTCTACATGCAAACCTTATGACCTGGTAGTGCTGGAGCTCAGAAGCACGTTTCAGCGGGGTTTGCTGTAAGTGTTAGCAGCAGCAAAAATGGGAGTTTTGAGCATAACACTGACACCGTGACCTGTCAGGCTTCAGTCTTTTCTCACGTCTGCTGTCCCTGGGTGCAATCAACTCATGCTACCCCTGTGCTTCCACCTGGTATTTCAGCAGATGATTAAATTGAACATAATTAAAATATGGCTATGAAAGGTAGATATTTTATCTCACTGTGTCTCTGTTACCCATGCAAATATGTTCTCAGCACCTCCTCCTGTATGTGGCAGTTTAAATGTAAAGATGAGCAGTCTCTAACAAGGCAAAATACTAGCAGGTTCCTTAGAGAAAATTACTGCCATCAACTGCTGTGCAAAACTATTTGGTTGCTAGAAGTAGTCGCTAGGGAGGCTGTTGGTTGAGATTAAATGATTTACCAGCCTTTGGTAAACAAAAGGACTCTGTATACTTCTGACTCATTGTGGAAGTGTCCTTTACAGCCCAGGAATGTACATGTTGTGAGGATGAAAATCCTCTCCTATTGCAATCCAATGGATGCAAAATAACTTCCTGTATACTGAAAAAACTGAAAATACCCAATATATATATGCTGATTTTGGATTAAACTCAGCTGCCCTCTTACAAGTGGATAGCAGCCTATGACCTGGGACATCCCACTCATTGGGACTAAGAAGATGCCAAACAGAGAGTACTCCTGATTTGGACTTTTACTGCTGAGTGGTTTCAAGAAGCATTTACTTTAGATGGTCATTACAGCAGCTCTGGCATCTGGCTGCCAGTCTTGCTCACATGAAAGCCCCAATGGCTCATCTGAATTCATTAGAGAAAAGCAGTTAAAAAAAATGATTAAAAATCTACATATTCACTGAAATATGGATATTTATGGATATTTCACAAAATCAATAGATCATACCATTTACTAAAGCGTCCTTTAGTTACTCTTGGCTGTTAGGGCTGTGGCTGTGGCTGGCTGTAGTGCTGTTCATGTGTCAGTCTGCTCTGGGTGCTGTGAGTAGAGGCAGCAAGACCTTGTGACCGACATCATATGTGATGATTGGCTGCATAAACCACATTTCTCTGCAGAACTGACCCGAAGTTACTGCTATGCACCATGTGTGATGTCATTCTGGAGGATGATTCCACTAACTTGATTTGAATAATACAAGAAATGGCAAATTACTTTGGAAATTGCTGATATCATTCTTCCCTCCCTCCCCCATCAGCTGTCATACACTAGCAAAGAAACTATAAAATCCCTTACCATAGCAATTCCTCGGTTTTATTGCTTTTCAGTTCCAGTTGTTCAGTGGAAACAAGAGAAATGGAAATTGATTCATAAACCAGAACTAATTTGAGAATTCTTCTATTTTTTTTTCCTGAGGTTTTCATGTTTTGTGCAATTGCACGTGTTCTGGAATTTAACACTGAATTGTTTTGAATTGCACAGACAGCACAGCATATACTTGGTTTTGTGCTCTTCCCATGTTCTGCCTATGTGTTTGTGTCTGCAGGTCACACTAATTTGCTCTTCCAAAAAAAATATGCAAATGCAATCTCACAATATTCAGAGCTAAATTTTTGCAAACTGTTATGTAGGTGGTTTTGATCTGGCTTCTACAATTGCACTCCCCATTTTGCTTGTCCACAAATGTACGTGCAAACATTTTTTTTCCTCTGTGTGGCCTCAGATGTGTGCATGCTAGCTACATTAGCACGTATTTACATGATCAAGCAGATGTGTTGTTTAACCACTTGATTCCAGCACAAATGTGATCTGAAAGTACAAATCAAAGATCTGGTTGCAAAAATCATATGATAAAGTCTTTCCCACAAAATGTCATCATTGTAAAAGTGACAGTGTGGTTTAAGAGATCTTATGTTTAGTGTACACCGACCACAGTGCCCTTTCTGAAAAACACTTATTTGAGAGGGACATACACATTACTAGCTATAATATAAATGGAGGATATCCAGAGAAGATTAAGATGACATTGTTGCATTCAGCTTCAAGCTTTTTCTCTACGTATAACACCTACCTATGTTCTACACATCATGCAAGCCTATTTCAAGATCTTGAGAGAGGCTTAAGCAATGTATATGTTCTCTGCACAAGAGATAAGTTCTCTCTTAGGAAATGATAATAAATGTGCTTAAGAATACACTCTTCTGGAATAATAAGATTGGTTAAAAATTCCAGCAGGGTATCTAAAAGGTGAAGCGGAAAGAAAGAAATGTTTGCTTGAGAAGTATAAAAAGAGAATTTGAGACCAGATTTCTCAAGACTTGCAGTCACCCAGACTGCTCTAATTTGAGAGGGGAATGAGAAATGAAAATTAATATTTCACTTGAGAAAAGAGTGCAAAAGATGTCCTGAAATGAACCATTTAAAAGGCTTTTTTTCAATTACCCGTGGATTGGAAACTAATCTCAGAAACTATTTTCCTTACATTCAGTAATTAAAGCCACGTTCTTGTTCTTCAGAGAGCGCTACATCTCCATGTGAAATGTCAGACCTTTTCCAGAGACATTTGTGGGCGTGATCTTTGAAATATTATAAAATTTTTATTTCTTCTTCCTTAGCTTCTTGTGTGGTAAGCACTGATGCCTCTGACTTCCACTATGGAGAACATCCAAGAACATTCATGTATCAACTTGGCATATTTTCAAGAATTTGATCTTTTTGGTGCTATTACGGGGTGTAGGTTCCCTTGAAAAAAACCATATTGTTTAGAATCCTGTGTGTTGGTAGCCTGATGCTGGAGCGTTATATATTGTAGGTCAAGAAGATTTGTGATGGATGAGAACACTAAAGGGAGTATCCGTCAAAGCCACATGGACATGTGCATCCTTCCAAATATAATTCCTTTCCAAACTAAGCAAGGATTAACTAAAGATGTTTTGGAACCACATAATGTTATTTTTAAAAGGTAGCTAGTGATTGAGATAGATTAAGACTAAACATGGCTGAGATTGGCCAAAACCACGAAGAGCTTAACTTGTTCACATATTTATGACTGGAGCAGAATTTGAGGGCCTTCAGCAAGCCCTGAAATCCTCAGGCTTATTTTGCAGTAGGATGATAGGCTGTTGGTTTTACTTTGTTGTTTTTTTAATGGGCTTGTCCTTTGTAAAACTTGCCCCTTCCTCCCACCCACGCACATAAGCAGATCAGTTCAACCAGTGTCCCTGCAGGTCACTGAGTCCCAAAGAATTGCCCAATGCTCTTTCAAAAACAAGAATGATTCAGCTGAGAGATGCTCCACAGCCTTGTGACCAAGGTCACATTCACCAAGTGGCTCCTCTCCCACGCTGCCTCCCGTTCCCAGGGGCATAGGGCACCCAGGCAATCTTTGCATGGGCATTTATAAGCACGATGGAGGAAGGGAGATGTGAATGAGAATTAGCATACACATACGTGGACACGTGTCAATGATGAGCTTTATGGAAACAGGAGATGATTATTTCTTCATAAGGCAAAGGAAAAAGTCTCTCGGTTTATCCCAGTGGGAGCCACTGTTTATTTATTTGAACTGCTTTCCAATTGTACCTCTTTTAAGTATGATATTGTGACCTTTTCACATTAAAAGCAACAACACCAAACACACAGCTTTGCTGAACTCCAAGACCCAGATCCCAAAGATGTTTATTCCTTTTATCTCCTCCACTTGCTGAATCATTTGTCATTTGATCGACAGATCTGAGATGATTAGCAATGCCTATAAATTATGCTGAAATCACCAAACCCAAGCTTTTCTTAAATATAAAATGCCTGGCAATATAACCTACATTTTAAGAAATTCTCCTGCTGTTGCTCTGGTTTCACTTCAGTGGGACAATGTTAATTCACCTGGACTATTACCTTGGTAGGACAGGTCACTCAAATGCCCTAACATCACTTATGCTTTTCAAGATGTGTTTTAAAATTGTGACTGTGGTTTTTTACGTGGTTTGAAAAGTTACTTAAAAACCTGAAAACAAACCATCCATATGCATACATACATACGTGTGTGTATACATATGCATACATATATGCATACGCATGTATATGGGGGGAGAGAGAGAAAGTGTGTGTGAGAGAGAGACAGGGCAAGAGTCAGTAATCATGCTTTGCCACACCCTTTGCTGGCTAAAATGTAGGGATCCAACTCTCAGCATTTACTCAGTGACTGAGAATGAGACCTAGATCCAGCTTCACTGGAATAAAAATAAAAAAACTTTGGACATTTTATTTGGCCAGGGATTTTAAAGGATAAGTGTCTTTGTAAAGGCAAGGGCAATATATGATATAAGAGATATTTATATATATTCTCTAACCACAATGCTGGAGTTACTTTGGATTTAGCTTTCCTCATTCTTTATTTGTGTGTGCTGACTGCATGTTATGATAACTGTGAGAAGGTTTCTCAGGGGACTGGAGCTCTTACAGCACAGTGCGTTCTGCTGATGTGGTGGGTATCATTTTACCAATAACAAGGCAGAAATTATATGCTGTAACTACAGCTAATTTATTTGATTTCCAAGGACACTGAAAGAGAATTTTAATTGCAACAAATGAAATATTAAGGCAAATATCTGAAAACAGAAGATTCTTTCCCCTCTGTCAATGGAAGGAGAGATTGTGACTAACCATCCCTGGTTAATATAGAGGAAGGTGAGGCATACAGCTTTTCTTACCTCTTGCAAGGAAGAATAAATGGCTGATGTCAAAGTTTACCTGTCCTGTGAAAGGTTAGGTGCCTCCAACACAGATAGAAGAAGTAAAAGGGAAAAAGAAGCTATTCATCTCATTCCT
Source organism: Limnodromus scolopaceus (assembly GCA_028565335.1). Classification (NCBI taxonomy): domain Eukaryota; kingdom Metazoa; phylum Chordata; class Aves; order Charadriiformes; family Scolopacidae; genus Limnodromus; species Limnodromus scolopaceus. The sequence continues at coordinate 45,984,677 of JAOXNO010000020.1, read as the reverse complement.
GGGTTTCACTACACACCAGTGGGCAGAGCAGGCCTAGTGAAGTGAGAGGACATCCAAGGTCTTATTCAAGAGACTAACTCAGCCCACATCCTTCAAGATCAGCGAACTGGGACCAGAACTTCGGTTCATGCAGATTAAGACAGTAGCAACCAGAATTCATTAAAAATCCTGTGTATTGGAGGGAAAGGGGATCAGGAGATGAACCACTGAGTTGTATCATTTGCACAGGGGTTGGAAACATTGTCATTAGAAGGAATTTGGGTGAAATGTATCCCCTGTAGCACATATAATATGTGAAATAAAATTACATTTCTTGTGTATAATATTCCCTCTTCTTTGAGGGAATACGGTTTGATGGTTTAGCGATTCCCACAGGATGCCACAAAGGAAAATAGTATTGGGAAAGACTCCAGCAATACTGGTTCCTCTTCCCTGAGGTCTACAGCATATCACTTTGCTCATACCCAGACAGGCTCCATCCCACAACCCTGTGCCCTCACTTTCCATTGGAAGGTTGTACCAGAGCCTTGTGCCACCGGGGTGAGAAACCTCAGGGTAACTTCTGGCCTAACTATATCCATGCCTATTATTTCCCCATGAATCCTTCTGTTGGCATTATTCTATACCTTAAACCACTCTTTGAGTGTCACGCGCAGCAGTTCTCCAGCATATTTTTATGGCCACAGCTGCCACTCAGCCTTCCTATGCCTTGTCATACTTCAGACTTCTCCCGTGTCTCTCAAATTTCTCACTTGGGACTGATCTGCCATGATCCTATCTTTTTGTTAACTCTCCCCTGCCTCAGGTCCCGTCTGAGTTCACCTCTCTTGATCTGGTGTAGATGTAACTGTAGGTAGCTCTACTGGATACCTAGCTCCGAGTGGTCCTAGCCCACGAAAATCTAGACCCGCAATTGCCTTTCTTGTGTTTCTCATCTAATTACTTCTGGCAGGCAATGAAGCTTTGTTTCTCCTCTGAGTACTTTTTCCATCAATCATTAAAGCAGCTTTACTCCAGCCAACTTATCTATTGTGCATGTCAACCTTTCCTTAGGCCAGGCTCTGCCCACTTTCATGTTTTGTAAAACGCCAAATGTACTTTGGCATGAAACAAAGACATTAATAATAATGTATAAATTCAGATGCACTAATTAGTTTCTGAGTAATGCATTCCATCACCAATGCATGAGCAGAAGGAAGACAGCCAAGAAATCCAGACTCCTCACAAGGAGTCTCAATTATTCTAGTCTTAGCATGTGTAACTGTAACACCATTAAGCATAGCGTTATTGAACTCTTTCTAAAAGCCATTGCAAAAATTGAAGAACCTGAAAATACCCCTACAATTAGAAGAAAAAAATGTGTTTCAGATTGGCCGTTTGTGGATCTTGGGAGTTACTGAGTACCCCAAAGGCCTCCTCTACCCCCACTTTAAGAAGGTGCTTTTCCTGTGATGCCAAACCTGTATATACCAAGCATGAGGGAAGGGAAACTTCCCTTTTTATTTTGCTAAATCTTTGCAGCAAGGCTGGAGAAGTAATTGACCTTTAGCCAGTGTTGTAATAGTCTAGTAATAAATGCCTTGGCAATACCAGATTAAAATAACGAGTGGTACAGAGACTGCAGTGCAACACTTTTTCCCATTAAAAAGCACTGCTTTCCATTGCTTATCACTTTGCCAAACAATTCAAGCTGAAATGTGGAGTGTCTGCTATGAGGTTGATTTTTCTGGGAAGAATTTCTGCTAGAATGGAAACATTAATGAGAATGAAATAGCAAGATGGGAGAGGGAGGGAGAGTCAGCTGCTTGCCCACATTAAAGAAAAGCTCCTCCAGACATTTCACTGAACTGTCGTCGTACTCTGGAACTGGGATTTACGATCAGGCCAAAATGGGATTGCTTGATACTAAAGGTGTTCAGTGTGGAATTCCAAGATTATGCCTCTAGACTGAATCCAAAAGAATAATCCCCATCTTCTGCCTTAGTCAGAACCTTAATACTCCAGAAGGGATTTGGACACACCTGAAATTTTGAGATAATAACTACTTTGAGATTAAATCTGTGACAGCAGTTGCTTCCATGAAGCCTGAAATTCAGTCTCAACTTCTTCTCAGATGTGAACCTGGCAAAAACCACTCCCAAAAAACCAAAGCTGAACACACCTTTCACGTCTCTGTTAGTCAAAATGGAGTACAGTTAGTTCAAGGAAATGTTGTTACTAGAATAAAAATAAACTGCAATGTTTACTACAACTGGAAATGAAAGATCTATAGAGCTCAGGCTTAAAGATCCAGAAGGACACTGTGTTGTTAGTGATGGATACATCAATCAGCAGAGCACCTCAGGAGGAAAATTTACTCCTTTCTCAAGCAATGCAGAATGCAGGAGTTTGTCCCAACTGTTTCAACATTCATCACTCACAACATAGCCAAAACCCTCAAAGGAAAGCCACAGAAGGACAGGGGGACATTGGTTGATAGCTCAGAAGACAGAAGTTGAGAAGCTCTGGGCTTCCTGGAGACACCATATCTGCTCTGCTGCAGCACAACATGCTGAGCATAACAGTGTGTTTAACAGTGTGTTCATTTTTGACTGTTTCTCATCCCTCCTGAGCTGATCAGCTTGAGCACCAAGTGCTTCTTTTTAGGGTGTTTTTTTTTTCGCCTCCTTTCAACAGATGATTGAGCTGATTGCTGGAAGGATTCCCATGAAGTCCTGTTTGAGCGGGTACTGCAAATTTGGGGCTATTATTATTGTTGTTGTTATTGTTAATAATAATAATAATAATAGTATTAGTATTTAGTATTAGTATTAACTATTTTCACAGTGATATTTATTGCCCCATATGAGTTGCCAGTTCCATTGTGCTAGGCAACATATATGATTACAAGCCTGATGCTATGGGGTACTACACTGTTCTGGGTGGCGTCCTTGCTTGAGGTCCCATGTTTGCCCCAGTCTCGTGGGACTGGGTTGCAAAGCCCCAGTTGGTCGGGTTTGGGTCACCTGTCCTGTCCGTTCCTCCCCACAGGTGTGACCCCTCTATACTTTTACATTTCTGACCCCCTAAGGGGCAAATAACAAAAATTGGCTGACCTTGGTTGTTTTAGCAATAAGTATAAGCAAGAGCCTCTCTGCATACCGTTCCTTGGCATGTAGCACAAACATTGGCCTTATCACTCTGAGAACGAGCAGTTTTCTCCACAATATGCTGTTAATTT
>JAOXNO010000020.1:45947597-45957977 GCA_028565335.1 Limnodromus scolopaceus | reverse complement strand
GAATAACAATTAGCTTTTGTGGCTGCTTTCCTCAGTGAGAAGCATGTGAAAACGGATCAAAAGCCTCATAAATAGCTAAAGGAATTTGTTATTTTGACCAAAACAGAACGCAAACCCCAAGCAAATAGTATATTTCAATTACATTTTCTCTCACCTAATTGCAAAACTAAATCAAGATATAGAAAAATATTTTTTATTTTTCTTCTGAGGACTTGTTTACAATACTGAGGAAAAACAATGGAGTTTTTACTGCTGCTGAAATATCACCAATCTCTTTCTGAGCTTTACGTTACTTAATCAAGGGTCGAGGTCCAGAAAGCTTCACATATTTGTAGCTGAATCAGCTGCACAGTGTAATGTGGAACAGTGGCATTGAAGATGATGGAATTTGCCTGGATTTCTGTTGGTGGAACAGACAGCAAAATTCAGCCTTTGTGATGACATACCTTCAAAGTTAGGAATAACACAAACTAGATAGCTGCTGTAAATGCAAAAGTGTCTCACAACCCCTTTTTAAAAGGAAAGAAAACAATAGTAAAAATATGGTAACAATACCAGAGTGGAATTTTTCAGCCATACTGTGTGGGGTTTTTGGGGTTTTGATTTTTGTTTTTTACACTGTGGAATAATGTCACTTGGGAAGTGGTCAAGAAAATGATGGCTTGAGTCCCTTGAAACAAGTTTGTCCGCCAGCGACACGAACAAAATTTTGATAGAAAAATGAGTGAAAAGATACTACAGTCCCAAAGCTAGAGGTTTTCATTACACTTGAACAGCAACCTCCATTGCTGTTAGATCAGTCTCTGAACCATCCCAAAAACTTCAGCTTCCCTGTTACCTTGTGACAATGGGTTTAAGTACAAGTTGCCTGAGAGAGGACTTCCTTCAGTTCATTTCAAATCTCCTGTCTGAAAATTTTGCTTAGTTTTTCCAAAGTGAGGGTTAAGGAGTAACATTTTGTTATTTTCTTCCTCTCCATCACTTGTGATTTTTTAAAAATCTCTGTCATATCTCCCCTTCATCCAAGTCCATTTTTTCTCTTTCCTCATGGAATTTGTCTTGTAATTCCATCAACTATTTGGCCCCTTTCTTAGGCTTTGCCAATGGGTAGATTTTTTTTTTAAAGTGGGGTAACCAGAACTGAAGGTGTTACTCAAGAGATAGGTGTACCAGGCCTATGTTCAGTTACATAATGATATTTTCTGGTTTATTTTCCAAACAGACTGTGGTATTTTCCAAACTGCTTTGGACCAAATATGAACAAATGCACCTATCTTCTACTTTAAGACATCACACCCAAGAGCAGAGATGAGTCAGCATTATGAAAGAATACCAACTGAATTAATTCAGCTTGACAAGGATAACTGAGGGTTAATGTTTTACAGCATGATTTTAAAAAACTCAAATGATAAAAGAATGGTATGAAAGAATACTGTAAACAAGCTCAAGAAATATTTACAATATAATGATTAAAGATATGTTTTAGTGAAAATATTTTCTTTCAAATACAGTGCTTATTATATTGTGCCACAAAACCATAGATAAAACGTTCAATGAAATCTGCACACAATATTAATAGAGAAAAATAAGAAAAAAGAAAAGCTTATAAAGAAAATATAAATGTTTGGGGAAAACATTTGAAAATCTGCAGAAACACTTGAGGCAGCCATATAGCTTTAAGGCAGTATCTGTTGAAAACATACTAAAGGATACTAAAAATATCCAAAGCCTAATGGAGAAAAAAAAATGTGGAAGACTGAATATTGAAATAAAAAAGAAACTATTTACAGCAAGCCCATTGGAAAAATATCACAACAGGAGGAAGATTCTCTTTAAGCAATGAAAGTAGTCTATAAGCAGGGGGAAAGGTTTTGAGCAAACTTGGGCACAGCTTTGGAGTGCTGATGGAGTTTTGGGTGCTCCAGACAAGAGATTGCAGTCCCCGACAGACTAGGAAGCAGGAGTTTCCATAGCATCTATAATAGTTTCTGCTAGGTACCTTGGAAAACTAAAGGACCCTATTGGGCATATTTGGCTCAGATAGCAAAAACAGATGCAAGGATACAGACAGGCCCCATCTCCAACAGAAATTCTGCTGCATATGGGGATTATGTCTTATTCCTTATGTAAATTCCTGCATGAGAGCAGGGATTTTATTAATTTGTCCTGGGTTCCAAGTCTTCACCTACAAAATAGAGTAAGGTTTCTTCCCTCTCAGGTGTAGGCATTTATGGTGGCAAGGGATGTACTGTAGCTATTCTGGTACTTGTAAAGGAAGGTTCCATGGTCCAACTTTTTCACCTATTCACACTGGCCTGTAACTCTGCCACTGCCTGGTAAATATAAAATGAAGGTTGGCAGAAGACTAAAACAAAATCAGCCCAAAAGCAAGAGCCAATTAACCACTTGGCTGTATACTTAAAGTTAGAGCATGCTTAATGTCCCCACATTTTCACAACAATTATTCATTCTTTCCTAGAAGCTGTTGGCTAGTTAACTCAAGAGAAGAAAAAACTGAGGCTTTAACAGAGAGCCATCAAGCACAAAGCAACACTATGGAAGAAGAGTGAACAAAGTCTAAAAACAATGGGAAAACCCTTTTTTGCCAGTGAAGTGGTGAGAGAATTGAAACTAAAGCTTTTCATACTCAAAAATCAAGCAAAACAGTCTTTCCAGTCAAAGAAGTTTGAAAAATCAGACACTATGGCAACATAAAACAATGAATGCTCTTCTTGCACAGATACCCTCAACTCTTCTTCAGTACAGGCTGTGGAAGTGCACCTGAGCACATAAGGTTTCACTATCAATCCACTAACCAAGCTAAAAGCACTTGCTTATTCTATGGGTCTTGTTTCAATTTTGCAATCCAAACAGTTTCAAAGTAAGAGTTCTGAAAAATGGAATCACTGAGGATACCTGCTTAAACATACACATTGAAACAAACACTTTTCCCATACCTCTGTCTTTGTCCTGCACTGTTTCTCAGGCATGTGCTTACATCCCCCAAGGACAGTTCTGATTTAATCAGCATACAACTGTGCCAGAGGACAGTTTTATCCTTTCTTTTTTTTTGTATAAACCACAGGTTATGACTACTGAGACACCTCTGGAGTTCAGAAAAAAGTATCCTCCCAGATCAAAAGACAACTAGTAGTAAATTCTGAGAATTGGTTACCCGAACCATTTTAATTTAAAAAAGAAATATTTTTTGGTAAGAGGGAGATTGTGGATCTTAGTGGAAACTTTGCAGTTAGACAAAAATAGGACATAAGGTTGTCTGATGTTTGTGCAGTCATTCCACAGGGCTCAAAACGAAAGTAAGCTGTAAAACTAGTTACTGACCCTGGTAGTGCAGATTGCTTCGTAATGCAAACGTCACAGGAGAGGTAAGGTGAGACTGATGTGAATTTTTTATCCCTCACAACAGCTCAGGCGGACAGAAGGTGACTATGTTTGTTGCAGGAACATGAAGGAGGAAAAATGCAAGTTCTGAAGGCACTCCAAGGTGTGCAGGGAGGCAATGCACAGGGGAAACTCCCATATGATGTTCTCTGGCATCTCCTCAGTTCACAGGTCAGCAAGCTCAATCACTGCAATGAAGATCAGGGAATGTAAAGACATGTTTTAGGAAGGGTAAATGCAGCTCTGTTATCTTCTGAGATATGAGGAAGCAGCTGTGCAAAGACAGGATGGGAGTGGACTGGCCAAACAGCAGTAGAGCAGAAAAGCAGCTGAGGGTTACAGTGAATGAGAATTAGCCCAGCCATGAAGCTCTGAAGAAAGGATTTTGCAGTCCAGGCACGGTGAAGGTCACAAAGACAATGTCTGAGGGACAATGATCAGAAGTCTAGAAAATACTGACTGCAAAGGACTACTGAAGTAAGTGGGAGTGCTAACTCTGAAAAAGAGGTGACTATGGAATTTAATGTATTCTTAAAATATGTAAAAGGAAACCATAACTAGGAAGCGAATACATTTTTTTTCCATGTCCACTGGGCCTACGCTACACCAAGGGCATATTAAGTGGTTTGGAGGAAATGCTTTCTACCAGTAAGGTTATAGAGCACTGCAATAGTGTGTACCAGGGGGTGTGGAAATACCATTATTGCAGGTTTCTAAAAACAGGTTGAACAAGCGTTTGGCTGCAGTGACAGAGAGCATTGCTGACCCTGCCTTCAGGCAAGGTACAGTGGATCCCCCCCCCCCAGAAATCCCTTGTCTGATATTTTTAAAGGAGCAACAATCTTTTCCCCACTTTATTTTATCTTTTCTCTAAATGAAGTTATTCTGCTTCGCAGAAGCCTTCTCTACTCTTAAACTGAATCCAGGTAGAAAGGGCAGAATTGCCCATGAAATATCCTTTCAATAAGTGTTACAGCAAGGATACCAAGGATACAGACAGGACAAGGTGCAAGTGGAAATAACCCCAAAGATTGGGGTGAAAATAGACAGCGACTAACTGCAGTCAAGGCATCCTGGGCATGTTTGGCAACAGCCTGAGCACAGATTTCTCTGTGAATCTTTATCCCAGCTGTGCTGTTTCACAGCAGACTCCATTCACATGTATCTTTGCTAGGGAAATGTTCTTTGAACTTTAGATGGGGGCCCAGTCCTCAGTTGGTGAACATTAGTGCCAGTCCCTGGGCAAAAAAAGAGGCAGATTTATTTATATATTCTGCAGGTTTAACTCCATAATTTTACCTCAGAGATTGAGAAAATCATTTTACTTGGTCTTGTCAGAGGTATTTGGTGAATTACTATTGGTAAATAAGTGTTGTTTTGAAAGTGAGTGTGTTAATGAGGCAGAAAAGCCTCTGGAGACGGGGAAAGACTAACACCACGATCTGTTCCTAGTTCTTAATGACCCACTGATGCTTCACCTGAAAATCTGTCCTGAAAAGAACTTGCTCCAGTACTGAGTAATGCGGTCTTCTTCAGAAGGAGCTGAAGTAAATGCTCCGGGGCTGCATGGACAAGTGGGAAAAAAACATCATTATTTCAAGGAAAATCTCAGCAAAACAAGCATTGGGTTTCTGGAAGTATTTTAATCACCTTTTTTATTTAACAAAGTTGGGAAAACAGTGCTGGTTTATGAGCATTTTTCCCCTCTCCAAAGTGTCATTTATTGCTTTTGAGGGTTTTGTCCCTCTGTTTTTTTCAAACAGACTTTATATGCCTGCCAATAAAGGGGAAATATTATACCCTGGAATCTTCCTGTGTACATTAAAACAGTGCTTGGCAAAATGGTACTGGAATAACAAGTAACAGCTTTCTTAAGATAGGGTCAATCGATTCCAGGGGAGGCTATTTACTGGATTATATACAGTCCTCTAGGAAGAAGAAAATCTCTCAAATGCTCTCAGTTTGACAAACATTTTTTCCATCATCTGGTTAGAATTTTTGTGCCAGTTAGCTTGCAGCCCTGCTATTTCCTCCGCATGTGTTCGGCAAACTGTGGGGAGGATACACTCTTCATTTTGAAGGAGTCAGGAGTGAGATGCAATTATGGGGTCCTAAACACACAAGAGATAAAATCTCCTTCCTGCCAGCCAGCATAGAGGGCAGTCTGTCTGGGCTCAGAGGCAGCTGATCAGATCTGAGCCCCGGTATTTGAAAAAAAGACTTAGCAGCCTATGAGCCCCATTTGTTTATTTAGAAAGAAGCCATTGTATCATTTAGTTATTCTAACGAGGCCTGCAAAGCAAGTGCTGGCTTCAATATGATGAATTTCAAACACATCCAGCCTGTGTTCAAGTGAAGTGGCTTCATATTGTGCTGCCTCTTGACATGTATCAAATCCTGTGCAAGCTTGCCAAAGTCTTTCAAATGTACTTTTGACATTTCGGTGGAGCTTATACCTAGACTTCAAATAAGAGGTATGTTTGAATGAGGGCAATTTTTTGTAATTTGCCTGAATTCTGCATTTATGCTTTCTTTGGTCTAATCTGTTTAATTGAGATCTGTTCCCTGGCTGGCTGCCAGTATTCGCAGAGCATGTGGGTAGCAGATTGGTTTACCTATACACTGCAGAAAGACTTTTTTTTTTTCACACTCTCAGAGTTGGACTTGCATATTAAGCTAGCACCGGTTCAACAAAATGTCATCAAAACAGAGTATTTACCATTTGCCTCTCAATACATTTCATTTTTTAACATGTAGATGTGGCCGATAACTTTTAAAAATTATTTGTGGAATAAAGCCTATGTCAGTGGCTGACTCAGTGCAGTACTTAGTTTTAATTCTTAAAACAGAGAAATCAACAGTGACATTTTCTTTTACTAAGGTATTGAAGAGCTAAGTGTGCAGTGTTAGAACTATGGGGTCCTCAACTTTAATTACAAAGTCATACCAGCTTATATAAAGATTTTAATCAATTTTAACACCCTGGCAAGTTTGGAGAACCTGTAAAAATTTTCTTTGTGAGAAGTTCAGCATTCAGCTGAACTTCTTAAATGACCTACCTTACAACTAATTGTAAATTCTAACCTAAATCTGAATCTCTGAGGAAGATGCTTTTCTGAACACGGGAGCTTCCATTTCGGAGCAAAGATGTTGATTTCATCCCATTTAACAAAGGGGTTTGAGTTCTGTCAGTGCACAACTTAGACCATGGGAAATGCTTCCGTTTCATTCAAAAGTTTCTGAAATAAGCTGGTCTCCAGGACATCTCACCCATTCGCTTGAGATAAACAAATGCTACTGGACAGGATGATGGGAAAAAAAAATGTTTCACCCTGACACCCCCCCAGATACTCATTGCCTGCCAACCCTTCCAAAGCAACATCCCCAAGCCCCCTGACCTCACTTATGTGACTAGTGAATGCCTGTACGTATTGCACAGTACTTACCAAGGCGTTGGGAATAATAATACAGGCACTGTTTCGCCTGCAGAATTAGCACGTACCTTGAAAAAACAGCCTGCCAGAAAACTGAAAGAGAACCTAACCTCACCATGGCACGAGCAGTGCAAACCTCTGTAGAATGATATGCAAACAGCAATACTATGCTTCTTTAAAGGACACTATTAATTGGCTCTAACCTGTCTACGAACAGAAAGCCTCAGAGATTCCATTTTATTTTGAAAAGGAAGGTGGAGACTCTGGTGGCTTAATAAAGAAACTGAATCCTCACTCTCAGTGCAAAACTAAATTATTCTCATGAATACATCCACCCCCTTGCCCCTTGCTTCTATATTACCATTTCTGCAGTGCTAGGATGGGGAAAACCAGTTTAGTTAGAACAAGCAGGACTTGCTCCCTCCCACCCATCCTGCTGCCACCTCCCGCTCCTCCAAGCTGAGCTGGACCCAGGTACCCATGACCCTGAAAACACTGAGCTAACATCTGCCTGCCAGCTTTCCCAGCAGGAACCTCTCCCACTCTTACCCCACCTTTGCATGCAAAGGTTTAGCAAGGCTCTGGAGAGGGCGAGGTCACAGGAAGCCTTAAAGCTCCTTCTGACCTAAGGCTGGACATTCAAAGTTGGCTGCAATGAAAATATGAAAGAAGACTGAGGGCAATTGCTGGTGCTGGGGTCAGATGGCATCACCTTCCCTATTTACAGGAAACGTACGCTCCATGACACCGGGTCCTAAACTGAAGTACCACGTGTTTCACTGTTATCATGCAGGATTTCTCATGCACAATTCCTTTCTCGTGCTTCTTCCCTTGGAAACATTACCAGCATGGCTGTGCTTCTGATGGGCATTCCCCACTGACTAGGAGCTGAGGGGGAATCTGCAGCCTGCAGTTTCTGAGCTGGTCATTAAAATGTTTATCGGGATCTCACCAGAAAGATCAAAAATAATCCGAAATTTCTACTCTGTGTCATCCAGGCAAAATGGACAGGACTGTACAGCCAAGGCAGCATCTGACCTTTGCTGTCTAGATGGACAATGTTAGCCCAAATACTCTCATCTTACAGGCATTTAATGGTTTTTATACTCATGTTTTCCTGATGTCATTAGTGAAAAAACTGCTGTTTGTTTGTAGGGCTAACTATTTCCCCATGTAACATTTCACAGGTGTGAAGTCACAGAAAACCACATTTTTGGATTTAACAAATATAGCGGGACTGGCTATATTTTTTCTTACTTTGTACATTTCTTGTTCAAAACACTGCATAAACTTAATCCCTTTCAACTGAAATGTGAAATACAAGACATTTATTCAATACCTCATTTCATCAGAGAAGAACCTAGTCAAAGACAATGCGCCTGACATGCTCACAGGAGCCATGATAAGTGTGCAATGAGAAGAGTGTCCTAAAACCTCTTCATCCTATGCTCTGTGTAGTAGGCAATGGGCCAATATGGCCCCAAATGGGCCTATAAGTAATGAATGTCATCAGGAACCTTTTGCAAATTAAGTTGTGGTAGGAATGAAGACAATGTCATTTTCTGATTACATCCTGTTAGTGAAAGATCTCTTCAGCCTGGGAAGACTACTTCCAACGACAATAATGACCCAGAGTAATTTCTACCACTCTAAAGTGGATACCAAATATTTGCCAAGTTCAACGTTTTTTTCATTCCAAGTGCTTAGCTATTTCAAGTAGCCCTTGCGAAACTACATATTTAATAGGAAAATGCCATAAACTGGGATTTCAATAACTAAATCAGGCACAGGAATAAAGAATACACAGTTCTGAGATTAGTCAGAGAGCCAAAACTTTTGAAGGACTTGATGAATGTGGCTCCTTGAAAGGTTTAGGGAGCCTATTGATGTAAATTAAATGCACACATCCATAAATCAGAGAAATCTGATGAGCCTACCAGCACTCAATAGCAGGAAAGCTGTCTGGTTACAGAGTAGCTTTAGACGAGTACATGACCAGGTACATCCTGTTGGAAAGGAGGAAAATGACTTTAAGTTTAGCAGCAAAGGAGGCTGGCATCCCAGCAGACTTGTCTGTGGGCAAGGAGGTCAGGCTGAATGAGGGATGGGTGGCTGTGTATATATGGATAGAGAGAAACAGTAAAAGGACCAAAGCCAGACTCCACCTGAGAGATAACCAAGCACAGAAATACAGAAAAAAATGCTGCTATATATTTTGGTTTTGCACTTGGAACCATGCAGGTTTAAAAGGAGAAATATGACTTAGGACTTCAAGGAAAACAAGACTAAACAAATTTCTGGACTTCTGGACACACAAAGTTTTGGACTTTGTGTGGCTCATGACCAGCTCAAACAGCACAGCAGGGCAAAAGTGCCACACATTGGAAAAGAAGTCCTGCTGTGTTGTACTCCTGATGATTTTCTTCATGAGTAGATTAGAAATTCTCTTGAAGATTTTATTTTGCAAACTCTAGACTACTTTCGAACATGTATCCTTTCCCTTGCTCTGCTTTCCATAGTGTAGCTGTCTATTAGCATCTTCTTATGTGTGTTATTTGTCTGTAAGTAATCCCTAAGCTTGAATAAATACACCTACTTGTGCTGTGTGCTGGAGCAAAGCTGTGCGTGTTATAACAGCTGGCATTTGACCGTCTAGTGAGTAAACATTATGTCCAGGGGTTAAAGTGGACTGGAATAGTTCCAGCTTACGTCTGCTAGAAAGCTACTGGGTTAAATATTTGGTTCTTATCCTCACCCTTTAAAAAGGTAAAGCATTTCTAAAAACCGAACACCACCAGTTTGTTGTAACCATCTTGGGAAAACCTGTATCTGTGGCAGCCTTCTGTATCAATGTGCATTTCAGACTCTCGGTCCTTGCTGCCGTGGTAAAATGTCCTTAAAATGTCAGAGAACATGCGATTTAACTTCATCTATACTTGGTATATATATAGCATATATATATATATATATGTATATACTTGGTATGTACGCAGCACAAATTGAGCATAATACAAGCTACATCAGAAAATTAACAAACTATATAAATATGCCAAAGGCTGTTAGTAAAAGATATGCTGGTACTATGGGATGCCCTGAGCCCTTCGGATGGCTCCTGATCCCAGTTCAGAGCTGGGTCTGCTTCCCTGGCAGGCCAGGGCAATCCTGGGTTTGGTAGAGCCCACTGGTAGTTGTGCAAGATGTGAGAAGAGGCAGCTACAAGATAAGTCACCTCTGCTAAATCTGGGTGTTTTGCGTGACAGGAGGGTTTGCAAGCAGTAAGAAAGAAAGCAGGGGAGTTGGGTGGCAAATGCCAGGTCTGGTTGGTGGGGGACAAACGATTCCCAGCAGAAAAGGAAAGGCATGAAGCAGAACACTGAGACGAGCTTCAGCCTCACATGAAGAATAACACACATCTAGTCATTCTCATCTAAATCATGAAATTATTTAGACAGACATTAGTACATTATATTACATACATTACATACATGTACAAATACATTAGTATTTCTCAATTTGAGAAGCAGACCATAGAAAGAAATACAGG
>JAOXNO010000020.1:45929793-45947497 GCA_028565335.1 Limnodromus scolopaceus | reverse complement strand
GGAAAGTTTTACTCCTGTAAACAAAGATTACAATATTTACCCAATATAGCAATTGTGTTGTAATCCAGAGATAGAATTGCAGTTCTTTTATCTACTCTTCTATCACTTTTCTGTTGTTTCTGCATATCCATGCAGAGCCGTTATTAGTTCCATCTCCAGCTGCCTTCACACTGTCAAGGTGAGCTTCCTTCTAGGCTCAGAGCAGTTCCTGACTATGTCAGTGGGAATCTTTTCTTCTATACTAGTGGGAGATGGACTAGCTCTTTCAACAGCTGAAAAATGAAAATAACATTGTTATGCACTGTTCTAGCTTTCGCGCTGACAGATGCAGTATCTAAATAGCTTTTATCATGCAATTCCTAGTGACCTTTTTACCTTGCTCTTGGTGTGACCGAAGAACTGTCCAACAAAATAAGTGCTCCTCACAGCTGGCATGTGACAATTTTGGACCTTCTGGACATCTGCACAGAGCTCAAAGGATTAGGCCAATATATTTGGAAACATAGACTCCTGTTGATGTGCCCCAGATAAAGACGGCTTGCAAAAGAGCCAAAAAAAGAGCTGACCAGACAAGATGCTGGAAAAGATGCCGGACAAGATTCCTGTCTTACAGATGAATAAAATCTACAGTTAGCTGGATCTCACTGGAGTACTTTTGCCTATTCTTCCAAAGGAGAAGGAAAGGAGAAGCATTACATTACCAGCAGGTCAACTGGATGACTGCTGGAAATACAATGTGTTGGACCTGCATATGCACAATTTCAAGGGGAATACAGATACCATAACCAACACTTCAATTTTTTTTTTGTCTTTTCTTGCTTTACACATCTTTTCTTTATAACTGCTAAAGATTAAGTAATTATAAAATGTTGGGACTTGAAAATCCATACTGTTTAAGCATGAAGCTTTTAATTCCTTTCAGAACTACTTTTATACACAAACTGTGTCTGAAAAAAAATATATTTGAGCACTAACAATATGATTATTCCAGTAATTCATATTCTGCTCTTTAAAAAGTTTGTATTGGCCAAAAATGGATCAAAAGCAGTACCACGTACCTAGACACCACTTCTACACTGGTGTGTCTGAATACTGAGACAGAACAGCTAAGTAAGACTTAGGAGGAAGACAACTGATTAATGAAATTACTCCAGCAATATCTGAGAATAACAAGCATGTTCTAAGAGATGACATGAAGATCTCCTCCTCTGTCTTGCAACTGATGTTATTAAAAAAAAAATAAAATTATATTTTGGTGCTAATGTTTCCTGTTTAGCCTACATCTTCTCATGAAAATCAATCAACAAAGCTTTCTGTTTTTACAGAAAAAAATAAATATTGAATTGCAGAAAAAAAGAGTTTATCATGAGATAGAACTGAAGTCAGGAAACTGAGATTTTACTGCCCACCAGTTACCAATTTGAGTAATTTTCTTAATTTCTAAAAAGATTGTCTTCTTGTAAAAAAAATAATGTGTTTTTCTAAAAAATCTTAAACTTTGTTTACAAGGAACTGCATTACTACAGTAATTGTCATCACAGAGAGACTTTTCAGCAAACAAAGCTTTACTGGAGATTAGGGCTTTATCCAACAAAGGATGATTTAACGAGCAGAATTCAAGCAGAATGATGAAGACACTAAGACAACCAGGGAAGGATGAAACACAGGAAGCAATGCATGACTCATTTCCATGGGGATTCTCATTCTACCTGCCTCAGGGTAGCAAAGGAAAGAGGAGAGGTAAAAAGGGGAAAGAATAAAAAGTGGCTGTGAGCAGGCTAAAGGGAAGAGGAAAGGACAAGAAGGTCAAGAGCAATGTAATTATCTGTCTTGGGATAGGCTGTCAACTAAAGTGATAATACTCAACTTTCTGAAAATCATAAGCTACCTTAATTCATTAAGCATCTACTAAGATACTTTGCAGATGCTAAATAACCTCCTCTGGCTGCTCTGGTTTCAATTATAATGTAAATGCTACAAGCTGCATGAGATGGTGCATGGCCTCCTTTGTCCTTCATGTAGTGAGGTGATTGAATTACTCTTGTCTCTACATCTCTCGAGGGTTACATCCCTGAATCTGAGATGCTGCCTTGCCTTGGTTCAGAGTCTAGCAACCCTGGCCAAGCATTGGTGTGCAGATTGTGTCTAATATAGTAGTGTACTATAGCTTAAGCAAGCTGAAAGCCAAAACAGTGCCAAGATATCACACAACTTCAGTCTCATTTCCTTATAACTACTAAAGCTCTGCACAGTAGAAGGTCTCTGCATACCCCTAACTTGTCCTGTGTGTATGTAATGTTTTCTTGTCCTATTATTCAAAATATAAAACCAAATTAAACTTAGGCATGTATCTTACCAACAAATGGACACCACAGATCATACAACAAAACATAACTGTGACCTCCTAAGCTTTCCTTGTCTTCTATACTAAAGTCAGGCTCAGAGGTCTTCAGCAATAGGCTTTGACCTTGCAAAGTCAGGTCGTTTGTGTGCCCATCCCATACACTTTCTGGTATAGCTATAGGATTCAGTAGATTTGTGTGTTGAAGGGGAAGCAATCAGCTTATTCCAAGTGATTTCTGAGTGAGTGCTAAGGAGCAACTGATGTGGTGAAACATCTAAAGCAGAATGATACCTCTAAATTGATAACGAGCAAGTTTATTATAGAGCTGATCAAATGCTGGACAAAAATGTATTAATATACCATGAATGACGGTGTGATGGTGTGATTCTGAGTCTCTTGGAGCTTGCATATTCACAGATATTCATATCCTGTCCAGGTGATAGAGTTAAATGTTTATTTTGTGTTTCCATATATTCAGCCATTAGCATGTGTATCTGTAACAGACTTTGTACTTTCAGTGTAGTAGTGACTCTTGGTTAGGTATTTTGGAGTTGGTCCAGAAAATGCCAGACCTTGCAGCATGCGTAATCCGTGCACAGCTAATTCTTTACTAGTAACATTCAGCAAATATTGTCCGATCCAGTGTAGTTCTCAGGCAATAGCACTGTTTCCAGAATACAAGAAACTCAAGAAAAATTTGGGGAGAATTTAGGGAATGTTTGGTGTTTTCATGAAGCAAAAAGATTTTTTTAGATGAATACTTGGTCTCTCATTGATGATATATTACACCTCTGTAGCAGCTAAAGAAAACCCAGTACTGAATAATCCACATTTAAAAAAGTAGCCACTCACTTTTAGAAGTTTTGTTTGGATATCCTTTAGACAAAAATCTGAAACCCAAAACCTATTGACCGTTCATGTTCTCAGCATTCAGATGAAAGATATTTTTGGTGAAACAACAGAATACTTTTTACAAACAAGTAATTAAAACCCAATTACCAAAAAGTAACTACAAGATGTTTTCAGCTATCTCTATTCACAAGTCTGACCCCAAAATAGCTCTCAAAATGTTGACCAGAATATGTATTCATCTGTCTTCAATTATGTAAGTCAGCCACTGAAGACAAAAAGAGTCAACACTCTGTAACCAGCTTTCTGCATTCCATTACAGTACTCTGAACTTCTAAAATAAAAAAGTTGTGATCCCAAAATCATGAGATGGGCTTAAAATTACAAGATTTCAAAAAATAGATTTGGAGAGCTTTAATTCATATGTTCAAGAGGGTTTTTCTAGGATACCACAAGAATAGAAACACATATTTTCTGAGTATAAGGTCAGATTCTTGTAAAAACACATCTAGAAATCTGGGAATTTTAAGGAATGCCAGATATCAAAAGGTTTATGCTGAAATCACAGAGTTTGCAACAATATCAAGATGAAATTCTGCCCAGCTGATATACAGTGCTCAGCTTTTGCCATGGCACTGTTATTTGTAGTTCGAAGAAAATTACAGTCATGGTCCAGAGCAAGGTGCTGTTGTGAAAAGAAACCTGTAGAGAAATTGTGAGGAACACAGGAAAACATAAGATTGCCAGAATGATTGCTGGGATTCCCTGCATTGATGGAAAAGTAATACACAGTGCTAAAAACAGTGCAGATGTCAAAGAACCAGACACTTCCATTCTTCTTTCTGTATTTAAAAGGACAAAGGAAAACACTCAGTTTTAGTGCAGGGATGACATAAGGGAAAGCCCAAATTAAGTAACATTTTTTTGGAAGATTACTTATATTGTTCTTCAAATAACAGTGTCTCAGTCTGTAGGACATCTGCTTTCTTTCTCCGTCTGCTCAGACTGACTTCTGGGATAATAGGAAGATATCACAAACACTCAATTCACTTGTTTGCAGCAAAGGGCCTTTAAAGAAAACAGCTTTTGGCTATCTGGGTTTTTTTTTCCCCAACTTGGATTTGAACGTCTAGCTTTCTAATCCAGAAAGCAGATGTTTTAACAGTGCCTGGGAAATGATTTTTAGCATGTTTTATATGATCTAAACATAATCCAACCAATAGAAACTGCTATTCGATGCTTAACCTTTTCTTTGAGATTCTTTTCCATAGTAGATTTAGTGTTTAACACAGAACAGCTGGAGACTCTAACATTTTTGGCACAAAAAGATGAAAATGGAAAGTTTTTTCCAGTACAAAATTGTTTGCACTCTTTGTCCTGACAGTGCCACCTGATTCCCTCTGGAAGGATTAAATTTCTCCACATCCATCATATCCAAATAGTGCAATGTCAAGAGACCAGCAATACCCTTAGCTTGCCCATCCATGACTGACATTCAGTACATTTTTGTCTGAGTAGACCAGGAGGCTGACGTAAAGGTAAATTCCAGACTAACATCTTAAGACACAAGCCCTTTTGTGTGCTGACTTTTGCTCTTACTTCTAGACTCTCCATAACCTCATTTGGCATAGAAAGTTGTTTCAAGCAGGAGCTTGCATATTGTCACTTTGTAAAAAAATCCTGCCCCATAATGTACATGCATTCAGCTCTTAATAATAATAATATTAATATAAAAATCCAGCAAAAATGTCAGGCTTAATAATAAACATGTCAGGATCCAAAAGTACACCTCGCAATACTGGATCATATTACAGCTGATGTCAAAGCTAACACATTGTTAATCTAGTAAAAGTACACTGCAATTTAATAGACCATGTCTGTCTTGCTAGTCCTAGTGTTTTATTTAATAATTTTGAATTACAAAAACAAGCCATGAATTTTAACTGATACTTAATACGAGTTATCTGGTGGAAAACAAAATTGAAGAGTCTGGGAGCACTTAGAAAGCATCACCAAAACCTCAAACCGTGGGTCTCAAGAGTAGGTTAAAATAAAAGAAATGCACAGAGTTTTCTGATTGCCAATACTTATGACAGTCTGTTTCCATGCAGAAGTTTTGTGTTTTGATGCTATCCATTGAAAAGATTCTACTTTTATTTTGGTGAATACAAGTAAAAAAAAAAAAAAAAAATACAGTGATAATGGTTATTTGTTACCTCTGGAAATCACCCATACAATTTCAGAGGAATGTGGACAATTCAGGGTATATCTCTCTGGGTGCTCAAAAACAGAAGGCAATGAGAGTTTGCTGCACTGTTTCAGGAGAGAAATGACGGCTTTCAGAAACGTAGCTGCCATGCTCCTCTAAAACAAAAACCTGTACTTGCCAAGCAAAGTTACAAAATATTCTTTTTATTTTTCTACAGTGTTCAAGATTTAGTTCTTGTCATGTGCACTCTAATGTCCTCTTTTAAATCGTAAGCAAACTGCAGTTCATTAAAAGTGTGTGGTTTCAATAAGATTTCAATTTGCAGGTACTTTGAGTATTTCACAAGCGTCTTAACCCTTCTAAAACTGCGTTTCTTTGAATCTTTAGTTGCAGTCATTTCGCAGCTAAGCTACAGATCCCGAACGGCCCACGTCAAGTCCAGAAGTGGGATGCAGCCTCACAATTCATATACACAGTTCTGAAAAACAGATTGTAAGGCACTCGTAGCTGTACTGAGCATGTACTTACATGGGGGAGCACAGAAATTACTGGTGAAATAGTAACTGTTATTGCCCAGCTCATTGTTGTTGGCTACTTCATTCACATGGTCTTCAAATTTTTGTCTTCCTAAGGGATTTCAAGTGTTTTTCTATAGCTATAAGACAGGCAGTGTCTTCAAGAAAACAAACATGTAAACCAACTTCCTAATGTTTCAAAAATATTTTAAAGTAAATGTTCTTAGACATATTTAATTTTATCCTATACATAACGCTCTATACTTATTTTCAATGTAAGGAATGTTTTTTCATTTGTGGTGAAATACTGGAACGGGTTGTCCAGAGAGTTTGTAGATGCCTCATTCCTGGAAACATTCCAAGTCATGTTGGACGGGACTCCGAGCAACCTGATCTGGTTGAAGATGCCCCTGCACATGGCAGGGGAGGTTGGACTAGATGACCTTTAAAGGTCCTTTCCAATGCAAACTATTCTATGATCCTATTTTGTGCATAGTATAATTTAGTAAAAAGATTCAGAATTTAATTATTTTTTTAAAAAAGGAATTTTTTTTAAATAAATATTTTAAAAAAGGAAAAAGGAAAAAAGGATTTTTTTCCTCACATTTTAGGATTTATATTTTTAATTCAAATGTTTTGTCTCTTTCTGGAGGCTCAGGATACCTTCAGTACAAATGTGATATGGAGTTTAGTTAATGTCCCATTTCTCAGAAGCATCTATGGCATGATTAGCTTCTTACTCAACCAATGGCTTCTTACTGAATAAAGCAGACACAGCTCATGGGTAGAAAAGCAGAAGGAACTTGCCATGGTTCTTTGACATTTTCAAGTGTTTTTTCCTTATTGACGCAGCTGAGCAGCTCCAGTTTTCTTACAGATGATGCAAGTGAAATAATTTATTTTTATTTCACATTCCAGCATAATACACCATGGAATAGATTTACCCACTGAAGAACAGGTTTTGGGCTAAGGTACTTGCCATGTTGAAAGGGAGAACAAATTGTGATGATGATTGCACTTGATTTGTTGAAATATTTCATCCTCAGCACCGTGTGCAACAATGCAAGCAGAATAGCTTCACTGTTTCATAAAGATTCACTCTGTGCGTGATCATCCATTAACCAGAAAAAAGCCCAACCCAGATTTGCAGTCAATTTATTTTTTTAAATTACAAACTAAATGTAGTTACTAACTAGAATAGTAAGAGGCATGTGGTCAGCTCCTAATGGCCAGCATAACCCCCCCTGCCAAGAGGCCAAAACCCCTTATGTATTACTGGTATGGATGTATAGAACTTGAGGAGCTATGTACTATTGGTATAGATGTGCAGAACTTGAAGGAGCGTTCAAACCACGCCACAGAGAGATACATAGTGTTTCCCATGAATATATGTTATTTGCTAATCAGCTGTAATGCATGCATGCGTGGGACTTTATTAATAATGAAGCCCACGCCAGCTTCAGTGAAAGGCTGTGATCTAGATGTCTAATTGAGTCAGCTCCAAGCAGTGAATTTCAGACACTAGCTAATTTCAGCAAGGTAACATCAAGCCGAACATAGATGAATTCTCTTCTTTCCATAACCTAAGGGTAACATCAGCCACATCTTCAAAAGCAGAACTGGCCTTTTGTATCCACTGAAAGAAAACAGCTGACTGGTAAGAGGTTCTACCTCCTTTATACAAAATTTCAATTAAACTTTTGCTGCTCTATCCTACCTCTCTTTGCTTATCAAAATGTCCAAACAGCATAATAACAAGCAGCAGAGATTAGATATTCCTGAAAGACAATTATTACAAGATAAAAGTAATTTAATCTATGTATCCTTGTTAGTAGGGATTCATTGGTGGAGATTAGACAGACCAGTACCGACTAAAAAATGAGGTGTCTGAGTGGGATATTGATGAAATCATGGGTGCTGTGGAAAAAGTAAACCAAGAATGGCGATTCATTACTTCCCGCAATACCAGACCTGTGAACTTAGCAGGTAGGAAATATAAAACAAATTCCTTGCACATTTCTTTACACATAATTAAGCTGTGGACCCCTCTGCCACAGTATGTGGTATACCCCAAAAGAATACAAACTCTTTCAAAAAGGAATCGGGTGCCCATGATGAGCCAGTGCAGTGCAAGTGCTGACCATGGAGGCCGGGAGGACCAATTCAGAAAAGCATCATCCTGCATGTGCTCTGCTCCTGACCTGCTCTCCTGAGCATTGTAGAGCTAGACATCTCCAATATCTAGCATTACGATTTCTGCAAGAATGACTCTACAACCCATGAAGAGATTACCACACAGCTAATGTAGTAAGCGCCTCTGAGCTCTCTGAATCCAGTCCTGGTAGTTTGGTTCAGTCTGAAGAGATTATGGTAAATGGATATAACCTGGAGACATACTTGCTCTGATTTATTAAACTGTGCTTAGCAGTTGTGTAGAGGAATCTTTGTATTCCACTGTCTGACTCTTGATGCAATTTAGAGCAACGTTTTCTGATATTATCTAAAAGGGGAAAGATTTCCAGTGAGTGAGCTTTGATTATGAAATGTCAATGCAGAAGCTTGACTTGTGCTTCCCCATGCACGTGTTGGTGTTCAGGTTGGAGGCCGTGTGTGTGGAGCAGGAGGCTGGCAGTATGGATGAGAAGTTGTATAAAAACAGAGGAGCTCATCATGTAACTCTGTGGAGAAGGGACTGCCTACTTTATCCTAGAAGCTCTTACAGAAGTTAGACTGCTAAGAGAACAGCTATTCAGCCGTCAGTCTTCAGAGCATCATCACAGTTTAAAAGGCCTGGCAATATTTGCATACATAGCCTTTTAAAATGTCTTTGCTAATTCTTTCTGGTTTTTTTTCACACAGTTTCAGTAAGTCAATTCTCAGGCATTATTTGGGACAAATCATAAAAGTTAATGAAAGAACAGAGGATGAAAGAGCACTAAACTACCACAGTAAAAATATAAAAATAAAGCAGCTGTTCAAGGAGCTAATTCAGGATAATAAAAATAAAAGGATTTCACATGAAAAAATTCTCAATTATGAACAGATGATAAATCTCAGATTTTCCTTGTGGGCTGTTTAAAGGATGGGTCACCTCTGCAAAATATTCTGTGATCTGCATTGTGGAGCCATGGTTATTCCCTAGCCTGCTAAAAATGTTTCTGCTCCTTTCTTTCATAAAGGAACTAGACACAGGAAAAGAGCAGAGAAAGCTGTAAAATATAATCAGAAGTTGGTGTGCATACCAAGACCCTTAGGACATTATGATCAAAGTACAGCAATAGTTGCATATGCCATTTCCCTGAGGCCCAGTGTCTATATAATAATCCCTACCATTTTTATCAGGCAATAACTCATTTTTAACCGAACATTAAACCTGCAGTGATAATAGTCTGGACTAGAATTAATGTTGGTCTGTTGAAGGTATGAATCTGCTCTGAGTACTGACTGCTCCACAACATGGAAAGCAAGACTAATTGTCTGCCTCTGGCTCCCACAACACAGCTGCTCTCAGGGCCCTGGGAGAGCTGGACACAAGCCCTCCTGAAGCCAGTCATGAAATTACCTTAAATGCTATGCTGGTCAGAATTAACTAGATTTCCTCTTATCCACTCTTTGGTCTTCACTGTAGGGGAGCACGCCACACAAAGTAGCTATTTCCTGAAATATGATTAAGGGGGAAGTGGAGAGGTGGCAAAATGAAAGCCCCTCTTGTTTGGAGAGAGGTCCAGGGAAAAGACACAGTGCTTCTAATTTAGGAATTAATGATTTCTAAAAATTAAGCGCATGCTCCCAGGTGAGTGCTGCATAAGTCAGAATTCAGCATTTAAGTCCCACCAGTCAACAAAAGCAAGGTTGATGTCTTCAAAGAGAGGTACAAGAGACCCAGAAGCTGAGCAGGGGGACAGCAGACTAATGGGAAGTCCTGACAGCAAATGCATGCTTCAACACACACACACCTCTTAGATGTTCTACTTGAAAATTATTCATCTAGTTTAAAAGCACAGAGTCCATACATTGAGGCACAGACTGGGACTTCAAAACTAACATGGCTATTTCTGGTGTGTTCCCCTCTTTTGTATGGTATATTGGCATGAGCAATCAGCCAAGAGAGAAATGATGGCTGAGGGTCTCTGAAACCACAGTGGATGAAAACGCTGTGGTTCTGACCTACTGAGAAAGGGTGTGCTACCAGGTTTCTCGAGAGGTCATTCCCACCTTCCCTGTTGAAGCTGTACTAGCACACAGAGAGGAATGCCAGAGTAATGAGGCCAGAGAAATAGCCAGCAAGAAGGTGCATGCTCCTGTCTCCCAGCACCTGGGCAAACTCTTTAATCACTGGGTTATTGTGGAAAAGACCCGACTGCAACTGTGGGAATATTTCTGAGCAAGAATAACCAGAGATGGTCTCCTCGGAAGCTGATTGTCAGAGAACACCACGTGCTCCAAGCTGAGGTCCTCCTGGGTACATATGGGATGCAAGTGCTTCTCTAGTTTTTTAAAATGGGAACAAGGTCAAATGTGCTGAAGTCTAGATTTAGGTATAATAGGAAAACATGTCCAGCACAGGAAGGTAGGTGATGTTTGCAGAGAGGGAGGCCTAGTGCACAGACGGGACTGATGTGCCTAACTCTGCCCAGATCTTTGCCCAGGCAAGGCACTGAAACTGTACTGTACTGTAGGTACTACCCAGCATGTAGAGAAGATAGCTCAGGTGCCTCCCAAACAGGTTGCTCACAGGCTTCCCAAGAGCCAGGCCCTCCAAAGCATCAGATGGTTGTCACATGTCCACACACGGGCAGAAAGAGGGGTGCTGCTCTAGGAGGCAGTGACAAGTGACAAGCTGTTCCTTCCAGGGGTGTGTGGACCAGGCCTTGAAGAAAAAATACTCGTAACTTGTCGTAACAACAACATTGTAAACATTCTTTTTGCCAAAAGTAACATTTGGCTATGAGTATAACAAGCTCGTAAATTAAACTTCCCCTGGCAATGCGAAATTATGCATTACTTATGCCTCTAGTTGATCTGACTTCCTACTGAATATGTCAAACAACTAATTAAGTACAAAGGGAGGCCTCAGTCTGGCAAACACTTATGCAAGGAAAACTCCCTTCATTTCAGTGGTGCAAAAATTTGGTGTGAGTGGGAAGCAAGGTAAGGGAAATATGGGCAGGAGTCTCCAGAGGTCAGAAGCCTTACACACCAGTCAAGGTATTCTGTCTGCAATGGATTTACCTCAGTGTCTCTTTTAAGTTTTAAGAAAAAAGTTTTTTGCTTTCAGCTTCGTTCTGAGACTTCACTTGAGTGCATGTTTTTGAGCATACCTTAACTCTGGCTCCTGGCCAGCCCTAAAAGCAGTTGCGGTTTCTTCACAGAAATACAGATCTTCACAAAAAATAAAACTTTTCAGCTTGTAATTCCCCAGTGGTTGCCTCTCCAGCCAAATCACCCTTGGAAACATATTTTAAAACATTTAAGCAGGGAAAAATATTTGGAACTTTGCCTGTTTTGCTAAGGCTCAGCATCAAATTACACAGACAGAGCTTCTGTTTTTTTAAAAAATATTTTATGTCTATACTATTTTAAAGTACATGGAAAGTAGTATTTTTTTAAATAAAATAAAGCTTGCTGGCGCCAGTATTACATCAGTGACTGTAACCATTGTGTGCGTTGTATCCTTGGTAAGGATTTCTCAATCTTAATGCAACTGACTCAGGACACCAGGATAGATGCAGTAGGAGATGTGAACGCAATTAAGTCCTTCCCTGAGTTCTTTAGGAAAACAACAGTACTATTACTATATGATTTATGCTGCTCAGGTGATGTATGCCACATCCTTCATCTTTTAATGGAGAGTATGACTGAAAACTGGGATCTAAGCCCAGTTTCATGTTAGAACATTTTTTTTTCATTAGCAAATAAGAGCCAGAAACTTGCAACACTTACTAAGACAAATAATCATCAGTTTGGTCTGCAGTTTAGTGAACATAGATGGAGACAAAGGGGCCAAATCCTTAATTGGTACAAAATGGCAAAGCTCCAGGATTTAAATGGACTTCAGGAGAGCACAGTGAATTTATGCTTGCTGAGGATCTGCCCCAAGATATCTGCCTATGTATGTGTATGTGTGGGATAATCAAGTGACATATTGTACTGCAGGGCATTTGATAAAGAAATAACCAAGCAATTTATCATATAACTATGATTGCATCACCTGCCCATTAAGCTGTCTCCCCGATTCAGTCTAGCATTCCTGGCTCTTAAGCTGCTTCAAACAGCACCATTTATATTTTAAAGCCAATCTGCCATGGAAGTATTTCCCCGCCCTCCCCTCCCCCAACTGCCAAAGAAGTGGAATTTCCTCAGAAATGATACCTTCATGAGGTCCAGGACAGGCAAGATTAATTCTGAAAATTATTAAATTGTTCTGGTTTTAAAGCCATATGTGTACAGTGTCCTAGTCAATGAAACAGGAAAAATTTCAGCAGCTTCCCAGCAGACCAACTCACTGAAATGCAGAGAGTTTGAGATATTGGGCTTTAAAACCATGAATTTTTATTCATGGAAGTGATCTTAAATTATTTTAAATATGTTCTAAAAGTACTAGTTTTACTTGTTCTCTTCCTTGTTGCAGTCAAGGCACTTTGCTTAACAGACCAAGAGACACAAGGAACAGTGTCCCAAAAATGTTTTTCAAAGTTCAAAAGTATTTTTTTTATACAGCAGCAACAACAAATCCCAAACTTATGCTAATGAAACTTATGTTAATGTCACAGACTGTGTATGTCTCCTTCTACATTCTTAAACAGGTATGTCAAAAGATTTCCCAATATTAATGCCATTTGTCCAATCCATACAATATATGTTACCACATAGTCATACAAACTTCCCTCTGACCCATCCAAGCTGTGCTTCATTCAGTAAGCAGAAGGCTATTCTATACTTCTTTTTAGTCCTCCCATTTCTCATATGGGCCTCCAATTTACTTCACATGACTTACTTTCTGCACTGCGTGCACAAGTATTTGCTCCCTCCTGTCTGCTGAAGGGATGCTCATAACCTGCCTTTGCTTGACCACTTGCAGGTTCAGTGCTCTCTATTCCCACTCTGCACACCCTGGGATTGTGAAGAACTGAAAATGGAATGCCCAACGTGTCAAAAATGAGTTGCTAGCCTTTGATTTTTTGGGCATACCTAGAATTTGACTGCATGCTGCATGTATGGGGGATTGGAAATCAGCCTCACTCACTCCTGTGAGCACTCAGCCATTCTGCAAACCTGTCTGCAGATGTTTTTCCTGGATGGGCAGGAAAATATGTACATAATGGTTCTACAAGAAGAGACTGACAGATGGTGGTTGGGCAGAAGAGGTAGAGAAAAAAATCCAGTTGCTGAATAAGTCCTCATCTGCCTTAATCAGGAAACTAGCCCCTTTTTTGCTGCAACTCCCTAGCCAAAGGAGCCAAAGAAAGACCCAAAAGAACAAACTGAGAAAACAAAATTCTGTCCAGTGCCTGCTGGTCTGCTGTGAGCCAGGCTCAGCAGAGATGGGGTGAAAGTATCTGCTTAATTTTTAAGTTTCTGTTGAATTATTTAAAAACAAAACAAAACAAAAAATAAACATGGCCAAAGACATAAGGAGTGTTTTCCCCACCCAACACAAGTAAGCAAAGGGCATATTCTGGAATGAGGACAACATGCCCTCTTATTTATTTGCCACAAAATTCAAAGACTTACTTCAAATTGTAGGATTGAAGAGTCAATTGAAAATGAATTAATTTAAACATAAATAGCATGACTTTATTTCCTCTAAAGCCTCTCTAAATTCAACCTGAAGTAGATACCCAGAACGGAAAACCTTCAGCCTGCACAGTTAAAACAATTTGGCAAGCTTAGCAGCAACCCAAAGAAGGGGCCTTAAATGGGAAACATACAGAAGCTGTAGGTGCAGTTAATAGGCACATCTGCCTATGAAATGTGGAACAGGAGATAGGTGCTAAGTAGAACACCAGATCCCAGCTTTGCCCAGAGTGTGATCTGTATCTATTTAATCAGAGCTTATTATTATGGCCCGTCACTCCTTTCCTGCATTCTTTTCACATCCCACACTGACACTTTGCTACAGACCATGTGGAGAGAAAACAATATAACACAACATTTTCTTTAGGAATTTTTTTAACTGTATAAATGATAACAAAAGAGCAAAGAGGGACTGTGAAAGTAAAGAAGCAAGGGCTATGATTGAAGACACTGACATGGCATGTATGGTAGCGTTACTCTATAATGAGTTTGTTGTACATGAAGAAATACAATGGGAAAGTGAGAGTGCCACAGGTTGTGCAAGATGAAAGGGAGTACAGAGGGGATGGTACATCTTGAAGTGATTGAAGAAGGATGAAAAGGAAAATGGCTGAGGTGCTCTGAAGCTAGGGGTTGGGGAAGTGAAGACTATCTAGTTGCACAGAAGGTAGGTACCAAACTAGAACACCACAACTAACCCTGCTCCTCTCTCTCCTTCACTCCTCCCTCTCTCTCTCATCTGGTCTCTGAGAGAAAGAACATAAAGTTTTACTGCATTCATTAATTTGTTTTCAGGAGTCACAAATTATGCTGTGATTTTTATCTGCCAAGTCTGTGCATAGATCTAGAATGCTACAATCAAGCCCCACTTCATAAGAACTTAAGTCAGCAGCACCCAGGGACTGCAGATAGCATGAGTTCTCCTTTTACATCACTTCTTTGTTGGAAGGACAGATGGAAGGGTTCAGCATTTGTTCACCACTTTGTTTCCTTGCTGCTAGAAGAACCCAGCGAGGAATCCTTTGTGCAAATTCCTCCATACCCTGTCTGGGTCAAGGTAAAAGATTCTTCATTCAAGGTTAATTTGTTGCTTAGACTGTCTTTGATAAATCAAGTATTTCTTTTTCACTGCTTCTTTTCAAACCCAAGTGCAATAAAAGCCCAGGAAAAACTCACATGGTGTGTAAAAACCTTCTCCAGTCCTCTTGGACCAAAATGCAAATGGCCAACTCATAGATAACCTTTTTGAATTAAGCCTTTCTGCCTGTCACATACTCTCTGGCTTTGCCTCATCTAGGACTGAAACACAGAAATAACAAAGCTTCCATCACCCTCTAATGAGTTTCTCCAAGGTGAAAATGTCTTTCCTTTCCTAATTTCCTCCCACTGTTCCCGGTTCCACCCGTGGGTACTACCCAAAATATCTTAGTCTTTCTATACATCTGCGCAGGCGTGCACAAAGTCTGGAAGTCCTGGAAGCAGAATTCCACTAACCTGTGCTCCTCAGGAACTGTACAAACTGCAGAAGTCCTGAAGAGGAGCTCACATTTCGAGTGCTTGCAGATGAGGTTCTCTCCCTTCCATTAGACACACATTGCCGCTTCATGAATCTACTCAGTCTGTTTTGCTGGGGTCATGGTATGTGCACAGGTGGTTTCTGTGTGGCTTGTCTAGGTCACATCTAGCAGCTGTCTTGGTCACCCTAACTACTCCGTACTTGATGGTGAGATACTTATGTTACTACAGGCACAAGGCAAGGATCTTTTTTTCTGCCTTTGTACTCAGCCCTCTGCAATCATGGGCTGATTCTCTTTAACACCTTTATCAATGATCTGGACAAGGGGATCGAGTGCACTCTCAGTAAGTTTGCAGATGACACCAAGTTGGGTGAGAGTGTCGACCTGCTTGAGGGTATAAAGGCTTTGCAGAGGGATCTGGACAGGCTGGATCAATGGGCTGAGGCCAATGGGATGAGTTCAACATGGCCAAGTGCCGGGTCCTGCACTTGGGTCACAACAACCCCATGCAGTGCTACAGGCTTGGGGCAGAGTGGCTGGAGAGCTGCCTGGTGGAAAAGGACCTGGAGGGGCTGGTAGACAGCCACCTGAATATGAGCCAGCAGCGTGCCCAGGTGACCAAGAAGGCCAAGAGCATCCTGGCTTGTATCAGGAACAGCATGGTGAGTAGGACTCAGGAGGTGATCAGCCCCCTGTACTCGGCACTGGTGAGGGCCCCCTCAAGTACTGTGTCCAGTTTTTGGCCCCTTACCACAAAAAAGACATTGAGTTTCTGAAGGTCCAGAGAAGGGCAATGAAGCTGGTGAAGGGTTTGGAGAACAAGTCTCATGAGGAGAGTCTGAAGGAGTTGGGGTTGTTCAGCCTAGAGAAATCTCTACAACTACCCGAAAAGAGGCTGTAGACAGGCCGGGGTCGGTCTCATCTCCCAAGTCACAGGCGATAGGACAAGAGGAAACGGCCTCAAGTTGCGCCAGGGGAGGTTCAGATTGGATATTAGCAAAAATTTTTACACTGAAAGGGTTATTAAGCATTGGAATGGGCTACCCAGGGAATGGTTGAGCCACCATCCCTGGAGGTATTCAAAAGATGGGTTGACATAGTGCTTAGTGACATGGTTTAGCGATGTGGTTTTTTTATCAGTTAGGTTGATGTTTGGACTAGATGATCTTAAAGGTCCCTTCCAACCTGGACAATTCTATGATTCTATGATCAGATTGTATATTTGATACTCCTATGTCCTGCTATGGTCCCCCACATTATCTAGGGTCTTGCCTGACCAGTTATTATGGACAATGTAGAAGACAGACAACAACTGATAGTGTGGGACAAGGTTCAAACTCACAAATCCCCCACAATTTATGACATCCTACAACCCATGTCTTTTTGGATGCCATTGTGTCCAGCCAACACAAACAAAATGCTTCATTCCATAATGATAGCAACTGCACCTACGTGGTGGCTACCATATACCTTTGATTGTGCAAACCAGCTCCTGTACCTGCTCCCAAGCCACTGTACTCAGCCCACGCAGGTGGCACGGGGGCAGCTCTTAGGTGGCCATGCAGAAACATATGGTTGCTTCCATTTGCAAATCCAATGTCTCTCTGGCTGTGGATAAGCAGCAGAGAGGAGAACCAATCTGATGTGGGAAGATGGGCAGTGAGATTATTGCTGTGAAGCAACAGCATTACCAGTCTGTTGCTATCTTGCCTAATACCCTATCTCATGTGGCTCGCCAATGCATGAAAGGTTACTGAAGGCCAAGACCAGGTTATACCTGTGTCTCTCTGCACTGGATGTTATTCAAGGGTTTCATATTCTTTGTTCCTTCACCTTCTACCTGGCCTTTATACTCTTTATAAAGACAAGGATGTCCTTTCCCATTGCATTCCACAGGCTGTTTGATGACTGCCGGAGTCCATTAGTCGTGTTCGTGGCAGTATTTCATTTCAAGGATTTCCTGATCCTTCAGTTCTCCCCAGATGGCAAGCAGAGACAGTTCCTCTTTATGTCTCAGGGCAGGTGTAGAAAACATGGTACAGCGATATAGTGCACAGATGTAAATGGACTGATCCTGAGCAGGACTAGCACTTAAGCAGGTAGACGATTTCTCATCACCATGAAAAGAACGGTAGATGCTGGTGCATTCTGGTAAGGATGAAAAATGGAGGACTGCCAAAAGAGCACTCAGAGCAGATGGACAAACACAGACATCTGCACGCTGACTTAATACTCAGTAAACCAACTGCACTTTTAAAATAGCAGTATAGAACGTGCTTTATCTCACCAGCTAATACATCCTAAAATACTGTCATGTAAACGGCGGTCATTTCAAATGAATGGTGGTTCATTTGAAGGGGCAGTTCATCCCTTTACACTGCTGTGTAGGCAAGTCTTTAGCATATGTTTTTCCAAACAGTTGCTGGCAGTTCTATATTCCAAGCCTTAGTACTTTTAAAAAAGACAGAAAATT
>JAOXNO010000020.1:45885652-45906009 GCA_028565335.1 Limnodromus scolopaceus | reverse complement strand
TGCCCTTCTCTGGACCCGCTCCAGCACCTCAATGTCTTTCTTGTGGTAGGGGGCCCAAAACTGGACACAGTATTCGATGTGGGGCCTCACCAGTGCCGAGTACAGGGGGACGATCACCTCCCGGGTCCTACTCACCACACTGTTCTTGATACAGGACAGGATGCTGTTGGCCTTTTTGGCCACCTGGGCACACTGCTTGTGTTCCAAACCCCCCTGCCATGGGCAGGGACATCTCCCACTAGAAATATAATATAGACAGTGTCAACACAGTCTGTATTTTTAACGTAGTACTATCTGAGAGATTACAGTGCTCTGTGTAGTCACAAAACACACATCCTCATGGAAATAAACATAGCTTGCTAGATGTCCTCAATAGAGAAATCAAGCCACATTTATTACGTCTTATACTAAAATAATGCAATCACCTACTACTTTATGGAGTGTATAGATAGCTTGCACTAGTTTTCATTCTTTAAAAAATACATGAAGTTAGATAGTTTAAACAGAACAAACACAAGCGCTACAGTTTGTCATCCACCGGAAATGGCGCTCAGCCTTTTTCTCATTCAACCACTGGTAGCAATTGAGGAAGTGCTATTCTAGGCATGATCTTGGTAGTTTTAGTGTGATGACAACCAAATCTGCAATCTTGTCTACCAGGATCCTTGCCTGTCTTCTGAAATCCTATTGTATTCTGCCATAGGTTTTTAGACTGTGGAAAACAAAGAATAATTACTCGGTAGTGATGGTCTCCATGTTCTCTCTCTTCAAGAGCGATGGTGTCATTGTAAACTCACTAAAACATTTTGGATGTCATGTAAAAGTGGATTTTAGCAGGAAGTAAAGCAGCAGTCCACAGAAACTCTTGTGCTATCTTACTGTTCTTTTTCATATTAGTGTATTCAGGCATATAACATGTGTTTGCAAATTAGTCTAAATGACATGGGGAAGTCAGGTATAGACATATGTCTTGGTCTGTGCATCTCAGAAATTGTGGCCATGGAAGTGAATGCAATATAGGAGCATGTGTTGTATAGAAAAGACTGAAAGAACGTTTGTGACAAATAGCTTATCCAAAACATGTCACCTTTTTATGATGTAGAGTCTTGTTTGCATAGTTACAAATCATTGATTCTGTTAAAGGCAGTCTGAATTTGCCATGGTATAACTGATGTCAGTATTTAGCCTGTGGACTTATTTCTGTACTGACAGTGAGAGATTACTCAATTAGATAAATGGCGGTTTAGAAGGCACAAGGTTATGTCGATCAACAGGCAACTAACGTTCAGGTTTGACCTAGTGTAGCTTAGACAGTTGGCCAAAAACCTACTGAGGTGAGTATAGCTGAGTGCCTGGATGTGTTGAAGAATGTGTTACTATATAAAAGGTATTGCTAGAGCAGAAAGGACATATTTGGAAAAGAAGCAGATAAAAGAGATATGGAAATCTGAAAAACTGTGAAACCTTTTCCCTTTTGGGCTGTACAAACCTTGAGTGGTTTCATTTTTGGCAACACTAGGCTAAATTTTAGAACATACTGGCTGCATGTAGAGTCTGAATATAAGCCCCCCCCATTGTATTCAGAAATAATTGTGACTCTTTTCAGAGCTCATTGAGAACACTTTGGTCAGAATATTGTCTGGTTTGCCCAAATGTGCATACAATAAGCAAGGAAAAGAGGTGTAGCAACCAAGTGCTTCCTCTGTATTAAGAGGCATCCTGTCCTCCAAGCTGTCTGTACAAGCTAACTGAAGTCTGCCTTTTTGATATTCATGAGAGCAAATTTGATTTTCTCAAGCAGTTTGATAGGGAAAATTTGCAAAATTTGTAAGAACAAGCGAAAGCATTATGTGGTGATGATCTCTCAGCTCAGATTTGAAGCCCAGCATGGTCTCAGTGCTCTGCTGCGCGCATCAAGGGAGATGGTTGCACATTGGTAGCTCTGAGTCACCAGATGTTCCTGTTTTGCAGTAGGGATAGCTGAGGCAGAAATTGTTCCTAGCCCTAGCCCTGATTCTACCGAGGCCCTTACCCTCATACTAGGGTGTAAAAACTGCTTTAAACTACACCTGCCTTTCAGTTGTCTCCTGGGATGCTACGTCAGCTGGACACTGCTGCTTGGAAAAGTGTTCCAGCCTTAATCGCTTTTATGCCTGCTATCCTTCTGTGTGAGAAGATTAAGAAAGGGTGCAGAAAGCTGGTTAAACTACCTCAGATCTGTGTGGAGAGTATTCTACGTTGGGGCAGTTCTACGTATCTTGTGTGCCACCAAATGGACAAGGACCCCATCATAGACTTTTGCTGGCAGGACTTCGGCTAAAAAACGTGATTAGCTACAGCAAGTCAGATACAGTCTTTTGAAATGGTACAAATATGGCCTTGACTCACTGTAGTCTATAGGAATCCTTTAATTTCTGTTTGTTTGGACTATCTTTGTGATACTTCAGTGGGCAAGCTGTATGGCAAAATAGTTCTGCAAACAACTAAAGCTGCTTTATGCTTTGTATTGTCTGTTTTGGGAGGAGTAGTGTGAAGAGATAAAAATGTATTCAGAACTTTGCCTAAATTTTGTTAAACCTTTTGTCCTGATTCTTTTGTTCCCAGTGATGATAATAAGCTAAGGGAAAACATAAAGTTATTTTGGAAATGTTTCCCTAACTATTTATAACTTTTTATGAGTTTCAACGTGTAAGTTACCAAGAGTGCATAAATAATGACAAAATTGCAATTAGTGTGTCAAGACTCTAGGACAAAAGAAAAGTAATGAAAATGGTATTTTCTGCAAGATTATAATAGAAATTGTTTACCTTGGGAGATAACATGTAAGTAGCCCTGAGCCAGCAAGACAAACTAATGTATTCTGGAAAAATATTATTTCAGATTAATTATACTAAAATCATAACTCCTAACAAGGATATGTGATTTCAAAACTGATTTACTCTTTGAAACACTGACAGTTTTATTAAAAATTGCATTTCATTTTTCTGAATTTCCTTGAATAACTCTGGGAATATACATACATTCAAAGAAAGTAATTTAGTATCACACTGAGACTTTAAACATAAAAACCTTCAGGAAATTCTGCTCTAGATGAGCAATTTAAAAAATCTTTCTTTTTTTTTTTAATTTACTTTAAGTAACTACCTGTATGTAACAATAGCTAAATACTAACTGTGACGAAAAAGTGATGAACAGTATAATATACCAGCCAGGCTTGCTTTTCTCCTAAGATCTCTATTCTTCCATTTGTTTCACATTTGCTTGAGAAAAAGAATGTGAAAGACACGGTTTCAGAAACACACTGCCACTTTAAGAGGATACAACATGCCTATTAATAATTGTATTACTCCTCTATTATTGTTAAGAATAATGAAGGAATGGGAGCTTTGGCCCCCAAGCTGAATTTATCCTGAAATGTTTTCAATTAACTCTTGGCACCGGCAGGAAAGCATCAAACCTTTCCCATGCTGAAATATGGAAAATCTGCAGGGAACATCCCAGCAGGAGTGGAATTTCATTAAAACAAGCACATCATAATTCAACGACTTCTGCACCTTCTTTAAGCCTTTCTATTGATAAGGAGTTCGAGGCGATTTTTATGGATTTGTAAGGAGAAATGATTTCATAAGATCTTTTCAAAGAGTTTGTTTTGGCTGAGGCTTTTGAGTTATTATCTGCTCCCTGATGAAAAACTAGTAAGACATTTGGCATAACTATGACTACTAGATAAGAGGCAGAACTGAAGAGACTTTAAGCAAAATTTTATCCGTTAGACAACCACTTTCTATAATCTCTATAGGAACTGACTCCACAACTATTTTCCCAGATCTTTTAGGGAAAGTATTGCCATTAAAACCTGCACTTTTGAACAAGTAATTGTGGAGACTAAAACAGGCTTCAGGCTAATTACACATTCAAACACAGACACAGACATTTTAATATGAAGTATAAGCACAAATTTAGTAGAAAAATATTAAATTGATTTGTGTATTGCTTTAATAAAACACATCACTTTGCCCTAACATAGGTTGTCTTAAAATATTTGGCTATACTACATGCAAGTAAAATTAACACATATAGAGGTAGTGTATATTTTTAAATGCCGCTCAATACTTAGCACATTTTTGGTACAAAATGCTCTGTGATTTTATCCTGACTTAACTCTCCACCTCCTGCATTTTTCCTATGCAGATATAGCTAGGGTATAGAGACATATAAGTGTTGCTCTTTACAACCCTAGCATCCATATTTATTAACCTGTGTTGTAATCAAGTATTTGTACTCAACTCCACAAAAGACATAGGCTGCACTTAAACTAGAAGATTAAATATCTGTGTCAGTCTCGGTTTCCTGAAGTGGTATTGAAAATTTACAAGAATGTTTTGTCTTTTTCCTACCCAGTGTTCATAAAATCACCTACTTATTTGCTGCCATCCCCTCAGTCACACTGTTACTCCTGAGGCAGGAAGAGTGTCATGGAGAGTAAGGAAAGCAAGCTGCTGAGGCTGCCACCACGCAGAGACAGGTTTTGGGGAAGATACTGAAGAAGGAGATGGTACCTTGGATGTGGTTGATGTTGGCAGGGGCATTTTTTTCCCATCTCTATTTCACTGTTCCAAAAAGGCCCCCTGGCTAAGTGTCTCCAGTGCTGACTTGAGTGCACAGCCTCTCCTCTTGAGATTGGAGTGGTGCATGTTAGTGTGATGCCTCAGTTTGCCATATCAACAAGCAATTGCGTGGTTATTCTTTAGCAAACTTGCACTGCAGAAGTCCTTTCCAGTTAGGCAGTGACAGGAAAACTCACATAAGCAAATCAGCCCACGTGATTTGAATCCACACTGTCACAATTTCACTGCGTGTCTTCCATTCAACATGAACAGGAGGACTTTGCAGACACACATATACCTGCATTTTTACAGCAACCTGTTTTTGTTTTCAGCAAGCAGGATTTGTTCTGAGATTTCAGCAGAATAACACTAATTTGTAGCTTATGGTTTTTCTTTCACATATATGATAGAAGAAGAAACAGTGCAAGAGTTAGAGGGGTCCATTTTTTTGGAAGTACTGCAGGATTTTTCTGCCTTCAGTTTGCCGTGTTACATCTACACTTTCAGCATCCCCAGAATCCTGCAGCAAGGAGTTCTGCTGCAATTCGAATAAGATTTTCCTTTTCTTTGGTGGGACTTTGCAGCCTGGAACCTTACTTTTTTGTGGGGAAAAAAAGGTTTCTTGACCCCACAGTGATTTTATAGCACTTTTCCACACCCCTTCCCAATCCTTCTTTTTCCATGGAGCCATTCCATCCCTTTGACCATACTTCCTGTTCTTTTCTGTAATACCTCTAGTTTTGTTATATCATGCTGCGATAAGAGGAGCAGATCTGCAACTGGACTATAGGAAGATACTCTTTCCCCTTCTTCTATACAATTTCCAAGTTCAAGAATATGTGGATGGATTTAAGCCTCTTGATTCAGAGAATGAATCATGACAGAGTATTTCTAGCTTGGGGTATCTGAAAATTCATGCCCGCAAATGTCTACTAGTGCCCAAAATGCAATGACTTGAGTGTCTCAGTTCAGTTTGCAGTGGATGAGTCTAGTTGAGAACAGGATGTAACGAATGCAAGAGGTTTAAATTTTTAATTTCTGTCAATGTTGGGTTGGTTTTTTGGTTTTTTTTGCATGGTAGGGCAAGCCCTTTAGTTTTGGTTTTTTCCCTTTGATTTCTTTAAAAGATGGCTAACATGCTGTGACCTCTACAGAGATGGAAATTTAAATTAGCTGATTTTTGTGGTACTATTGGTGCCAAATAACTAGGAAGATTTACCAGGGAAAGGATTGCGCTGCACATTCCGCAGTTTATACACATTTCCATTATTTTCTACCATTATAGCCCAGGCTTTCCACTGCCTTGGTAGTCTTACTGTAGTCCATTCAATGAGCATGACATAGATTTGAAGAGAAAGAAATGTTGAGCACTACTATTTATGAAGGACAAATTTGACTTTGATCTCTTGCCTTTTTAAAGGACTTTTTTGCTGTTCTCATCATTAGGATTCTCACAATGCACTTACCCACGAGATCTCCAGTACTGCTTGCTACCCTTTCCTTTTAGACTCCTATTATGATGATCCTACTTGAATACAAAAACTTGTATTCTATCTTTCCTACTTGGGGCAGTACAGCATCCTGGCACCGCTTGCCTTTTGAGATGTGGTGGTAAGAATGCCAGAATGCTTAATTCCATTTATAGTTTCCTTAACTATAAATTGTTCCTAAAAAAGATCACTTACACACAGTGCTAGTTTAGTGTATCAGTAAAAAAAGGGTAAGAACTAAAGCCAAAATAGGGGAATACAGCTTGATACAGCAGTAAAATCAATTAGATATTTATAATCCTATAGTGCTTACTTTGTTAGACAAAGCCAATTTCAGACAGACCCTTTAGCCATCATTTCCAATAATTCATAAAGAATAAATGAAGCCAAACCAAGCCAAACCTTTGTGAAAATGGGGAGAAGAAAGGAAAGGAAAAGGAAACAGTGAGAAGAGGTAGTAAGAGTTTTCAGCAACATAAAAGGCTGTTGCAAGGAAGAAGGGAATATTTATTTCTTGTGGCTAGACATGTTGAGTTGGACATGTATCTACTCAGGACTAGATTTCCCCTCGCTGACATTTTTTAAGAACATCAGACAAGATGTAGGTGATCTGGACTAGTGTTAACCCTGGTAGGCACTGAGCCCCATACAGCCCCTGATTTACTTCCCAGTAGGAGATTGGGAAGAGAATCACATGGCAAAAGTTAGAAAACTCGTGGTTTGAGATAAGGAAAGTTTATGGTTTAATAGGTAAAGCCAAGGAAAATAAGGAATTCATTTCCTGCTTCCCATTGGCAGGCAGGTGTTCAGCCATGTCTAGGGCAGCAGGCCTTTGTCATGCATAATGTTTACATGGGAAGACAAGTGCCATAACCATGTTCATCACCCCTTTTCTCCTCCTTTCTTTCATTTTTTATTGCTGAGTATGGTGTCGTGTGGTATGGGATATCCCCCTGATCAGTTGGGGTCAACTTTCCCACCTGTGTCTCCTCCCAATCTCTTGACCACTCTCAGCCTACTTCACTGAGGGACAGTGAGAAACAGAGAAAGCCTTGACACTGTAAGTACTGTTCAGCAATAGCCAAAAACCTGTGTTGTCAACACTGTTTTGGTCACAAATCCAAAACATGTCACCATATAAGCTGCTGTGAAGAAACTTAACTCCATCCCAGACAAAACCAGTACAATGAGGTATAAAGGATGGGACTAGAAGATTCAGAGGCACTCAAGACTTGGCCATAGTAGGTCTTTACATAAGGAAAAACAGCTGAAAGACAGAACTGTGAAACTTAAATAGTTTATTAATGCCACAGCATATTTCTTTATCCTTTTGCATATTACCTTGCACAGGTTCTGTTATGCTGAATTCTGTTTACATATGCACATAGTACACTACTACTTTTTGAATGCTGTTCTTCCTTTTTCTTTGGAAGTAAAATTTAATAGTTGGTATATTTAAAACACAAGTCTGTATCTCAGTCATCTCAAGAAATATTCCTAAATTGTTTGAGATTTTCCCAAAGATACAAGCTGAGTGACATCCCTTGTGTGCAGTTTTCCATCTTTATCTTATGGTGAATTTTGCAGAAGGCATTCTGTTTTCATTCTCTTCTTGTATATATTTAGACATGTACAGACACTCATGTACATGTTATGGGCTGCGTGTTTATCTTAGCATGCAAAGTTCAAAGTGAGTCTCTGGTTAGAATGGAAAGTGCTGGGGTTTCTCCTGGTCTAATATGTGAAGTGCCTGGTTCTACAGGCTGGCACTGGTCTTTGAGAAAGGTCTGTTGCTTGGAAAGTTGAGTTTCACTCTTTCAGTAGACAACACCAAACTGTCATCTGTGGAGAGCTGTCGGTATTTTTCATTCTTATGCATGGTGAGCTTGTCGGGGTACACTTAATAAGTTTTTACATTATAAGTCTTTCATTATAAACCTGCACAAAATTTCTTTCATGCCTCAGAGAGAGATCTTGTAATCCGTTCTTTATACTATGTGATGCTTTTGTCTAAATTAAACAGAAAGTATCTGCTAGAAGGTGGAATCTAAGGATTGTTTGCTTTCCCATATACAAAAAAAATGGGGATAATTTCTTCTGTATAAAAGTTATGATCTTATATCACTTAAAAACATCAGTCATTTTCAGTAGGTGTGGAATAGGACACATGGCTAATATATCCCACATGGACAGTATATGACAATTACAAAGAAGGGAGCATTTCCTCGTTTGCCTTTACTGTAACCTTTCAAGGTTGAAGTATTTTGGTCTTTTGTACATATAGCATGTTTTCATGCTGAGTACATACCTTTTAAGGGGTGATATGCACAATTTCTTTCTGTATACTTTCTCATAAATGTATAGTTTAGTTTGTCAATCTTCCCTCTAAGTTTGTGTTTCTAGTTGCATGTGAAATTACACCTGGAGCCATAGAATATTATTTGCTTTTACAGAGAATTTCATTTATGTTTAATTTCAAAAATGCATAAGGTTGTTGCAGGGCTTCATCACAAAGTAAGAGTGCCTCAAAGATTTGTGGCACACTTTCTTCAGAAAGTCTTCGTGAAATAGGTATGCTATTATCATCTCCACTTTGCAGATTAGGACTGAGACTGAGAAAGAGGGAAGGTGATTTGCTCAAAGTCACGTGGGATCTGCCCTTGCCTGGGATAGGTCAACGAACTGCTCTCAAGTCTTCGGGGTCCTCAAACCCTGATTAGTGACAAGGACAACAAACTAATAGTCATAATTACCATATAATACATAATTATTGTAGGTGTTATCATTTTAGCTTCACCTGTGTTAAAACAAAGTTTTCTATTATTGTCACTGAGGGGCTGTGTTAAAATCAGATAATACGAGAGCCACTTGTTGAGAAGAGCTATTTACCATAAGGTTATTCTCACTGTAATCAATATTATTTTCAAAAGGGAGTATTTTTATATTTCCTCAAGCATAACTTTCTTCTTTATATAGACATTAGTGCAGTTACCACACATTCGTATCCACAGCAGCCATTCCCTGAGATCTAGACTTCAGGAAGTTCAAATCCAAATAGTTCTCAAATCCAAGCTGCCACTTTGATTTCATCACATCAAACCCTTGTTGAGATCAAACCTTTGAAATGAGAAAAGATTTTTAATCCAGTTACCCCAGATGGGGTACAACTCTCCAGGTCCTGAGAGCTGCAGGATTAGGAATTCTCAAACTCCCCTCGCCCACCCATGCACACACATGCAGGCACAAGCAAACTGTCCAACTTTACACACTTTGCTCACAAACAGTGCTCCAAACAAGCCAGTGTTTAAGAACGGGGAAACGACTTTCTCCCTTCCTCTTGCTGACAGCACGGTCAGCTCTATCCTTATTTTGCAGGTCTAATTTTTCTTACTCAGTCAAATGATTTTGAAAACTGGGTGAAATTCAGAGTATTGTAAATAATAGTAAGTGATGCAATTTGCTCTCTACATGTAGCATTATTTGCAAATGGACGGAGTGAGCTTTCTATTTCAAAATAACTTTGCTTCACTTTCATAATACAATGCTTAGCCTTGGATTCAATCTTCAGACAACTTTCTCCTTAAGATAAATGTTGAAAGACCATGGATAATTTGCTGTGCATGAAAGCTGAAATTAACAACTCTGTTATCCTGTTTGCAATTTTCAGAATCAGAAATTGTCTGCTATGCTCTCAGATTCAGATTACTTGGTGGGGTAATTTGTGGAGATAAAAAATATGTTTTACAGCAATAAAGCTGGATAATCTGTTCTTACAATTATAAGACATCACATGCATTGGTGATATTTAGTAATACTTTATACTATCATAATTTTGGTGACGTCACACTCAAGCTATATCCAAAAAGTATGTATGTTCTGCTATTAAATGGGTTGGTATGTTGCTCTGTGACCCATGAAAAGGGATCAAGAAATTAGTCATGAGCAGAAAGGCTGAATGTGATGGGCGAAAGTATCAGTGAGAAAACATAAAGCCATGTTTAGTTTGTGCCAGTTACAGCTGGCATTTCTCCAAGGTGTCAAGTGTGTGTGTGCCTGTGTCTTTGTATCTGTGTGCCTGTGTGTATGCATGTATGTATTTATACACATAGGCACACAGGATTTATACATAACCACTTTTAAATTTATTTTTTATTATTTTGATACTAGTTGTGTTGGTTTTTCTAGGATGAGCAGCCAAAGAAAGTGACTTTATATTCTAAAAAATGTTGAGTGACTTAATATAGTTTCCATTGCATAAACAGCAGCGTAAGGACAGAGGAATAAAGAAAATTAGGCAATAAATAAAGTAGAAAAAATCATGTCAGTTACTTTTCTAAGGGATGAAAATAAGGAAACAAATGCTTTTGCAAATGACAAAGAAATAAAGCAATATCCATAAACCCCAGGTTTATGTGACTGTTTTTTTGGGGGTTTTTTTCTGAATGAAAGTAAAGCAGTTAAGCTTTCGTCACAATGAGCAGCAGTCCAGAAGTAGACAGCCAGCCTCCTCTGTGTGGGGAAGATTTATAGGGACCCCTCCCGGGCCTTTTGCAAGTCCAATTCATGGGCTCGCCTGACCAAGGCTCAGAACTGTCGCTCCAAAAAGGGAAGGAGGGAAGGCTTGTCTCTTTTTTTTTTTTTTTTTTTAAATCACCATTTGTTATTAAAACACAGCCTTCTAAATGACGAAGGAGAGAAAGGGTTGAGGGAAAGATATTTCTCCCTTCTCCCTTGTGTGGTCTGGTGTATTGAAAGCAGGGGCCTGTCTAGTTTACTGAGAAGTGAGTTGATTTAACATGGATTGCAGCACCGCTGAGAGAGGGGGAGAGAAACTTCCAATCAAAGTGCGAGCTGTTTTGGTGTCCATGTGTGTGGACATACAAGCAACAGAAGTGGCCAGTCTCTAGGCACCTTTTTTCTTAGAGCCCAAGGGCAGATAATTGATGTGACAGACAATTCTCCTTAACCCCCTGCCAACAAAACAGCTCTTGGGCAGCTCACAGCTCTCCTCACTCAATAAAGGCCTGAACCTATCACAAAAAACATGGGAAAGATTTACTTGTTGTGAATAGCAACAATGCAAATAGGAATAGCAACCAGCTCTCCCCCCACACCGACGTGTGTTAAGAAACTGAGGTATGCACGAAAACAAGTGCACTGGTAAATCTATGGGATGAGTTGGTTCCAAATGTCACCGTATCTGCTGCTACCCAAGCATAATTATTGTAGTGCTGTGAAAGCTGCTTTTATTTAATGCACCTATCACCCTTGCAGGAGATAAATTACAAAACCCTGATTTTGCCCCTATCCGCATCTAATGGTATCATACAGATTCAATTCTAAAATCATTTTTGCCATCCACAAATGGAAAGTACATAAGAAGGCACATGGCTAGTAAAACTTCTTAGTCAATATTTCCTGATCCAGAGTCCTTTGGCTCTGGAGTCCCATCGTCTCATGAGCTCAGGTCACATGTGGGAAAAGAAACCACTCAAGAATAATTGCAAAAATTTCATTTTGTCCCAAGTCCAGACACTTTCTGGTGGACTGGTGAAGTTTAGCTCACACTGTGCTGGCAAATGTCATTGTGTGTTTCAAATATTTTGTGTGCTTCAGTTACATGTCTGTGGTTTTGGGAATAGAAGACAACATACAGATTATTTCATCCTGCAGTGTTTATACTATTATTACAATCATTTGAAAAATCCTTGCTTCTAGCATGTTCAGTGATACGCTGTCTGTGAACAGCAGGTGGTACCTAGGAACAATTGAGGAAGGCTAGGAAAAATTGCCAAGTCCTATTGGCAAATTAACTCCAACGTAGAATACTTTAATAGCTAATCGAGCATTCATAAGCTAGGGGTGGCTGAATATGCAAGTAGTCAGACTTCATCCTCTACTATCATACACACGGAAAGAGTGGGACAAATAAAGAGCTTAATCAAAGTATCCTTGCATTAGTGAGCCTTGGTACCAATAATCCCATTGAAATCATTGTCCTGGGTTCGAATAGAAAGCTAACTGCAAAGTGTGCAAGTTTAAAGCCAGAATCTTTTGGGTAAGTTACTGCATATGGTGTAATGTAAGCACTTCAGGTGAACAAAATTATTTTTATGTAAAGTATATCTAAATATCCATTAAAGATAGGCTAATAGTAGAAAAAACAAACTAGGGAACATATTGGCTTCATATCAGAATGGATATTTCTACTCGAAGTCTTAGTTAACTTACCAATTTTCCAAAACCAAGCTTTATCAAACAGCTCTCACTTGACTGAAGAGGCATAGGGGTTATCTCTTGTAGTAATACAGTATCTTAAGGCATAAAAAATATTACATACAACAATAATTTTCAACTGGTGGCCCTCTGTGGTCTGTGGGCATCTCCCAGGAGGTCCCCTAAAGAAATGAGACCTTCAAGCCCCAGATCAATATGTTTAAATTACCACTCAGAGATCGAAGTCTTTAAGGTCATAAAAATGAAGAGGAGATTGGAAATTATTGGCTCAGAATATCTGTAGATAGGTTCGCAAATTATTCATTCCTTTTTGCTTCCTCATCTCTTCCGTCCATTCACGTATCCCCACTCTGCCAGCCTAAACCCTAACGTGATTAATTTCTCATGACGCAGTAAGTTCTTTGCTCTCTCCTTCGCAGAGTGAAGATAGGGAGCCAGAAGAATAGCAAGGCAGGGGTGGAGGGGGGGGGTGGGACGTGGGGGGGCTGTGTGCCAGCGTGTGTGGCTACTGCTTTTAACACCAGAAGGCTGCGTTCGTGCAAGGGTGCGCTTGCGCACGCGCGTGTGGGCCAATGCGTAGGCCTTGACCTGTGGGAAAAAGGCATCTCCGTCGAGCAGAGCGCAAGCCTCAGCGGCCAAAGGGGGCTGGAGGGTGCGTGAGTGGAGGGGTGGGCAACACGGACCCACTGGGGTGTGGGGAAGAGGGTTGTAGCGTCTCCGGCAGCGCCGGGAAGGCAGAGTAGGTGCTTGCATGCGAGCGAGTAGGGAGGGCTCCTGCTGCCACCGGGTCCTGGCGAGAGGAGGAGGAACAAAAGCCTCCATTTTGACGGCTCTTCTTCACCCATCAGCTCCATTTACTCAGTCTCAATAGCTGGGGCTCAACAGCAGCCGTGGCAGCAGCTCCCACCGGGCTCCCACCTCCTCCTCGGATGCGCACTTCCCAGCAGAAAGGAGAATGAAGAAGGGGACAGGGAGAGAGAAAGAAAGAGGGAGAGTAAAGGGGGGAGGGTAGGGAAAGAAAAGGGAAAAAAACCTTGCTGACACGGGGCATAACTTAATTTTCACGGTGCCGGGACAGCTGTATCGTGTAATCTGCCATGGCATGCCATTAAAACTTCAATGCCTTTACTGACCCAGAAGGGAAACTCAGACCGTG
The DNA here is from genome assembly GCA_028565335.1 of Limnodromus scolopaceus. Taxonomy (NCBI): domain Eukaryota; kingdom Metazoa; phylum Chordata; class Aves; order Charadriiformes; family Scolopacidae; genus Limnodromus; species Limnodromus scolopaceus. The sequence goes on along the minus strand of JAOXNO010000020.1, from coordinate 45,892,519 downwards.
GAGAGCCTTTTGAAAAGAAGTGGTGATCTTTCACGATTTATGAGCTTGTCTTAAAGAAACAGACTCCACTCACTTTAAATTAATCACCCTTTTCAGGGTACATTGAAATCTGGGGTCTCTCAGCTGAAGACTGTGGAGACCTGGTACCTTATGAATGCCTGCCCTGTCTTTATTATTATTTTTATTTCATTTTATTTTTATGCCCACCAAAATGGGCCGGTTTTCAGAGGAACTGTATCTTGCAAATTGAGGTGCAAAATCCAATTACACCAATTCAGTGAAAGTCTGAATGGGGTAGCTGTGTCACTTACACATTCTTGTCCCCCACATACATTGTGCAAAGGGGAAAAGAACCTGAGAAATATGAAGAGTTAAGGACTCAAACACTAATGAAATGTGAGACATCCTCTATGATTCACCAGCTAAAAGTATAATAGCAGTGAGTCCCCCTGCTTCCATTCTTCACACGGTCCAGGGAACAAAGAGCTGTAAACTCATACTAATACAAACTAAACAATTTTGAAATCATAAAAAAGCCCTCTGTGTTATAAGAAAGTGTAGATAAAACACTTCCTTACTATGTTCCCAGAAAAAATGGTGTGATTTACAAGAGGAATGCCTGGGTTTTGGATTTGCAGAGGATGTAAATCAGCATCCTTCCATTGTCTGCCATTAGTATAATATCTGATTTACTCCAGCTGTTTGTCTGGACTCCACTCTCAAGCACTTGCTTTCCTTGGCCAGCAGCATTTCTTAATTGGCATGTTTTTAATGCAAAGATAATAAGTGACCTAGCAATATGAGGATTCAAAGCAATGTAATAGTTTTTTTCACATCCTGAAAACTTTCCATATCTAGCAGCAGCAACACGCTTTTTGTTCCTTTGGTGAACTAATTATGGAGTAACTTAAACCAAAGTAAAAACTTCATGAACTCACAGGCAGTGATGGAAATAAACTAATAGATGGAAATAAGATCTGAGATCAGAGTGAAACTTGTATATGGAACCTGAACATCTGAATTAATTAAGCAACTGCCTGCCTTAGAAGACTGGACTCATGAATCCCCTAATGCACTTAAGTGTCATTCACTTTACTTTTGTTAGAAGTCCAACTTCTGACAATCTTTTGAATTGTTACTTATGATAAATACCAGAAGTGACTACTCAAAGCAAAAATTGCTTCTTTTATCCATACTTCTTAGGGTTTAGAAGTTTTGCCTGTTTCTCTGGTGTCGATATCAGCCAGAGCTACAGAGTGCAATGTCTTTTACATATCCAACTGTTCTTTGGACACAGCTCTAAAGAACTGTGCATGGGTGTCCGTATCACCTATACATACCCTGATATGTGTGCCCATATTTTTCCAAGATAGGGTCCTCTCCAGGACTCTGTATAAGGCAGGTTGGTTTGTTTGCCTTATCTGTCTCCTTATGTATACATGGGCATGCTCTCCAGTGGCTCTGATATACATTTCTACTAGTTCAGGTGGGGCATTCTTTTAAGTTTTCAAAATGTCTGCTGCTACTGGTGCAGTTTCTGTGAAGCAGCTGTACTACATACTGAATAAAAACTGGTGCTACATCTCCATTTTGTAGATGGTCTATTATTTTGGAACTGTTTTCTGTGAACTTGTTAGACTCGGAATAGTGGCACTTGACAGTCACATTTCTACACTTACATATTTCATTATGATCAGTTTACACTCTTACTCGCCGGACTGTGGCCCACTGTGAGACATTATAATGGCAGAAATATAAATTCTAGGAGAAGAAAAAAAAAAGTATGTGGGTTTACTTACTATAAAACATTTTGGTAAGTCTATCTCAGGGAAGTAAGCTTAATGGTGCTGAGAAAAAGCTGTATTTTCCCATCAATAGGAAAAATTATACCTATCATTAGAGGGATGGAGCACCTCTCCTATGAAGACAGACTGAGAGAGCTGGGGCTTTTCAGCCTGGAGAAGAGAAGGCTCCAGGAAGACCTTATAGCAGCCTTCCAATATCTGAAGGGAGCCTACAGGAGAGCCGGAGGGGGACACTTTGTCAGGAAGTGTAGTGACAGGACAAGAGGTAATGGTTTTAAATTGGAAGAGAGGAGATTTAGATTAGATACAGGAAAGAAATTCTTTACAGTGAGGGTGGTGAGGCACTGGAACAGGTTGCCCAGGGAAGTTGTGGAAGCCCTATCCCTGGAAGTGTTCAAGAAGAGGCTGGATGAGGCTTTAAGCAACCTGCTCTAGTGGGAGGTGTCCCTGCCCATGGCAGGGGGGTTGGAAGTAGATGATCTTTAAGGTCCCTTCCAGCTCTGCCCATTCTATGATTCTAGGAGGAAATAGCTACGCTTGGTAGATGAGCTACCCAAATCCTCCATGCTCGTCATGCACACCCTGGCTCTTGCCAGCCATTACAATTGACATTCAGATGTGTGGCCAGGCTGGATAGGGCTTGGGCAACCTGCTGTAAAGGAGGTGTCCCTGCACGTGACATCAATGATCATTAAGGTCCCTTCCAACTCTAACCATTCTATGATTCTATGATTCTATTTTTCTGCAGAATGTTCAATTTTTACATCCCTCCAGACCTTTTTGTTTGATGTTTTGTAATTCTCATGTACACGGAGCTTAATAACATCACAACAACATTCTTTATTTGAGGCCTGTAGAAAATGAATTGAATTATTGGGGTTTTTGATCCCTGCATTGTTTGTGGTATTTGTATTTTTTAAAAACCTCAGGCTACTTCAGGCTTGATATGGGGATGCATTTAAACAAACCAACACTTACTAGTGGCCTCCCAAATGCTGATAACTGGAGGAGACAAGATGCTTTCAACCTCTTCAACAAGGTCTAGTCTTGCAGTCAGACCAGCAGTGACATTACACTTTTCATCTGAGTGTAGACATATATAATGTAATTCTGGACCATTACTGTTCTTGAACTTGTGTTTCTGCCAAGATACAGATGCACATCTCTTCCCATTCACTGCAACAAAAGTGAAGATCTGCCCAATAAATGCAGATAACCATCCATTAACACCCATTAAATCCAGCTAAGGCTCTGTTTTCCTGTCCACCAAAACTGGGAGAAATGCAAGTCTGCAGGCAGTATTGTACTTACTTGTACCTAACCAGGTGGTGAAAAGTTTTCAGTTTTTCAGTATTTTGGAGATCCAGAGTCTATTAGGTGGAAAGTGAATGAGTTTATGCAGTTAATTGCAGCTGCACTTTTGTATCATGGCACCAGACTCTACTGTGTGTCTTCTGATGCCTTTAATTGGTTATCCACTCCGTTCTGAGCTGTCAGTTTGCACTGGCAACCTGTTCTGCTGGCAACCAGGCACTGAGGTGTTGAGGGGACAACTTTACTGGCTTTTCAAGTGGCAGGGCTCACTAATGCTACAGTGGGCTGCGTTGCAGAGTGCGAGAGGACACTGCGTTCATCATTTTGCCTTATGGCTTTCCCTTTTTTTCACAAGGACTACTAATACTTTAAAAATAGAATACATGTAGGGCAAGGCTCTAGCTAAAATTAAGGCCTAACACATTAATTCTTCCTCAGTACAAGTGTGGTAAAAACAGCTGGATTCCTTTAATCTGGGGTAGCTTTTTCCCCCTAAAGATGCAGAAAATGAAAGCCATTATATTAGGAATACATATGGACTACCTAATTTGGAATACATGTGGACTACCTTATTGTGGCCTTTCAGTACTTAAAGAGGGCCTACAGGAAAGATGGAGACAAACTTTTTAGTAGGGCCTGTTATGACAGCACAAGGGATAATGGCTTTGAACTAAGAGGGCAGATTCAGACTGGATACAAGAAAGACATCTTTTTACAATGAGGATGGTGAAATTCTGGAACTGGTTGCCCAGAAAGGTGGTGGATGTCCCATCCCTGGAAACATTCAAGGTCAGGTTGGATGGGGCTCTGAGCAACCTGATGTAGTTGAAGATGCCCATTGCAGGGAGGTTGGAGTAGATGACCTTCAAAGGTCCCTTCCAACCCAAACTATTTTATAATTCTTTACAGGACTGAAAACTGGTGTAAATCCTGGAAAGGCAAGAAAAGTACTGAGAGCTAGTGTCATCTGGGCACATATAAGCCATTCTGGTACTCTAGCTGTTGTCATCACAGGCCATACACTGCTAACACTGTCAATGCAGGGCACAGGCTCTGAAGAAAGTGGACCAGTCCAGAAAGTTTTATGTAGGCAAGAGGTTCAGTCAAATCCTAACTTTAAAGTGCTAAGAAATTTCCAAAGTGGCTCTCACACCACAGCTAATAAATTCTGTTACAAAAGAAAGGTCATAACTGAAAAATTTGCAAGAATTACGGATACATATGCTGAGGAATCGCTCTGACCATGGAGCAGCCACTTGGTATATCATAATGTTTAAATATTTTTTTATCCCATAGAACAAAGAACAATTTATGTCACAGAGGAATAGGTATTTGGGAATCTGAGTCTGAGTGGGGTGTGATAACTTAAGCAAGGTATTGCTAAATGACTTGAAAAAAATAACTTGAAAGAAACACTTTCATACAGCTTAAGAGGTGTTTCTACTCACCTGAAAATTCGTTACATATAAGACACAATATATATTTAACGCATTATACTAGATATTTTTTTAAATTATAATTAACTAGTCAAGGTTTGTTATTGGCTCATTTTCTGCAAGCAGAGGCTAATTAAAGATACTCTAGTCTGTTTGAAAATAAACATGCTAAATGTCAAAAAAAATCAAGACATTTGGCATTAATAAGCTTCAGTCAGACACAGCATGCAACAAGGTTTAAAACAGATGCAGCAGTCTAGGTATTCTCCTGGGTTGCAGAAAGAAATTGTGGAGGCTGTCTGAAAAATTACCCTGGTGTTTAACAGTAAAAACACCATCCTTCCCAGTAGGTTTCTGACATGTAGGAGAACATGTTTTTTTAAGAGGCCTCTTGATTCAGCTGTGGCAAGATCTGAGATTATGATGGCAGGAGAGAGAATATTGCAGGTATAGGGGAGATTTTTAAGAGATTAAACAGCCTTCTGCAGCTCAGATTATCCAGAGAAGCCTTCAAAACTCCTTGGTGTTCTTCCAGTACTAATCAGAAGCGGCTTCTTAGGAGTATTTTTGGACCCAAAAGGTGCTTAGTGAATTCTAGTTCTTTACTCAGGCTGCAATTTTAGTGAAGGCTTACGTGTCTTAAGAAGACTCTCAAAGGAGGCAAAATCAGTTTTTTGTGATTACAGGTTGATTTTCCTGTCTGTGAACCTTTCACCTTCCACTTCTGGATAGAAATTCTGTCCTAAATTCCAGTTGGTATGTTAAACCTAAGGAAACTAAATTTCCTGTCAAGTATTGTACTCCATTGGACTCCTTCATTTTCTGGGCCCAGACTTCTTTGGAGGGTTAGTGAAGCCAGGTTACAGCTCTATGAAGAAAAATATTCACATACTTGGAAGTAAAACTGCATTAGGTCCAAGCCTTCAGGTTGTTTAGACCTGTGCTGGTTAGATATCCATTCATTATAATAAAGATTTCCTCCTTTGTATTAAATTTCATTTTCTCCCTGGTTTGCCTTGTTTTATTGCAGTTCTGTGCCCTGGAGCAAGCATCCTGCCTTCTGATCAAAAGTAGTTAAATGACCCCAAGCCATTATTTCACATGAAGCTTATGTTTTTCAGAGCACATTATATAGGGTACATAGGGTTGTGTGCAGAGAATAAGCAAGTTACGTAGAGGATGCTGCTGCATTCACAGGAGGAGCTGGGAAATGTAAGAAGAGACCTGTGTGAGGAGAAAGAACTACCCACAGGCCAGCTGATGGGAAGGCATGAGAACCTTGCTCCAACTTTGGCTGTCTTAGACTATGAGTCTTGCTGCCTATAGAACAGGTGTTATTAATGGCGTGTTTCTCGTGTTCGAGACTCGTGTCGTGTGTACATCTCTTCAGATAGCTGCGGTGAAATTAATCTCACCAAACATAAATGTCTTAGACATTTAGTCTAAGCGATACATGAGCCTTTCTAGTCAATAGAAAGGTACAGCTGTATCTGGAAGATGGATCATTCCACTGCCAGGAACATACCTATAATGAGTGATACACAGTGCTCTCAGGAAATGTCAGACTTTCTCCATTGACTAGGATAAATCAGGTGAGATGATGCCAAGATGTGCTTGCAGGAGTGAGCAGCAGTGAGAGTGACATTGGAAGCAAGGAACTTTTAAGACTACTGAAAGATTGGGCCATCTTCTTCAGAATAACAGAAAATAAGTGAATGCCACCCTATTTAACTCTTATTTGTCAGTGCATAAATGCCCAAAGGCTAAAATTAGAATATTGATATTTCTCAATATTGTGAAAAAGTTCAAAAGATAACTCCATTAATGTCTGAATTTCATTCAGGGTACAAGGCAGTTTTAACTACTGTACTTTAGTCACTGTAGATGTAAGAAAGTAGACTTAAGATGACATAGCTAGCAATCCTGCAAGCAAGTCTTCTTTTCCTAATCACGTACTACTCCTTACTCAGCCTTTGAGACCAAGAAGAATTGAGCATGTCGAAAACCATAGAGTGAATCATACTTTTCTAAATTCGTAGAATCCAAAGGACCAAAGAGAGTTAGTATACATAATTTGTTTAGATTTTCTGCAGGTATTTGATATCTAAACAGTTTGTTAAAACATTCAGAAATGCTGATTATCTGCTTTTTAATAAGGATGGAAAAGGGTATGATATAAATATTTTATGGGATTATGTGTGTCAATCACATAATCTGATAATTCAATTTCAAAAAGAGAAAAACTAACAGAGAGTAGTTCTCTATATAAGGGCATGGGCAGGATTTCAAGCAGCAGGAAGTTAAAATATGAG
>JAOXNO010000020.1:45873379-45885552 GCA_028565335.1 Limnodromus scolopaceus | reverse complement strand
AACAACAGTTTGTACAAAGTTTACCCTCGGCTCTTCCACTAAGCCAAACCATTTGGGCAGTGACATTAGGGTAAGCAGATACCATGCTTATAGCAATACTAAAGACTATATTTATTTTTTCTGGTTTTAAACCTGCTTTTTAACCTGCTTTCTGCAGCACTTTCATTTTCCCCTTACTTTTCAGAGCATTTTGTTTTGCCCGCACTTTTTATGGTGTGTACAATTCTCCTTCCTTTCCTTTACCCCCCGTCTCCCAAAATGTGCTATTTGGTCTGGAAGTTGTCCTAATGACTTTAAGGATTAGAAAAGTAAAAGGGAAAGTAGATGATTTAAAGAAGGGTACCAGTACAACTTTTCAGAGGGGAGAGCAGCACATAGGCAAGAATGGAGAAAAGCAGTACCTGCACAAACATACCCAGAACACTAGTTCACTTAGCAGAACTGATGTGGAGATTTGCCATTGTTCCTCCCCGATACCCTGCAGTTGTTTGAAAAAATGTTTGCACTGAACAGGTGTGCACCAGTCTAGATCCCTGAACATAAGGTATTCCCAGGCTGAAAGGAATGATTTATTTTGTTAATATTGTATCTATATGGCCTTTTGAAAACATCAGGTGCTACTTAACTATTATTGCATTCCAATAATAAAATGAATACTTGAAGCATCAAATATTTAACCCTCTCTTTGCCCAAGAAACACACAAATACAGTACTGTTCTAATAAATCCTTAATTTTACAGATTTCCTGCTGAAGTTTCAGACTAATGGTAAGTTATTTGTTCAGAAAGATTTTATGGTGCTCATAAAAACTCAATTACAGTTTTAAAATAACTTGTAGTTTTTCTGTAACACGATGCTTCCATCTCAGTTCCCAGAGGGTATATTAAATTCAAGTAGCAATAACAAATCATTTAAGCAATAAATAAATAACCTGAGACTGAGTTGTTAAGAGTTAATAGTCTCCCATACACTCAATAGAGACTGAGGCTCCACTCTATTAAAGTGACCCCCGGGGCCATGGGCCAAATTGCACCCAGTTGTTTTGTGGAAGGTATTCATCCCTCACACATTCATTTCCTTCTTTATGTTGTCTCTTTTCATCAGTGAAGGCACTCTGCAGTGCCTGAGTCCAGAGAACAATTACGGTACAGTCTCAGAGAAAAGAAAGAAAACTGGGGTCATAAATATGTTAAATGGGTACGTGGGTTTAAGTGGCTTTGTAAACTAAACACGAGGGAAACCTCAGACTAATTAATGAATATGAAGCAGCATGATAGGAATGTTTTAAGGGGATATTCACATTACCCTCCCCAAACTTAAAAAAAAATAATTTTTTTCTTCCCCTTTAAAAATTCATTTCAGCAGGACAGTCATGACACAACACATCCTTATGTTTTAGTGAAATGGTATTCAAGTAGGAACTGGTTGCAGAGATAACTGAACTGATAATTCATTCTCAACATCTTATTGGAAACTGAATTCTTTCCTCCACAAAGATAAGCCATTTATCATGATAGTGAAGCTATGCAAAACTGCAGGAAGATTTAGGACTGGAGCCAAGATCACTGTTTATCTTTACATTATGTGTCAATTCCTGACCTGACTTATACTCACCACTAAAATAAACATGGATTCATTGAGTGTCTGTGGTATCAGGATTTGGCCCTATAATAACAAGATTATGGCCCCAGAATAGTAGTCCTCATTCAGTCCTAGTAGGGGGACAAATTTTGCTCTCAGGGTCTTCTGTCCTCCTGTGGGAAAAGCAACAGGAGGCAGAACAGGGGGAAAAGGATGTGTGGGCTTTCCCTTACTTATAAAACTTTTCCCTATATTTATATTAGTCCAGATTGTGGGGAGTTTTATTCCCAAGATCTACTACAGGCTTCTGTCACCGGCCTCCAATGCTGCGTCCAGGTCCATATCTTGCTTTAAAATAGTAGCTGATTTCCATGGGGAGTTCTCTAGGTCTCACTTTTGGAAAAAAAGGTGTTAGAAAATAAAGCTACCTGCTTTAGCTGAAACCAATATCTATATGGGGGAAGACCAAAGTATTGGGTAAGTGTTTTTTCCACAGAAAGTTCTGAAGAAAATGGTTATTTCTGTGCAGATATTTTTTGTATGCAATATAGTGTTTCCAGAACCAATCATATCCAGGGTGGCATCACCAGCAGCACAGTGGAACCTTGCTCTGAATGTCCATGTCATCTCTGCCTTTTCCAGAGCCCCCTCAGGACACCGCTTGCTTGTCATGGGATTGATGCTGCCTCTGTGCCCAGTGGCTGTGTCAAATCCCATGTTACCTGAGTGAAGTCCAAGGAGGAAACAAGATCCATGGGGACTGGAGCTGTTTCTGCAGCAGTGGGACAGGCAAGTCCCAAGCCCTGTTGGCATGACAAGAGATGAGATGAGATGAGATGATGGAAGGAGAGACAAGGTCCTGGTTTTGCTCCTGTTTGTAACTCCTTTGCAGTTTCCTCCAGTGTTTTTGTAAAACATGAGATCTCTCCCCTGTCAGCAACATGACCAGGTGCTTTTCGGAGGACAGGGACCATTTCCTCTGAAGGTAGACAGAGGAACAGAAGCTAACCAGCGTCTCCATGCTGCCTTCAGGTAAACAGGGTGGAGGAGCTGCAGTAGGATGCTTCCTTTGCTCAAGACACAAAGCTGTGGTTTTGTAGACTTTGGGTGCTCTTCGTGATCAATGACATGTCTTGGCTAGTGGGCACTATGAGAATGCTTCTACTTGTGAAAGGTAAGTAGTGACTGTTCCCTCCTCCCCTTCATGCAAAATGGGATAGGTAACCTTAAACTGCTGGTGGAAGTACTTTGAGCTGATCTGGCTGACTACCCAAGGCAGGCATGGAAGTGGCCCCATGATCCCTGCCACCTGCAGTACTGCAGGGCTGGTGACCTCTGCCTGATAGGTGGTGGTGAGGTGCTCATGGGGCACTACTCTGACCCTATTGGACCTTACAGACCAGGCCTGCTCATGTTCTAAGCCTTTGCTCTTCTCTTTACTCCTTAGGGTCTGTAGATTACACAAACTGCTCCTTACAAACAAGCACAACAGAGAGTTACTATATATGTCATTATTGCTGCAATTAATGCACACATATGACAGCAGTAATATCTGTTATTGCTATTTTGGTTTTGTTATAATCCTTTGCTTTCATTTGTTCCTGATTCTCCAGAACAGGGTATCTACCAGATTTTACCAAGTCAGCTTTTAGACAAGCATAAATTTCTGGGATGCAGAGGCTAGGTGGCTGCCGTTGGTGTCCCAGAGACATCCCACACTGCTCCTCATGCCAGGCACCAGATTCAGACTGCTTTCCATAGAAAAGGTCCTGCTCCTGCACAATAAATGTCAAGGAGAGCTTTTTCAGTTTAGTTGAAATGAGGGAAGTTTGAAACCCCTGTTCAAAAGGATGACAAAGCTTCAGTCACTGCTCCAGCTAGGCATGGAGGGGAAAACCTTTCAACAAGCCCTTATCCCGGAGTTTCAGGATATTGATTTTTAATTTATCTGTCTAAAAGTGCTGTTGAAAAGCAGCTGTAGCGTAGAAAGAGGGGCAATGACAAAATTAAACCTGTGCACTTAGCCTTTAATACTTTGAGTACACTATTGACATAGTTGCACAGAAATGTATTTATAGTGTTTATTCACCAACACTCAAAATATTCCCAAGTCAAAGCTTTCCACTGAAGGCAGTGGAATGTAGTTTTCAGAAAGGAGTAAGTGAACTGGTTAAACTCTTTGCCAGGAAAAGGCCATTTTCTTTCTGTCCACTTGGCCAGCTTCTCAGCTGACAAACCACCATTGTCTTCAATGCAATGACACTGATCTATACCAGCTTTTCAGCTATTGGATAGTTCACAGGCCACTTCTGGTTTTTGTCAACTGTAGTCAAGATTTGTAAGTATTTTCAGCCTTTTTTTTTTTTTTTTTTGTAATTTCTTTTTCCAACTCTTTTACTTGCTGCCCTATCAGCTCACTGATCTACTGCCTGAAATGATCTGAGCAAGAGAAGAAAAAATAATTTGCTTCTTCTAGATTAATTTAGAGGGGGAATTAATGCAAAAGGACTAAAATGAGCAGAAAACTTTCAACATAAAAAAGTCACTTTTCAAACACCAGCATGTAACAAGTGACACTGCTCCATGTATGGGACAGAAACAAAGGCAGTGCTTTCATTTGTTCATCTTTTTCATTATTATTATTTATTTATTTTTACTATTCATTCAGCTCAAGGACTGAGAATGGACTGAGAAAGGAATTTGGGACTTCAGCCACTCTTCCAACAGCAGCAAAACTATAAATAGTGTTCAGTCTTTTATCCTTTGAACACTCCGAAGTCCCTTGTAGTCAGCGGAAGTGTTAAGCATGCCAAAGGAGCCCAGAGTGGGGTCTTTAATGAATAGACCTCGTTGTCCCTGGTGATTACACAGGTAGATGGTGACAAGGCAGACAGTGTCCAGTCCTAACAGCGGTCCTTGTGTTTGGGAGATGATCCTTTAGAACCCTCTGTTCTGTTCCATCCAATCCCTCTGTGCTCTTCCTAAATGGGGTGGATGGGAACAAAACTGCGTCCCCTTCCCTTCTGGCTCCGGCAAGGAGGCCGGCATGACACTGGTGGTCCCACGTCACTGGTTAGCAGTGAGCATGCTGCCAATGATTCTGAGTGAGACCTTGCAACCATTCCTGTTCACCTGGTGTCTCCTTGTTCCAGCTCCTGGCCTGTGGCTATGCTTTGAAACAATACAATCGCTGCAGCATTTGAATATTTATTTATTTTTTAATGATAAAGACAGACAATTGGCCCCTCCATAGGTTTCTATTCAAGCCAAATAGAATGCTAGGTGTTATCTTGGCAGGTTTTCCACTTTAGTAGCATTTCAAGGAAACATGGAAATGAGAAAAATTTAGCAACTCACCTCTGTCTCTTTCCCTATTAAAATTGTCAGGATAGTAAATCAAGTTTTTAACGGCCAGGAAAAAAGGTCAGTACATTTTAAAAACCAAGAAAATGTCTCTTGTGGCATCTGTAAAAATATCATCTGGTACCATTTAACTTGGGGAGAGACACATGTGACAAAGTTTATAGAGAAAATGTTAGTGTGCAGTTCAACTTGAAACACAAAGCCTCAAAACACACTCTTGATATTTCCAAACTCTTTCATGTGTGATGTGATCTGTGGCAAGAAGGATAACTATTGTCATCTAGTCTGCATTTACTCAGAGCTTCATAAATACCAGCACAAATATCCAATTGATTTTTTAAATCTAAATATATGCACTTATGATTTTTAGATAAAGTGACTGATGAAGATCATATAAAAAAATACAAGTGAATTTGCATGATAAATTATGGTGCACATAAAGAATAATGCACAATTGAAACAGAAAAACAAAATCTGTCTTTGAGGTGATTGATTGATCCTGCAGTCCTCACTTCACGTAAAAAGAGGTGTTTTGGCTAAGGGAGGCTGGAGGCAATGAAAGTTTATGCCTAGTAGCCTACTTGCCTTTTTCTTTTTCTTTTTTTTTTTTCCTGTGGAAGATCGATCTGTCAAACTAAAAGAAAAATAGACTTCCTGTCCATTACATATACAAGTCCTTGAATTATCTTTAGCTGTTGCCTTTTCATTGAACTGTGAGACAACTTAATTTGAAATTACTCTTTTTGGAAATCCTAAACCCTTGACACATTTCATTAGGCACAAAATGATTATAGTTATCAGTTAATTTGTTTGAAGACTTGGTAAACACTTGTTACAAAGAGTTTTAAAGACGTCTAGTAGTTAGCAGAAAAGGGAAGCTGTCTCCAATCCTTAGTTTATTTACTTAGCACTTATTAAGCACCACTTCTGTATCTACCCAAAAAAGAAATATTTTAAGCAAACCGTAAAAGTAGGCTTGACCCTTTCACAGGCACGTCATAAATCAATTGTTAAAGCAAGGGTGAAAACTCTGAAAGAGGTCAGAGGTGGAAGCGAGGTCATCTCTGAGAAGGGACAGTGTGAAAATCCACGAGAGGTGGAGCTTAGCTGGAGATAAAGGCTGGAAAAAGGAAATTCTAGAAGTCGTGAGGCCCTTACACCACAAAAGCACTAATAAAATCATAGCTATCAGAGTGCTGAGTTTATTCACAGATCATTTCTAAGCCCGCAGCTCCAGTTGCCAGATATGTGATGCCAGTTCATCTGCCTAGTGACAAAAGGGCAATTTTTTAAGTGAAGTGTTTATTTTTAGTTATATGCAAAGTAAGAAAGATACTTCTATCCATTTCTCAAAAATGCTACTATTTCTTCTGCTAGGCTTTCTTGACCTTTCTGCCATCAAGTCAGAGAGGTTTATCCCAATGACATAACCATTTCTCCAGATAACCTTTGGTAACTTGGTAGCAAGCACTGCATAGAAATGTTTGGTGCTATTCCCTGGGCAAGCAAAGAACTCTGCGTATGCTTGACTTCAGTAGTTTTGACTTTTACTGTACTAACTACTAAGGTACCAGTATGTTCAAGACTGAGACTCCAGACAGAGTTGAGGGAACTGTATAGTGATATGAAATGGAGATAACACTCTGAACGCATTTGCACTAGCATAAATAATGCACTATTAACCACACTAATTTGCTATTTTGTCATCTCTGAGTTTTGGCTCATCTTCAGTCAAAAGGTATTAAATGATGTAACTGTAAGATTTCCTCAGTCTTTAACTAGCCTCAAAGATTTTTTATGTGGGTTTTAGCTCTAAGTCAGAATTTCAATGAAGAGCTCTATTTAAGCATTTGTTTCACTCAATAGACTAAAGTTTAAATTCCAAACAATTAAAGTTATTCAGATTTAAATGGGAAGATTTCCTGATTGTTTTGTAACTGCACAATTTATAAGTCATAATGACATTCCTTCACTTTGTCCAGAAAAAACAAAGGCTGATTTATTTCCTAATAACAAAGGCAAATGGTGAGGGTGTATGAAACTGCTTCCTTATTTTCAATGGGTCAGTGCCAGGCTGTTAGGTATCTTTGAACCCCTCCTCCTCTCCATAGCCTTCCCGTGAAGCAAAGCGCTTCAAAACATTGCCAATCTGCGGAGCACACCAGGTACTGAGCTACGCTGAGCACCCAGTTATGGTGCAGCTGATACCTGAGCAGTCTGTTACTAGAGACCTGCTTGGTATTCATTGTATCAGCATTGATTGCACTGGGCTTACTGAAACACAGTAGAACGCATTCATCTGGCTAATGTATATACCCTCATTGATGCTGCATTGTGATGTAAACAATGTCCTGTTCCTTCCTTATAGTAACCTAATTGACAGCCAGGCATTTTGAGCGCTCCAAAGAGCTATTGTTGTGGTGAATGCCGTAACAATAGGATTTCATATAGGTTGAGGCTTAAGAAAAGTACAATGTCCTTTTTCTGGTATAAAACCAAGAATTGTGTACTGGCTGAGAGCAGGATAATGGGTTCATCGTGGAATTAAGGCTTTGGCTTTGTTGGGAATCAGCTACTTAATTTTTATAGATAAACTTGTTTAAAAACTTTCCTTTGACTGAATGCACATATTGTCTCTGTAACTATAAACACATATTTTTCTAAAAAGATGTCTCTTACTTCCCTGAACTCACATAACGTGAAGTTTTAAGCTACACTCATTGCTGTGTGTTGTCAGTCAGTGGTGAATCTTCTGGTGACTTCCACAGGCAGCAGAGTGAAAGCCAACAAAATCACACCCCTCATCTGAAGAACAATTTTGTGATGATATTACTAGCAACACAGCCCAGAAAGGAGGTAGCTAGGCACGGAGATTATTTCAAAATGCCCCTTAATTTTAAGTGCTTTCCATTTTTTGCCTCCCCCCCCCAGAGACAGAATCCCTTCCTCTTCCGTCTCGCAAATTGAGATACTGCCAGTCACAGGCTCTGTTTGAAGATCTGGACCTTAACCTCTGGGGTTGTGAGAAAATATTAAAAAACATAGTTGAAAAAAAAAGTTGTTTGGAAGGATTTTAGCTACATAAAATGACCCTTGCTGGTTAGAGCCCGCTGGTAATGAGGGCACTGAGGTGCCTTCTGGTTATTGAACTTGAAGACATTTCTCTGATTGCTGTACGTTTTGTGGGGACAGAGGAATTGAGGAGTGATGGGTGGAAAAATGTCTGCAAAATTTAGAATACCCACAAATCAAAGTGTGCAGGTTGCTGTCATTTGTTCTGCTTAAAAAAAGATGCTTCCAGACCCCGGCTAGTATTGAACAGGCATTCTGTCCATTTCTTCCTCTAGCCAGATTCCTGAAAAAGCATTTTGAAAGATTTGGCTCCCAAAACTGAGAGAATTTTCTGAAGTGGCTGGGTTTTCTCACCATACAGAAGCCACATCTGAGGATTGTTGAACATCCAAAGCTTCAACAGAAATCAGGAGGTTGACTCTGTCTCAAATGAGACAGCCTTTTCACTTCTAATGTATTAAAATGGTCTAGGCTGAGATTCTCGAAACTGCTGAAGTAGCTTAGGCATGCTCTTCTCACTGAAGATGAATGGGTCTTGTGTTTTCAGACAAACATTCAACTACACATGAAGATACAGACCCTAACATGAAGTGGGAGCAGAGCATAATCCAATACACGTGGACGCTGGCAGCAGTAAAAAGCCCACAACTCCTGTTCTGCCAGGTTCCAACAGATGTAGAATATATGTGAAGTTTGTACCTTCAAGAGCATGGAAGTAAATCAAGCCCAGATATTGCGATTTCTCCCTCTCATATGTATGTGTTCAGGCATGTGTTTGAATGATCTTTTCCAAAACACAACATATTTTAAATCATCAGGTTTTTCCCACACATACATTCATATGGTCAAAATTAATCTTCACACTGATTATTTTAATTGGTTGAATATGTTTTAAGGGGTGGGGAAGAATGGGGTTTGCAATATTCTCCTGCTCCCCTCTTTGGTGTACTTGTGAGTTCACATGTGCAAACAACACCCTCCTCTCAAGCCCTCTTTCCGGGGATTCCTGAAACACACTCAAAACAGCTTTGCAGAAATGTTTAGCCATCCCAGTGGGAGTTAGACTGTTATGATGACGGCAGCTGCTGGGTGAAGGATGGAGAAGCTTTTTTGGCACCCCTGCCAAGTCCATTAGGACAAGCTCTCTCCAGATGTTGGAACTTGATTTAGGTAGAAGAGTAATTTCTTGTTAGCATTATTGCTAGGGATGGGCAGGTTCACATTGCCTAACTGGGCTCAGGCCCAGTGGGCTTGAAACTTCAGTAAATGTTCACATATTACTTATTGTGAGCACCTTTAGGAAGGGAGGAAAACCCCCACATTTTTGTAAGAAAAAGAAGACAAAATCTCGAGTGAAAGGACAGAATCCAGGGTGGAGGACCCAATGCAGAGAACCAGAAAATCACAAATAAACCCAGGGTATAGAATATTTGTCTCCTAACTATAACTTTCTGGAAGTGCAGAAGGGATTTAAGGAGAGGAATTGTGATCCTACAGCCCACGTTTTATTAAATAAAGCAAACATTTTATAAAAGATACATAAAATTATCTGTTCCAGCATGGAAAGATTTTTGGTAGAAAAAGGATTCCCACTTCAGCAAAAACAAAACCCCAAGCAAGGAAAAGGTGGCATAAATTTAAACAAGAGATGTGAACACACTTTGCTATAGGCATTTGCAACTTTTACAAAGTTTGCATGGAAAGGACCAAAAATACAGCTATCATATAGGTGCCTGAAGAGGCTCACTGGGTGTCTGTGTAGCTGTGCTCGTGTCCCCCCCGTGGTCCCACTTGGGTGAGTCACACAGGATGAGGTTCTTGCAGCATCTAGCTCTTTCCTTCTTGACTTGAAAACTGCGTAATGGTTTTAAAAGACTCTAAAAGTTGCAAAACAAGAGTGAGAGAACAACTTTGAAGCAGCCCTTGGCCTGTGCTAGTCTCCAATTTTCGAACCTGGTAATATAAAAACTGGAAAGTTTCTCCCCAGAGGCTAGCAAAGTCTGTAACAGGAGAGCATTGCAGGAGATTTGTTCTCCAGGGATGGAAAATATTAGTGTTGGTGAGCCTGAACTGCAGTGAGAGCTGGGCCACATGTATGGGTGGTACCAGGACCAGCAGGCTTCGTTTGGAGCTGCTTATGCCCAAACAGAAGAACATGCGTAGAGTGGAAGCCAAGTTTCCCAGCAAACAGCGGAGTTTAACAGGGGAAAAGTAAGGCATAGACCCAGCCATGCTTTAGTCATTAACTTTTAGCTTGAAAAATGGTCTGAAGAAGAAGCTCTCTCAGCAGGAAAAAGCTGAAAATGGAGCATGACGTTTATAAAACAGACTCTGAGAGAGCAGAAACTCTCTCAGACATACCACAGGTTTCCACATTTCTCTCAAGCAAAGTGCAACATGAGGAGCGCGTGTTTTACAGTTCTAAGCATATTTAATACAATGTTTTTACAACAGCTGTTGCTTTTCACAGAACTTTAACCCCACTGTGTAAATGCATCACAGGGAAAATACTCTGTTGTCTTGGAGACAGCCTTTGCTCGCAAGCCCTTTTCCACTGAGCTGGTGTCAGCTTTCAGCTCCAGCCGCATTCCAGGCGGGCAGGCACATCCCGGCCTCTCTCTCCTCTGTCTTCATTACTGGTCTCGCTGAAGGATGGACAGCTCTGGAATCTGGGGCAATTATCAGGGCGGCCTATGATCAGTTTCCATCAGCACACCTGATGAGAAATGGCAAAATTAAGTCCAAAGTAAGAAAAGGGAAAAAAAAAATAAATCCGTAAAAAGTTTCCTGACATTCAAGGTTGGTTTTTTTTCTTTTGTGTTTCTTGCTTATCAGGCCTGGTACAGAGCCAGGTGTCTTTTCCCTGCTAAATTTAGACCAATTTATTGTCTTAGCAGAGAAGTGTTATGTTACAGCTGACACTTGGAAGACTGTTGGAGGTATCGTGTGACAAATGCCTGCTGTTAAAGGACTTGGGAATCTTCTCTTGCTTTGGGAAAGATGATACTAGCTAGTGACTTGACCCCTCCAGCTCTCTCACACATGCACTCACTGCCACAGGTAGTACACAGCAAACACTGCCCTCATCACGTGTGTTTGTGGACACAACCCAAAAATGTGTTCTAAAGCTCTGTCTTCAAAGTAGTGCATATGAAAAAGAAATAATTGGAAACTTGTATTAAACCCCAGAAAATTTGTTTTCATCTTAGTTTTAGACATATGAATGCGCTTGAAGTGGCTGGGCTCCATGCATGAATAATAGTAATAAAAAATGGTGCTATGAACTTCAAATAATAGCCACCAAGCATCAAAGAGATTTTTTCAAAATTGTGTAGCTGGACCTTATCCTGCAAAACACTGAATGCCCTTGAAAGCAGTGTTGGAAGGACTCAGGTCTTCCAAGCAAACACTAAAGACCTGAAACAACTAAGGCTGTAAATCTAATAATCTCTCTGAAAACAGCAAGGTGCAGCCGTACCTTTGGTACTTTATCATCAACACTGCTTTCCTTCACGTGTAAGTACTGCTTTTGTCAGCAGGTAATGTAGAGCTAATGCAAAGCTAAAAAGTAGACATTATTTGTCTCCAGACATCCTTATTAATGCCCAAATCCAGAATGCACTCCTATGCAGGACTACATTTAATTAAAATCTTTAATGGAAACCCATATTTCAGATCCCTTGGTTCAAATGACACTTCTGAGGCATATGTTAAAGATTAGGAGTGTCCTTTCCTGAACCAGAGCCCAGAAGATTAGCTGAATGTTTCTTCAAAAGGTTTCAAAAGTAAAAATGCCCCATGTCAGATGACTTGTGTGAGCAATGATCCAAGGGAACCATTTGTAACTTTAACAATGCTTGACTGGAGTAATAGCAATAAGTCCTCAACAAAAGTAAGAGTTTTGATGCTAAAGAAAATTAGGACTAGATTCAGGACTGGACCTGCAAATAAGCTCAATGCAAACAAAATAAAGTTTTAATGTTAGGTAGCATCAAAGCAAAGTAGAGCTCCTAAGAACAACTGTGTATACTTCCACATGGCAGCAAGCTCCTCCCTGGATTTCACTGAATTTCACTGAATTTTTTTAGAGTTGGAAGGGACCACAGAGATCATCTAGTCCAACTCCCCTGCTGGAGCAGGATTGCCCAGAGCTAGAG
>JAOXNO010000020.1:45846116-45864820 GCA_028565335.1 Limnodromus scolopaceus | reverse complement strand
CTGATGGCAGAGGACATTGTTTTGCCACCTAATAAAACCTTGTAGTGCTGGGTGCAGAGCTGGTCTCTGAAGCCTGAGAGGTGTGTAATGTATTGGAAAGCATACAGAGAGGATGGAAAGCAAAATGCTTGGGTTGGCAGAGCAGCAGGCTTAGCAGGAGGGGCTGGAAGGGCTGGGACTCTGGTGCAGAGAGGAGAAGGCTGAGGGATGATACGACAAATATACAAAATCATAATGGTGGTGGATGATTTGGATGTGGGCATGCTCTTCAGCAAATCTCACAGTATTAGAGCTAGGGGGTACTCAGTGAAACTCATAGATCACCTTAAGTCAGATAAAAAAGGTGTTAATTTACAGTGCACACAGTGAACTTCTGGAACTTGCTGCCAGGGGAGGGTGAGAAGTCAGGCAATTCCAGCAGGTCCCTGAAAGAGGATCAGGCAAATTCCCGTGCGATATCTATAATCTATAAATGGAGACTAAGAGGATGAGACAGGGATGTAACCTGTCTCACCCCTCAGTGGTGCCAGGGAAGAAAAAGAGGAATGGCTCAGAAGTGTCCAGGCTCACCTGCTCCCCTGCTAAACAGCACCTACCTTGCTGGGTAGACAGCTCAAACTCTTGAAAAGTGTCCTGAAGCTGGAGACAGGCTGCCAACATTTAGGAAGTTCCTTGAAACATTTCATCTGTAGCCCAGGCTGCAACACAGAAACCAAGATCAGAGGCTAGAGCTTTCTAGGGCATAGATGGAAATGGTTCCCTTTCCTGATTGAAACTGTGATGAATATTCTTGTTAAGCAGTGTCTCTGGAGGAGGACTGTTGTTCTGGTCCTCTGGAAACATGGCTTTGGTCATGTCATATAGGGACCATCGATGCTAATACAGTGTCATCATTGTCGTACTTCTACATATCTCTTGGTAGTGAAATACATCAAACTCAGTTAGTTTATTTTTTATTCTTTATTATTTAAACTTTAACATATTTTTTTGGTTTTTAGAAAAGAGCTATATAATCTTCTAGCTTCTCATTGAAAATAAATAAGTAAAAAATGCTTGCTAGTGGTTCCCATGCCCTATGTGCCTGGCAATCTTCAATACTTACTTGTCATGCACTGAGGATTCAGAAAAGAACATCAAATAAGATAAAAATACTGCTTTTTCTAGTATGTATGTACCTTTTGACATAGGTTGAGTTGAAATTTGAGTAGTGCCATGAGTGAGATTGTGACATGGATAGAAAAAAAAGTGGGGAAGGGTTCAAAATCTGTTCACTCAGCTTTGTCTATGCACAGTTGTGAATGACATTCTCGTGTTGGCAAGGAGGTGCCTGTAAGTGGAGAATAGTCTTTGGCTGTAGAGAACTGGTTTGTCATTGCCTTCTTTCAGTGGATCCCTGTCTCTTGGACTGACAGACATACTTGTAATACCATATCCAAGATCACTTGTCTCCATATGCGTTTGAACAGCTCTCCTCTATTGCCTCCCTGGTATGTAAACCTTTGTCAGCTCCCTTCATCCACCTTTTTTCTTTCTTTCTTTTTTTTTCTTTTTTTTTTCTGCCAGATCAGATTACTGCAGCATAGTTTGGAATAACTGGTGTGGTTTATGTTTAGCACTGTGCCTTCCTCCTTTCTTCATGTTTATGACATTGCCTCTGCTCTTAAACAGCCAAGCACAATACTACCCTTTAAATTCAGACCAGGCCCCTGTTTCTGTCTCACCTTAAAATGCAGCTTGTAGAGACATTTCTGCCTGCAGCCACAGGCCCTCTCATTTGCCTTAGGATATCCCTTAAAGCACAGTCAGTTGGGCCGTGGGCTTACTGAGGTCATGCATGTGTCAGTGTACTCACGTGGGTTTATCCTTAAATAAGGAATACAAGCCTTCTAATAATAGGCTGAAAGTGTTCAAGCAAGGAAATTTGAATTAAGAAAACTCTTTACATATCTACTACATAGTTTGCATTACTTTTACTTACTTTTTAGGATCCTGGGAACTTTGTCAATAGCAAACCAAAGACCTTGCAACAGTTTTAAAATGAGTGCATCAACTCTCAGTTTACTGAGGTGCTTTCTCATTGATGCCTTTCAGGGTAAGCAGTAAATCAAATCCCAACTACGTAAAAGTTGTATTTATTTGCCAGTTAATGTATTCTGCTATGACTGAAATACATAGTTTTCCGGATAGGATTAGAATCAAGCCCTAAGAACTAGCGAAGGCCCTAAGGACTAGCGAATTACACTCAGCACCATGCCAGCCTTGATTTCCCAGTATCTGGTGTCTGGACAAGTGCAGATAAAGTGTAGTTGAAGGATACATCTTTAAAGCTACAATAAAGTCGACATATTTTAAACAGAGTAACTTTTCCTATCACAGTTTACACTTTCTTAGAATAATTGGAATGACATAGATGTTGTGTCCTCGGTGAAGGAGAATTCAATCCTTACTGACTAAGGGCACTAAATATAAAAGTTTTCTCCAGCAGCAGCTGATGTCTCGGCACTGGAGACAGATCCAGCTACTAAAGAAATGCATTATTTAAAGGGACAGAGGGGCTAGATGGAGGTGAGAGATTTGCCTTCGTTTTGCTTGTAACAAAAACTTCTCACGTGACCCAGATAAATTGTTTGCATTGTGTTTCAGCGTAACAGGGGAAACGCACTTCTTTGCCTCTCCAGACACATTGCAAAGTTGAAGGTCTGAGTCCTTAGCAGAAACGGCATTGCTTGGGAGAGGTTGTGCAACTGCTGTCCTCTGCTCCCTACAGCAGTGGCCGTGCATGGACAGACACATGGCTGTGGATGGGCTGCTGGATTGCCAGGATTGATAACAGCACTCATAAGCCAAATGAGGGTTGAGCAGCTCCCAGGTTTGCTCAGCTAATCCATTTTGGCTCAATCAACTGTACCATACAAGAGATGTGACCCTGTCAATCATTGCTTCTCCTCACTTAGATCTTCGAATATATCCTCATCTTAGCTATTCTGATGGGAATAATGCATAAATGTGTAGAAGCAAATCAAACCGAACAACTGTCATTCATACTGTTTTGTTTCCTTTTCCTCACATGTAGGCTACGGTGCCATACCAAAGAAGAACACGCTCAGTCCCTTAGGCATGATCCTTCCCAGCACTTAATTTAGTAGCTCAATTTGTTTTCAGGACTGAAAGTGAAGGTGATTCATTCAGCCCTTAAGGCAAGAGGGCAAGAAGAGGTGTCACAGAAACACTGCCTGACATCCATTCCACCCATGACTGGCAGTATTCTGGACTCAGAGACCGACACCTCTGGCTCTGGCATCAGGAAAATTATTCTGTTGTGAATTAATTGTGATTTGTTGAAATGTTGAAAATTAATCTGTGAGTCACCCTCTCCTGCCTCCTTCCCTGCATCAGCTGGGAACTATGGCTTAGACAATGGCAGCTGCACTAGATTGAAAAAACAAACTCAGGGCAAATGTAAGGAGCTCCACAAAGATTGCAACTATGTGCCTAAAAACCTTGGTGGCATAATGATATTAAACATAAGAGCATGAGCAGCATGTGAACTGCAGGAGCTAAGCTAAGTAGCTATGTCCGAAGACTTTTTTGCACAATGGTAAGGATAAGAGACATCTTGTAAGAGTACAAAAGTTTACTGAATCATTTTTTCATCCTTAAACCACTAAATCAAGCAACAGTGTCATAGTACAGAGTAATGTTAAAGAGCCACAGCTCTTGAGAATTAAAATAAATAGTAAACATTAACAAAATTAGGGAGCAAGTAGTGTCTTTTGGAGACTCATGCAAGTATTATTGTGACAAAGAGTGCAGTTTCCTTTTTTGAAGCAGGAGACTGTATTTTCATTTGATATTACACCCTGCAGGAAATGCTAAGATATCTTCATCTACTGTTCGGTGAGCAAAGGCAGAAAACAAAATCTGCTCTTTGGAGGGTGAACTGTGTTATTCTGTATGTGAAGATTCATCAAAGAACATGGAATAAGCACCCTTCAGCTTCATAACTTTCTTCCCTATTAGCAGCTGGTCTGTCACAGGTGCTGGCAAAACCCCCACCAACCTACTGAAATTTACTGGGGAGGGCTTTGTTATTTTAACACCACATTCAGAGAGTTCCCAATTTGCTCTGGTTTGAAGTGTTCCTTACGAATACAGTGAATATAAAAAGATCTCCAAAAGGGACCTGAATAAACACAGAAAAATTTATTTGCAAATACAGCAGCTAAGGAAACAACCGTGCAATATCTGTGCACAAAATACACTGCCTGGGGTGAAACTGATTGTAGTTTCACTTTTAGCTATGCTATCCCTCTACAAATACAGTCGTAGCATCTCTGTCT
This sequence comes from Limnodromus scolopaceus, assembly GCA_028565335.1. Lineage (NCBI taxonomy): Eukaryota > Metazoa > Chordata > Aves > Charadriiformes > Scolopacidae > Limnodromus > Limnodromus scolopaceus. The sequence goes on along the minus strand of JAOXNO010000020.1, from coordinate 45,860,480 downwards.
TCTGGTACGTATCTGAGGAGCAGTCAGACCTCTGAAGAAAATGCCTTTTTAGACAGCCTGGGAGAGTTTCTGGGAACTCAAGAAACTGTAGGACAGATAGTTAAGCAGTAATAATTTCCTGGGGGACATCTAGTAACCTTTGTGATGCCAATATCTTTCCCAACAATTTTCCTGCAAATAGGAGCCCTAGTGGGCACTTGGCTCTCAGAGCAGCACCACAGGAGGTCAGGAAAGGAGCCACACGGCATCTGAGATAACACTGGGGAAGGTCTCCAGGAGAAGACATAAAATCACGTTTGGAGGTGATGTATCCTCAGCTGTGGTACTCCCATCTCACTAAGGAACATCAGGCTAAACTTACAAATGGCCTATAGCAGACTGCCATTTTTGGGGCTAGACCGAAATCACAAGCAGGAGGGAAAGCAGAGACTTCCATTATTATTTTGTGGTGTCAGACAATATACTGGGAGTTCGTTTTCCATGACTTTTGCCTTTGAAACCAAAGCAACATTTGCTAGTCCAGGAAGCTAGTCATTTAGAAGCTCAGTCTTCATCAGCTTGAAGTTTAAAACACCATAGTTATTTGTAGAAAAGGGGCACTAACAGAGGTTTTCAAGGAAAAAATGTATTGCAAAGTAAACAATCAAAATGACCAAAGACTGAAAACAGCTTGGGTTCTGGTATCACAGACAATTCTGCTCTTATTTCATGCCCCACTACAAGCTCAAAGGCTGTACTTCTTCAGTGCTAATACAAGCTTTGGTGGACACAGTAGGTCACTGCAGCAAAGAATATCATTTTGAAGTAAGCTCTTCAAGCAGAAATATATTTTCTTAAAGACAGGTGCTGTTTGAGTCACTGCACTGTAAAAGACAAAAGTTATTTGTCCACAGTGACGAAATTTTAATCTGTTTACTGAGTAAAATTCGTGGCAATTTATTTTAGAAGGTATTCCACAATGTTTTTTGCTAATAGCATTAATAGCCCCCAATATTTCTACATTTGGCCTTTTCCCCTTTTGCCTAAGTGTTTGCAGGATTCAGATTTGTGTTCCTCTAAGGCTTCTGGCAGTTGTCTTTGCCTTTTTTTCATTTAGTGTAGTAAAACATGCAAGAAGTAGTGGTTTGTGGAGTTACATTTTTCCAAATGGGTTCCAACTTCTCCTGACTTATCAGATTCAAAAAAGGAATGAGAGATTAGTGCAAAGTGAGGGCAGGGAGATGAGAATAATGTAGCCTTAGGAAACCCAAGGCTTTGTTTCAGGTCTATGGAGGAGGACAGACACTGTGAAGAGGAAATGGAAGATCCACTTTGAGGTACGAGTGACAAATGACACAGATGTATTTCTCAAGGTGTAGTATGCCCTCAGAGCCTTTCAGGAGAATTTAAGCCATATATATCTTGGCTGCCTACCTGCTATTTTCTGGGTGGCGGTGGATAAGATCTTGCTGAGGCCTGTGAGAATGATTGAATTCAACCTCAGGCAGAAGATTGCAATGATATAGATAATCTGGTCCCTAAGGTAAGCTTGGTGGCCTCAGCTAATTCAATTTATGGGCTGCTTTCCTTATTGCCAAAATCTTAGGAGAAACTCACAGTCACCAGAGGCTTGATCTACAAAAAGTGCTAAGTTTTGCAGGCTCCAATTAATTTCATGTTAAGGTTCTGGGTGCTTGCACCTCTGAAACTCAAGTCTTACATGTAATGCATGGAGAATCTGCCACATTCAGTGTCTCATTAACCAGGAGCATAAAAATGATTGAAAGAGGGTGAAAAAACAACAAACCCAAATGTCATAAACATTCATTAAAGTCCATCATTGGTATCTAAGCAGCATGAGAGCATAACAATGTGTCAGTTGTCACTTTGTAGTATGCAAGTTTTATTCCCAAATTACCCCAGTAACCTAAATAAGAAAGGCAAAATGCACAAAAAATATGGCCATCTGGAATACATAATGTGGAAAGATCTGCAATGCATTACATGGTCTGGAAAGTGGCTGGTCGAATTCCAGAGAGCTAAGATAGACTTCAAAGTCTGGCCGCACATCAGTGAAACTGCTGATCGACTCAGATATTTAAAGTGGGTGTAGATGAATGAATTTATTACATTTTTTATCTGTTGCATTCATATGGGAAAACATGACTGTGGACAGGTTATCCATTGATTTCATCCTCAGTCCTTTTGTTTTGAACTGTATAGTATATTTTCAAAATTTTACATGGTATTGCAGGTTTACAAAAAGGGTATTTTACCATCTTTCATAATGCCATTTACAAGAGAAAAAAAGAACACCAAACAACCATAAAGAATAAGACATGACTCAAATACCTTCAAAAAAAAGAGTTGTGCAATTTTAACCTTTAAGTAATGAAAGAAATCAAGCTGGATTTCCAGCTTTGCTTTGTTTTTGACTAAACTTAAAAACATCCATCAGTTGGGAGTTTTCGTATTTTTAATTCAAACAGCTTCCTCCTGAATTAGTTGCTATGTCTGACTCTTATTTACTCAGACTTCCAGCTTTGCTATTTTTTTGTTGGAGGAGGGGAAAGAAAGATGAAGCCATAAACTTCATTATTTTCCATGTGCTGATCCCAGAATCACATGCATCAGAACCAGAATTTGATGTGTTCAAAGCATATTTTACTCAGCCTGTGAATGAAACCATATATCTCCAAACTTTGATAATCTCTAACGGTAGCATTCCACTCTTTTTTTCCTCTTTTGAATGTTGCTATTATTACAATAGCCCATATAAAGAGTCTTCACTACTCTAACTAAGCAAGATTTTACTATCCTAGCTATCATTTAGACACTGAAATTAACTATGAGTAACAAGCAGAAGATTTTTTTTACCATAAAGTACAAAAATGTTTCTTGTGACAGTTTTCCTAAATTAGTTAGAGTGTGTTAGTTTTTGTACTGAGCATTCTTCACTGCACAATTCAGCTTCCTGTTTATACAGTGCAAGTATCAAGTAAACTGTTCAGACAACTGGTTTTAATTGACTTTTAATTGCTATGCAATACATGATAGAAATTATAGTGTAATTATACGCATAGTACTGGCTGTAATGGAGTAAGAGAACTGTCCATGGGAAATGCTTTTGCAACTGGATTTTTCAGTTTTTACCTTCCCAGGGTCCATAACAAAATCCCGATATGGTTCATGCAGTTTCCCATCCTCCACCTCGACTAGCACACACTTGGGAAGATGCAGTAAAATGCTTTCAAATACTGTCAATAGATAGATCAGCACATAGAACACAGCAGAAATCACACTGCCTTCTTAAAACTGTCTTTCCCCTTGCAGGAAGATAAGAATAATTATCTCAAAACAGCCGTGGCCTTGGAAGATAATCTATTTTCCCCAGAATCATTTTCTATCCCATTAATGAAGCCACAGAGGAAGGCGGATATATTCTGTTTGGCTAAGTCTGTGTTTGTCCTAAATCAGTGAAGTTAGTGGAGATTTCATGCTGTCATGTGGACATTGGAAGAAGAATGGAAAGTAAACAGCAGCAAGAAAACATGTTCATTATTGGAAGGGGGTTTGGTTAAGGACCAGTAGTTGTTGCAGCTAGAGTGGTCTTCAGGCAGCTGTTACTGCAGATGGCATGATTATGGCAACCACCATCTCTCTGCCAAGGGCATTCCTCCAATATTCTTTGATGCCTTTTCAGTGATGCACTTTTCACCAAAGCCTCAAGAGCTGAGGTCTGAGGTGATTTTTCTTCATTCTTGCCACCACCTTTGAAATATCCATAAAGGCAGTGCCTATGGCCATTTGGCTCATCAGCTTCCTGCTTCTCCTGAATCCCAGATGTAAGAAATAATCTAATATGGCTGAAGAAAAAAAAAAATAAAAGAAAGAAAAAAGACAGAAGTTGGCAAAACTTTCACATGCCACAGAAGTTTGGGTGTCATGTTCCTCATGTTTCATTCATACCTTTAAAAGAAGAGGAAAGGAAAACATGTACTTAATCAAAATCCCAGCCACACTTCTTGAGCCTATGTGTTTTGCAGATGGGAAGACTCAGAAGACAGACTGATGTTTAATCAATGTTAAAAAAAAGAAGAGCATCTGCTTCACGTAGTGAAAATGGCATCATGTAGTAAAAATGTACCCTGTGTTCTAGTCATCTGACACAGCTGCTGATGGCAACAACTTCTCCATGATAGGGAAAGTATGGTGGTAGCACAATGTCTAGTAGAAGCACACCAACTGGGTAGAGGGTGACACATGATAGAAAAACTATCATCTAAAAATCAGTGTTCAAGCCGTCATTTACCAGACCTTGGCGCTAGAGACTGGGTGAAAAAAGTAAGTCATCATAAAATCCATAAAAATTTTCTTCTTCATTATAGAAACAGATCCGAAACAGCCAACTCTTCAAATAGCTAACATTTCTAAAATCACTGCAGACAGGGTCTAAACTTTGTTGTCTGGTTGCAGTATCACTGTCTTTGCAGCAAAGAAGTGTGAAAACAAAAATGGCTTGGATAATTAGCTGGAACATTTTATTCCCCCATTCAACTTGCTATTTGCAAGTGAAGGGTTTTCTATTTAAAGAGAAGGAGTGAAGCTTTATTTGCATTTGAGCAAGGCTAGTACCTATGAGCAAACTGCCATGATGTGTTACAGTTGTTTTCATACTTTAGAAAAGAGAATTGCAAAAAGCATAAGCCCAAGGTGTTCTAGGAACTCTGAATAGAAAACAAACATAATATTTGATATGAAAAATGTATCAGTAACTTGGAGGCTATCTTTTTATTAAGCCATCCAGAAAATATTTGCAAATTATTATGTTTACAAAAATAGGTTCACTTTGAGAATGATCCATCCACAGAAAATATATATTTCCTAGATAACCATTTTCCAAGAAAAGTAATTCAACAGGCCGTAGAAAGGTGCGATAAGCATGCCAAGCTCAGAGAAGTAACACAAACCTTAGTGCAGTGATCTGATAAGGAGTCTGAAGCATGCTGGATGTCGCTACTTTGGGAAGCTGTTTGGAAATCAGGCTAAAAGATATGGACATTTAAAAAGTCGAGAATCCCCCAAGTTAATTATAATGGGCTTTGACTCTCCAGGCCAACTTTATAAATCAGACTACTGAGAGCCGTTCAGCAAAAGCATAAGCTAATATGATATCCCACAGTCATGCTTTAGGTCAGACTGACCACTGAGATCAATAAGAGATGCTCTCCTCCACCTCTCTTCAAGGAGACAATGGAGAGAGAGAAAGACACGAGTTTAGAAGAAAAAACGAGTTTAATGAGAATATTAGTAATGAAATAAAAAGAAAGTAATGAAAAATATACAAATGCACTATTGAGCTCCTGGGATGACAATCAAGTTACTCACAGGCACTGAGAAAATCCCAGACTGGACTCAGATACGATGGGAACTGGATTCTGGATCTGGGTTCAGGAATGCACAGATCAGAATCAAAGACAGGTGAACAGAGTCCTCCTCAAATGCTGGACATCAAAGAAAGAGGGCTGATCCTTTGATCCCTCAGCTTTTATACTAGCATGATGCAGATGGGATAGAATACCCTGTTGGTCAGTTTTGGGTCACCTGTCCTGTCTGCTCCTCCCCACAGGTGCGACTACTCTACACTCTCTGGCTTCAACACCCTGTGAGGGCATCTAACAAAGTTATCTGACCCTGGTTGTTATAGAAATGACTATAAGCAGGAGCCTCTCTGCATACCATTCCTTGGTATTCACTATAAACATAGGTCTTATCACTCTGAGAAGGAACAGCTTCTCTACAACATGCTGTTAATTTCAGAGAGCTTCAGAGAGTTAGAAGAGGCTTAGCAAGAAGTACAATTACTGAACAGAAAATTGGTTCTGTTCTACCTCAAACCAAGACACCCATCCTCAAAGAAAGTCTTAGCAGGTAAGAGGAAAAGGCACTGCAGGGTTTAAGAAGCCCCCAAAACTTGGGGGTTGCTAGCAGAGGAGTCTCTAGAACACAGTAGTCTTCTTTTTTTGAGCATTTTCTGGTAGGTCAAGGTTTTATTTTGCGGATACTAATCCAGTAAGTTTGAGGGCAAAGTAAAGCCTCGACTTTCTTATAAACTAGCTACTGCATATTAAGAGATTACTCAGTCTTGCCTACGCTTGTTAACACGTTACTCAAAAGGTTCTAGAGTAACTTTTGGAGTCACTTTTAAGATAGAAATGACAGATCTTTTAAAGATCTTAAAGACAATCCAGATTGCCTTCACCACCATTTAAAAGAAAGGAGAGAGAAAAGAGATGTAACCTCTCCTTGCTACCAAAAGGAAAATTGCTGTGTAGCAGCCAAAATAAACAAAACTGACCCTTCTTCTTCCTGGGAGGCTGAGTACGCCTACTCACCTTTCCCAAGAGCTGCAGCTTCTAGCTCTCTCCTAACACAGCCATGGATTTAGAAGCAAAACTCTGTATTATGAAAATTAGGAAGGGAGGAATGTGTAGTGGAAAAAGTGCCCATATGTAAGAAATATACACTAAGGAAGCAGAAAGGGAAAGCTTGAGAAGAGTGGTAAGTAACTCGTCTGAGGTGTTCCTTGGGGCATAAGGCCTTGTATATCTCTTAAAATCATATCCAGCATTCAGTCAAGACCAAGCTTGCCAGACAGTGTTTACTGAAAGTCTGAAAGCAGGACACTTATCTTTTGGGTTTAGTTTTACATGCATGCCTTTCTCTTTTGTCTTCCTGTCCTGCTTCATGTTTTTCTTATTGTCGTTTAAATGTTCCATTTTTTAGAATGGTTTAATAATCCTTTGAAGCATTTAATTTCCTCTTTGCCATTCTAAGCCGAAACACAGACTATATTCCATTTGACTGATGTTTGACCATAAGGATTTTTATATATACATATACACACACACACATGCACACACACACGCGCACACAGGCGTGCACACACACATTCTGAAAAAAAACATCAATCTGTTACAGATCTGAAAACAATCTTCAGCCTAAATTCCTCAGGAGCTCATTCAGGGAGTTTTTCAATAGCAATAGGAGGATTATTCCTTGTGTTCACAATTATTTAATAGAGAAATATCTAGATTGATTTCAGAGCACCATCCAGTAGAGGAGTGTGTGTCCCATTAGAAAACTAAGCTTTCTTTGAGAATCACTGATGATGAAAAGCTGTACTTATTTTGCCATGCAAACTATGCAATTTAATGTGTACTCCCCTTAGGGGGTGACATGGAAAAAAGACCTAAGTAAAGTCTTCTGATCTAATGCCCAAAATATATTGCATTTCTTTGCTTTATAAATTTTAATGAAAAAAATGTTTTAAAAAGGTGCATATTTAGACATAAAAGAACCCAAATAATTTAAGATAATTACACTGTAAATGTCAGTTCTTCATAAATGAAGCAATAAAGCATCTAGAGCAGGAACAGGGATACATTGTCAAGCAGGTACCCCTTTTGTAAAGATGCATTCACATGGCAAATGTTTTAAAAAGTAAGTCATAACGTCTTTGAAGGGATATTTTCTTTCTGTGGCTGAAGTCCATTTCTTATCTCCTTTGGTTGGTCTCAAGGAAAATCTCAGTGTCATGGCGGTCTTTCAATGACTGACCTCCAGTACTTCTCCAGTCCCCAACCTTAGGCTAGGGCAGTGTGGTTTTCCCGTGTGCCCACAGCCACACAGGGGGGTGAATGGCCACAGAAGAACGAGCAGAGCCTGGAAACACCTGTGAGAGTTTGATTCCTCTACAGCCCTTCTCCATGGTGTTTTATTCTGTAGCCGGTTGGAGAAATTAGAAGAAAATTGCAGAGCCATAGGGAGTTCATTTGTTCACAACAAAACTGTCAGATTTCACCTGTATATGGGTGAGTTTATGTGAAAACGCACACTTTTTTTCTGAAGGTCTGACAGAAACCTGCATCTTCTCCATTAACTACTTTCCATGAGCTTTTCTTACATCTTACATCTGATGAGCTTTTTTTACATCTTTCCTTGCGGACCCCCAGCTTGGCTACACACAAGCAGAGATACACAGGAAAACTATGTGTTTGGCTGAGCATAACACACCTGCACTCTCTCAGGAACACATTTTAAGTGTGCTGCCTTCTACTCCAAAAATTATTTGGCAGGGTGCTTACTAACCATTTTTTGTGTGTCTAGCTCTATAAAGGTTGCAGGGAATAGTGAAGCTCAGACTCCAACTTAAATGAAGAGGATCAGTGCAGGTAAACACGCATACATGTTTTTCATACCTTGTTGAAGAATGGTCACTTTTGTGCCCAGTTCCCAAAGATACTACAATTTACCAGGAGTAGATTCTGCCTGCCCAGGCACATCAGGTCCTTTCTGACCACCAGGTCTAACCCTAAAAGTTATGTATAGTTTTAAAGGAATTGCATGCAGCTAAGAATATTTCCAAGATGTATAACTTTTCTTTACAGGAATTGTATGTAGTAAATAATTTCAAGATACATAATTTTACACTGTCCTTATACTATTCTGAAAATGTCAACACAGTGGAAAAGTGAAAAATTAGTGCCACTTTAGCTATAGTGTTGCATTCTACAAGTGTGTGCAGGAAAAAATTCAGCTCTCCTTCTTTCCTAAGTGTACTTTACATAGACAGAAACAGAACAGCCGGGGCTTTAGAGCCATGCAAGTGTATATAAAATAGCAGAAATCACTTTTTGGGTCTGAAATTCTGTTCACTTTGTGCACCCGAGTAAATTTACCAGCAAGAGCCAGAGTATCGAAGAAAGAGGTCAGTGTAAATTAGAAAAAAATTCTGTAGCAGACTTCTATCACATAGATAATATCCTACAAACAAATGGAACTTTTGAGAACATATTATTAGCCCCATGTTTTTCATCAGAGAGAAGAGCTCTTTTAAACAGCTGACTTGCAAAGAATAAAGCTACTAACAAAAGAATAATGCTACTGAAAAACATTTTCTTAATAAAACCACAATTAAGCAAAGACTTTGCAAAACATACACTCCCTAAGAAATCCTACCAAAGAGTTCTAGTGTCTAAATTAAGGCTTTTATAATTATAAGCAGATTTCACGGGTGCAACAAATACTTAATTTATCCATTTTCTCTATCCTGTTTGGGCTCAACAAGATAAATGGTTTTTATATTCTTGTATTTCTGTCAGGTATGATATTAAACATTCCTTGGTTGAACACTGGCTACAGGAATTTCAGAAATGTAATACAGCCATAGTTTTGCAATGATACCATCCATGGTGTGAGCTAACTGAGTTTTGAAAAATGATGGATTTACCCACTGTATGGAAAAGCCAAAAAATTTCTGCTTTGTGGATTTTTAAATGCATAAAATATTTTATTGTTACTACAGCTTCTGCTCCGAGGTGCTTTTCTAACAATACGACAATTTTAAAAAGCTATTCGGGATGATACAGAATACAATAACTTCTGGATTTATGCATTTAAAGTACATATGCATGTTTCTAACCAAGCTTCAGTACATATTACTGTCCTTTAAGTAGTACACATATAGCTTTATCAAATTTTTTACTGTCTTTTCTTTGCAGATGAATATCTCCATGACAAATACATATAGGCAAACCATATATTATTTTCTCATTGCTTTCCCTGTTGTGGACATCTAGTTACCACTACATTTCTTATGTGTGGACAGTGACTGCATGGAGTATCCTAAGTGCAGATACCGACATGTAACTTAGGAAAATTAGTGTCACACAGTCTTGATAAGCTTATATTTAAAACTTACAAGTGCTCGGCTACAAAGAGGAGTAAGTTTTTAAAGATTGGCTGTGGGTTGCTTCAGGAATATTTGTGTGCAAACATTGCCCAGTGAGGAGAGCAAAAAAAAATTGCTCTCAAACTAGAGCAGCTAAATGTACCCAATAAAGCCTAAATGACGCAAACCACATCTGGCTTCAGGTTTTGCAATGCACTCCATAAATGAATTTTGATTAGTTGCAGGTTTGCAAATCTACAAAGCAATTTGTGCCCAGTGTCTTCTAATGTGGAATCCACTTATGGTATTTTACTGAAAACCTTGCAAAATCTGTATTTCTCCAGGTTTGTGAACAGTTTTGTGGTTGTATCTGAGCTGCTCTTTGATTTTTGGCTTGCTCAACACAAAGCACAAAGCAGTAATTCAAAGCCAAAGATTCCGCACGGGCAGAAGCAGGAGAAGATGATCACGTGAACAAAGTGTGGCTCCACAGCCAAATTTTCATAGGACAACTCTTTTTTTCTTCTTCAGTATATGAACAATTCATATTTTGAAACTCAAGCCCAAACACTGGAATTAGGATTTGAGTCATGAAGTTGATTCACTTTTCTTAGTTGACTGACATCACTTTAGAGACAAAAGTTGTTCTGCAAAATTTTCTCTTCTGGAGTAAAACCACACTTTTAGGCTTACTCATGCTTATGTTGTTCCAGATAGGTGTTGGACTCTTTATTAGGGAGAATAGTTATTAGAGGTGGAGAAGAAAAAACAGTTCAATCTGGGAACTAGCGGAGGGAGACAACAAATTACCTTTATTATTTATAATCTTTATATAAAACGGCATAATAAAAGTCCAACCTTTCTTTTACACAATCCACAGTTAAGATTTTGAAAAAGTATTTGTGCCTATGTGTTTTTAAAAACCTTAAGCCAAAGAATCCAAAAGTTTGTCAGATCTGTATCACTGTAACTAGCATTTTCATTTCATTTGCCATTAAAGAAACCATCTCAATCTAGTACTTTGCTATTGCTCCAAGATCGTCAGAAGCAATTTCAGCCCATATCTGGCTGTAAGGAGGTACTTCAGTAGAGAGGGGTGGAAAATCTTGTCTGACCAAAGGGCAGCCTTGGGAAAAGGGAAAGCAATACGATGAGGATGCTTGGAAGAGGGTCTCACCTGCAGAAGGTGAATACCTCGTCCAATCTGGTTTATCTCTCTGAATGGCCTGGAAGAAATGATACGTGTAACGCTTTTGTAACATTTCAAACATGTCCCAGATGTGAGCCCTCCGTGTTAGAGCAGGGAAGTCTGTTTGTTTATAGGGAAATGTGATAGCTGCAATTTATGGTCTGACAAAGTCACTTTAATAACTGATTAGTCAGTTAGTGGGTTTCTGGTACTTTGCTTCTACTACCCACTTTTACGCTGTTAATTGAGATGTCTCATTTTATGACTTCAAAGATGCTCAGAACAATGCTAGAAGGCGAATGGACTAACAACAGCCAATAGAGCTGGATTTTAATTTAAACAAAACAAGAACAAATACAAGTACTATTTATCCTAGCTAGAAATTTACCTTTTGAAATGTGAAAATCACCACTAGTTTCCAGTGTTTGGGCACAACATTAAAAAGTTCTTGATTTTAATAAAGGTCATATTCTTTCACAATTTGACAACATCTGACAGAGAAGTTTGGTCAAACCGAACAGGCATTTCTGCAGTCTCTCACTGCATCAAGCAATAAAATAAATTAAAAAAAATAGCAAGGACCAGCAAATGTTGAGCTCATATCTTTGGCTTTTCCAAAGCTGCAGAAACTACCAGATGAGAAGACCCAGCCATAACACGTTTGATGGACTGAGGGGGCTGCAATTATTTTGCATAGCCGCATTGCATACCCAAGGTCATACACTCCACTCCACCTGGAATACACTAGGCAAAGAAGGGAGTTTGGGTGTGAAGGAAGAGACAGGGCTCAGGTCTGAACAGTGGAAGAGAATGGGTGAAAGACACATCTGAAGAGCAAAAAGGAGGGGCGAGATTCATCACATGGGATGGAGCTGTATATGCTACGGAGTATAAGCACGGCAGCTACATGACAACTGATTTGGCAAGGCCAATGCAGGAGGTGGGAGCTACAACTATGGCTCTGCAGAGCGCACACTGTGAAGAGCCAGCTGAATGCTCAGCATCATGACCAAGCCACATCACCTCTAGTGTCATTTTGAATTCACAGCCCCACGTGTGATGAGGGTGTTGATGATGTGCTGCGCCTGCAAGGGTGGACCAGATAGCATGGATACCCTTGCCACAGGCAGACTGGGTCACAAGGCAAGGGACTCAAAGCCAATAAGGCTGAGCAGATCTGCTCACTCTGGCAATGGAATGTCCTTTCTGAAGTCTTCTAGGTAGCCTGGATTTCTGGCTGGGGAAATTGCATGGGTCCCATCACAAAAGCTCCGTTGAGCCATACAGTAATTGGGTCCAGGCTCAAGCAAGGTGGGTGGATGTTCTGGGAAAAAATCCAAACGCGGCTCCCTGAGAGAGGAAGGGGAGAGAGAGACTCCAGGAGTTAAACTGAAACCAGAGCGGGTCCCAGGGTTGACAACAAATGTGAGTAGATACTCATCCATTTTTGTACACAAAGCGTGTCTAATATAGCCTGTAATGAAGCATAAGATTAGTTGGGATGACATGTGCATGTGTTGTTTCAGGACCCTTTGTTTCCTGCTGCCCCACAGTAACTGCTAAGCCATAAAGAGGTCTAGAAGGTACCTACCTCCCTGCTGGCATTCGTCACACATTCCTGGATGGTGTCTGTAGAGGTATTCTATTCCTGGATGGAGGTGTCTGTAACACAGCTTGACCTTCATGTTGATGAGTAGCTGGGACATGCAGGGGAAAGGTAGACATCTTGCCACCTAAGAAACGGCACGTCCTTCCATGAGAGCAAAAAGCTTAAAAGATCTGTCCAGGGCACGTATTCTGATATCGGAAAATCTCAGTGAGTCCTAGTGCTATGCCATGGTCTACCAACCAAAAGAAGAGGATGTGACTCAAAAGATTGCAGGGCACATGGCTCTACCCTGATCAAAGCGGAAAAAAGACTTGAAGATCATGGTTATATAGAGACATAGTCAACCCTATTGTAATGTAGTCCTCAGAATGGAAGCATACATGAGGTTCCAGTCATTTGTTTTTGACAATGAGAAATTAAATTTTTCATCCCTGCTTTCTTCCTCTGGCTCGCACACATGTGGGTTGCCTGCAGCCACTTTGCATTCGTGGGAAGGTTTGAATGGATCTCCAGAGAAGTGCCTAGGGGCTGTCTGAACTCTGGTCCTGGCAGACGATTTTGTGATGAAAGCCCAGAACTGGAAATGAAGAGACCCCTTGCTGCCAGCAGTGTGCTGTCCTGTGAGCTTAGGCAGTCTGCTTAAGGTTTCAAATAAATTCTTCAAAACTGGAATAACTTCACTCCCCTGTCTTAGGAGTGGCATGAGGGGAAATTGGATTGCACAGATGCAGAAAAGGTTGAAAGAGCATGCAGACCCCTTCTGCTCCACAGCCACAAACACAAAGAGAGGCCTACTTTTGTGTTGGTATCATGGAAGGAAGAAGCAATTAGCATTACTGCAATTCACAGGCTGAACTCTGTCCCTTGGCTCCAGACACTTTCATTTTCCTGGGAGGAAAACTTTTCTGGGGCTGGGTTATTTGTCCTGTCTAGACAGGCTGAGGAGAGGCCTTGTACAGCCATCTTATCCCACGAGACAATGGGGGGGAAATTTGAGGTTTTGGCTTTACGTGCAGTATTTGTCACCTATAGAGAGGAGATGTCATAACTTCCCTGGCCAAATTGCCTGCAACTATTTGCTTTTCTGTCTTAACTCCTCAAAGTAGTCCAGTTTCTGGGGAGTAGTAACTGTGCCTTCAGAGTTGTGGGATTTAGCATCAGTACATTTCTCAGGAATTCTCCACATTTCCCTGCTTCACAGTCATTTTTCGTCATTTTGGACTCTTTGCATAAATTAATCATCTCTTAGAACTGGTGTTGAAAAGAAGATGTTGAAATATATCCTGAGGCAAACAAATAATAGAACAGTCTAGAAATGTGATCATGTCTCTCTGCAAGCCTGTGTTATTTCATTTACCCAGACTACCCAGACTTGCCATGATCTTTTCCCCAGCTTTACTGTGGATAACAATTTTTCCTATAATGAAATATTTCCTCTAATTCAGCAACAAATATCTTGCTAGATAAGAGCTATCCAGAAACATAAATTGAGCCATATTCTTGACCTGCACCTGTTTCTCTGCAAAAAATAAAAATTAAAAAATATGTATTAAGTTTTTTATAAAGAAGCCTGTCAGCACTTACCAATTAGAAGCAAAAAACTCCATCTGAAACACAGGACATAGAGAGGATGAATTAAAACTATTGGGAAAGAGCTATTAGCTTCCATATATATTTCTGATTGCTTGGTGGTATGATTTCTTGCAGTTGAAAGACATACGTGCGGTGGGCTGCATTCAGCAAAATATTGAAACATTAGCTGATTTTTTTCCTTTTTCGGCAAAATTCTTAAGCAGGTATTTATTTATAAACTAAGCCCTGAAGAAGTCAATGACTGGTATACCTCACTGCCTT
>JAOXNO010000020.1:45822783-45841180 GCA_028565335.1 Limnodromus scolopaceus | reverse complement strand
GCTGTAATGAAGCAATCGTTCAAACTAAGAGATGACGACATGACACCTGTGAAAATACAAGATCATAAATACCATGATGTCATCGTAAATCTACAGGAGTTAAATAAAATTAAGAAAATTACAGTGTTTTATTTCACACCACATATTGCCCACAAGGCAATCCTGGGAGTGCGGGTGTTGGGACAGTAAGAAGCTCAGCACATGCACTGGAGTAAGCTGAAACTCCTGCCAGCAGGGCTGAGTTGTATGTCATTGTTATACTACTACATGGTCTCTGAAGTCCAGGTTCCCATTAAGTTCAGTAGACTTTGGATGTGGTCCCAAATGCAGAACCTAGAACTACATCTCATATATATGCTACATTTTTCTTCTGATTCAGAAGTTTTGTCAATCTGCAAATGGATGCAGGCACTTCTTAGGCCAGGATAGTCATGATTCTAGAGCTGTGCCGATTTTGTTTTGGCTTTTGAACAGTGGGTTCCAAACCCCAAATTCAAGCTTTGTTTAGTCTGTGAGCCTTTTCCTGCCCTGTGGAATTCACATGGAGACCTGGGAGCTACACTTAAGCTTTCTACTCCTTCACTGCCTCTCAATCCCAGGCTCCAAGCATTGCAGCAGAAGCTGGAGGTGTTTAGGGCCAGGATTTCAAAGGGCGAGGGCTGTGTTTGTGCACACAATATTTGAATGCACACTCATTGCATGCTTAATCCCCTTCACGTGCAAGAGAAAAGGGGTGGATTTGCATTTGTAAGATAGCCCTGGCGTGCCCCAGAGCTGGTTTGGCTGCTGCTGCCATCTCCCACTTTGTGTACGCCTGCGGTTTGCATTTGTCCATTTCACTGACAGCATGGAGGAGTGTGTGGCTCCAAGAGGGATAAATTAGACTTTAATCTTTCTGCCTTTTCTAGCCATCTGGGCACTTCCTACTCTGGCACTGCCCCTTTGCCACAGCTTCTGCCAAGGCGTGGGTGCCTTCAGCAGCCGACGAGGCTTCATTTCCCTGTGTCCACGTGTAGCCTGGAAGGTGGCTCAGTCTTCCCTCCCTCCCACTTCAAGGACCTGAGGCTGAAGGATTATGTCAGGAGAAATTCCACTCTAATCACAAGCACAGAGGGCTTGATTTTCTGCAGGTATGATCTGAATAAATGACGTCATACCTAAGGGCATTTTTCAGTGTAAGATTCATGCAGGTGTTTTCACCACAGAATTGAACTACTCTGTGCTGAATAAATTAGCTCACAAAAGAAATAATTAATGTAAGAGGAGGGAAAGAGAAGACAGTATGCTCAAACCATTGGCATTGTCTTTGCTTGGGACAATTCAACTGACTTTGTGCCATTTGTGGCTTCATATTGTGGGGCTTTCATGTAAATCTTTCTACTTCATTCCCTGCAGAGACATTCACACACCAGTTCATAGGTCCCCTGCTCTTTTTTCAGCAAAGATAGGGTGTGCGTCAGCCACAGAGTTTCTCTTTCATTCTGCTGCCAGGGAGCTCTGAAAAGAAGATTAGGAAACCCTACAAACCCATCATCAGTTGCATTAGCCCACAGGGAGGGATGTTGCAATGAGTGATATCTGAGGGTGGAAGATACTTATCTCCATGGCAGCATGAAGTTTACAAATATACCAACTGTAGCACAATCACCCTTTTTCTTTTTCTGGCTGAAGCAAGTGTACTGTACTTTGAGGATAACTGATTGACTGTCAGACTTGTGGTCTTTAACGGGTTAAAAAGGCCAGAGGCAGTGTGAGAAAGCTTTTTTTCACAACATTTCTAACAAGCTGAACAAAATCCAGGCCTTGTTTAATGAGCACATATTTTATACAAATAAGCTCAAACGAGCTTACCCATCTCTAATTAAACTAGAAAGGAAGCATTTGTCCTAATTGGACTGCATAACTGAAGAATTAATTGTGTGGCTGCTTAGAATTGCAATCTTACAGCCCAATTCACAGAAAATACCTTCATGGTAGGACATACTATATGCAAGTTTGCTCATGTCTTTTTACCAACACATTAGCCCATGTGTGATTTTGATGCTTTGGTTTTGTTTTTTAAAGAAAGTCTGTTCACGCAGACATACATGGGCTTTAGTGGAGGTTAAGTACAGTATTTCAATATTCTAATTAGGCCACAAGAGAATAGTTCTCCATCTCTGTAATTAGGTACTCAGATAATTCCTACAGCGAAAATGCCATGCTAACTTATTTACAAATATCAAAAGGATGACTATTCCATTGACGTGGCTAAATCTGCAGAAACAAAAAGCATGGCATGGGAATTCATATTTCCTTCCAGTGAGGCCTAACACTGTGCACGGCATTGCAAGAAGCTCGGAGTTGTTGGAGTAACATCTTCTGTGTTCAGAGGGTGCTCATTAAAACATAGAAGAAACATTGCTAAATGCCTTCTCCCTGTGAATCTTGCAAGTCTCTCCTGCTCCATTTACCAGCCAGAGCAAGTTTCGACGTCTGACCATGCTGTACAGCCAACCCCACTGTGAGAGAGGAATGACATGCACCCCACCCCAAGCACTGCCGGAGGGACTGTCAGCACAGCTCCCGCTCCAAGATCTCTGCTGATGATACACAAGACAGAGCACCACACAGCTGTCAGACACAAGCCAGGGCATGCGGCAGGTTGGCAGTAACAGGAATCGCACTTTGGCTCGTAAACTAAATGCCTTCCGTAGGACCCCCACCTGAAAACTTGCTTCCTTCTGGCCAAGCTCCTGTGACTTCAGTTTAGTCCGTCTAAAGCAGTGTTTTCAAAGTACCCTAAGTGATTTAGGTGCATGGAAGTCTTTTGAACTTTGCTGTGAACGAGGCGTTGAATTCCCTCAAAAGGCCATGAAATTCCCGGACACGCTATTGAGAAACAGTAGTTGTGGAGACACTACCCATAAAGTTTTGCATGCTCTAGCACTAGCAACAATATAGGGCTAGTGTCAATTTTGCCTTGGCAGGCACTGAGTATAATGTAGGTCAAGACTTGAAGATTTGGCTACATACGAGTATCAACAATGGAGAATAAACTATAAAGTTTACAAGTGGTAAGTTTTGTCGGCTCCTTCTGATTATTCTGCTTGCAAGGAGGGTGCTGTTGTTTTGCAGCGTAGGGAGTGAATTTGTATTGTGTTAACCGTTCAACTTTTGATTCCATTTGATCTTTCAACACATAAGAAGTTTGTTTGTTAGACTCATTTTTTCTTCCTGTATCAGGTTTTCATTTAAAAGTTCTAAAAGTGCCTATCTGTCTTCCTTATTTAGGACCTTTTATTGCTTGAGCCATGCCTGTTTTCATTTATTTTCCAAGATGTACATGAAGTGGCCAAAAAAACAGAGGATCTTCCTAAATTAGACGCAGTAAATAGAAATGCAGACCTGAATATGATACAAGACAAAATTAAAGGCCTACAAAAAAAAAACCTCATCTACATCTTACAGTCACTGCTGCAAATCTTGGCTGACCAAGTTTAGCCAGGAAATGCACAGAACCTGATAGAATTTTTCCTTCTGGCTCCAGAGCAAGCCCTCACCCTCAATCAAAAGTTGTACCAGGTGTGTCAAAGGTGTGTGTGCACTGTTCCACGTGCCCGAAGTTAAACCGAAGCAACATGAACTACAGGCACTAGAACAAGAGCCGTTAAGTGTACCTCTCACGGGCAAAGTTTTGCTCTTAGCACTGTAGGGTGCCACTTCTAAACCACCAGCACCAAGACTTTCTGCACTTCTGGGTCCATGCTGAGAAGAGGACTGGGTTCACAACAGCCATCTCTCCTGTGGTCAGATTTCCTTAGCTGGGACCTGACTTCTAACACCTGCCACCAAGAGTATCTGCCATGATGCTGGGGTATAACCAGAGGCCTGTCCACTCCTTTTTTAAAGGGAGTCTTTATAATGAATATCCAATGAGTTTATGCAACAAATTCCTCACGTTTAGTAACTAAATCTCTAAATCTTGAAGTTCAACCACATCAGCTAAGGTTCTGTGGTCTCTAATGAGTCACTCTTGACCTAACATTTCTTTTAGCATTTTAGAGGGAAAGAAAACAGGCTTTGACCCTCCTTGATTCTCTATGGTTCAGTTGTAATGATTAATGCCCAGGATTTTAAATAGGTGCATGGAGAGAAGGAATGCATCTCCTTGTTGCAGGTAAAGAATTATAAAACATCAAATATGCTTTCTAGGATTTTTTTTAAGAATGAAATACTGAAGCAATTGAGTAAAAAATGTTTACCCATGGGACGTGCGGGCAGTGCAGTCAAAGGCCTGAGGAAGATTATAGCATTGTTTTTAATCTGTACGACTGCCAGTGGTACGTGGCCACAATAATGGAAAAAGAAGCCCCCATGTAAAGTATCAGCTGAAACATGAGCTTTTCAACCCTGTATAAAAGAGCTCAATGGTTGCAGTCCAGTCAGTGACTTAAATGAAGAGTCCACTTCTCTGGTATTCTGTGGGAGATAGGTTGCGCTGCCAAAACCTTGACACATAATTTGGCACAGTTGGCCAGTCTGCTGCAGGGAGAGGAAACTGAAGCAGTCCGGAGACTAGATTAACTCATAGTGATAAGGAAGACAATTACTCTCTTGAGAGAAGTCTGGTCTTTGCCTGGCAGCATGTTCATACTATCTGAATCCTATCAGTAGAGGAAATAATATTTTACTGAGTTTAGGGGAACATACATCAAGAACTTGCTGGTTTTATCCATGGAAGAGGTTCATTGCAATACTAGGTACTAGGCAAAGGGGTACTTCATAGCCACCACTCTTCATTAATACAGCATCCTCAGGCAACCATCAGTGTTTTTAATTTAGTCTCTTCAAATTATTGTGTAGCATTACTCATTGCTTTCCCAGTGCAGTCTGTATATCTTGGCCTGTAATCCATCTATCTCACCACAGGAATGAAGAGTTAAAATCTGCCATCACTCACAGCGGTGTAAATGCTGAGAAAGTACTTGAGGCCAGTGGAGTCATACTGGATTTATGCAGATGTAAGTGACAGGAGAATTATTAAGTGTCTGTTTAATAACAGGAAAATTCTATGTCATTTTATGATTCAGGCTCCGGTTCACAATTCTTTGCATTGGACAAGTTAAAACAATATTTGACACATTCTTAAACAGCAGGGTATAATTTATTACAATCCAATTATGAAAGCATCACAAGAGAAAGGAATCAATTAGTTAGACTGGGAAGGCATAAAGAGCCACTGATAAGATACACAGAGCCAAAAAGGAAAAGGAAAAAATCCTCCGTGGGTCAAATGGAGGAAGGTCTTGCCTCTTCATGAAACTCATCTTTCTTTTTCAGTTGACAAATGATCATAAATTCGGCAGTGCTGAAGAAGCACCTGCCTCTCTCCAGGTCTTGGGACAGAGGCAGTATGTGCAGACTCTCTAAGGCTGCCTGAAGGTAAAGCAGGCCCAGACTATTTTTGGACTGCTATATTGACACTGATTTATGTCTGGTATGACAGATACAGCAGGCAAGACAGACTTCTTGTTAAAAGGAGGCTCTGATGGAACAACATGTTCTGTGTAACCCTCTCCTGCAAGAGGGCTTGGGGATACAGTGTGTGCAATCAAAACGCAGCTGCAGGCAACATATGTAATCAGGAAAGACATGTTGAGCATGAGCCAATCTCAGGAAAGCTGTAGGTGATATTTTCTCTGCATACAGATGAGGTATGCCAGTGATAACTTGTGTCTTGAACCAATTTCCTGTTCAGAAATTGTATGCTCAGAAATTGTTCAGAAATCATAGATTGTTCCTGGAACAGCACCGTTCTTCTCATGAGGGGCCACTTAAAATTATGGTTGTGGGGATGAAAATCCAAAAAAATTTCTTCACGTGGTTTTTGCTTTTCTGCCACAATGAGAACGTGAGTTCACCATGCAAGACTTTCTGGAGCCAATGTAAATCATCCAAGCTGTGCTGAAAGTATTACGGCTGTGCCTTCCTCTCACCAATGGAGCGTTGCATGTGTCTCTCTAGAAAATTAGATCCAGTTCAGTGCTGCAGCTAGCACATATACCTGGTAATGAGGAATCACTCTGTGTGCTTCACCTTGTCCAGGCACACCTTTAAAAAGTGACTGAAGAGAGGACTCTGAAGTGGCTCAGAAAGCCATCAGCCTCTCCTTTAGCACACACTGTAAGTGTTGTTTCTTGTCCTTTGCATCTCTCTGGTTTTCTCTTTCTCTTGAGAATCTGTACAGTATTTCCAAACATCAAAACATTGTGCAGCTCTAAGTAATAGAGACAAAGTCTCCAATTGTTCAGCTTAATGGCATAAACCCATTGCTTAGTCGGCTGTTGCCAGATTGCCTCCTTTGCTGTGATGAAGTTTTCAAGAAAGATCTTGCAACAACATGTCAACAGGGCAGCCTCTTTCCTGTGGAGTCTAATTGGAAAGTTCTTGTTTGGCGTGCTGATGTCCCAGTGACAGAAAACCTTCATAACAAAGCTTGTGCTTGGTTAGTGTTTCAGATTGCACTATTGGAAAATGGTAGAATATGAACTGGGAAAGACCAAAATCCAAAGGAAATAGGTTACAGTCAGATGCCTCAAGAAAAGAAAGAAAACATCTGCAGAACTTATGTTCAACTTCTTGTTGAGATAAAGTTTAAAATGACTTTCATCTTCTGAGAAATATCCTTCACTAGCCTAACTGTGAACCACTCAAAACCACCTACAAGTTCTTTAAATTACCTTTTGGAGAGTAGCAGGAAAAATACAGCTGTTATTTTAGCCTGGTTTCCTGTGAGTGTGATATTCAGACAATCACATTCTGTGAGCGAGCGTGCATAAATACACAGTAAGAAAACATGTGAAGGGGAAGAGAAAGTAGATTTTTTTAATGCCTCCAGGTGAGCAGCCTTTCAGAGCTGTTTCTTGGAAGCTCATCTTCAGGGCACAAAGTCAGAAGAAACCCACCCATTGTAAATATTTTTTTCTTTTGCTAAAATAAAAATTAGAATAAAGGGCTAATTTTATTTTGATTAAGCCGCAGGATGCAACTACTTGAACTGAAAGCACACAAAGATGAAATACATCCTTCATTCTGCCATGGCTACCTTCTAATTTGTATTTCTAACATGTGGTACACAATACCAGAAAAAATGGCTATCTGAGTCCTCTCCTTTGGGGCCTACTTGTCATCACCAATACTCCAGCTATGTCAGTTGAAATGAATAGGTGGGATAGCAGTATAAGATGCTGCAGAAGACTCTGCTTTATGTGACAAAATGATACTATGTTCATGGCCAAATTCTAAAATCCTTGGTGTCTCTGCCCTTAAGATCATTTGTTTGTTTCCAGTTGACATAAGATAATGTGAACAACTTTGGAAATGCTGGCAGCAAAAACACCAACTTCTGTTCTGTTGCTCTAGAAAAGTTATAAAAATGATGCAACTATGTGATCACTGGGTCAAGATCTTCTCGAGAGAGAAGACAAAAAGTAAGATGTGGATATGAGAAACCAAAATATGATAAAGCAAAGTTTAGGAGCTGTCACATTACCTACCACTTCCACAGTTCCTACCGAGATTATAAGGTCTGGTTTTCCACTTTTAAGTTGCCTTTGACAAGTAGAAACTTTGGCTACTTGAACTCTCATCATAGAAAGAGAGATCATCAATTTAAACAGAGTGTCAGATCGGTTCTCCTGTCCCACAAGCTTGCCAAAGGGAAAAGAATTCTTCGGTATGCCCCATAATTTGTCAAAGTGGTACTGTCCCAAGATCCTTTGCAGAAAGAGCTATAAATCATAGAATCTCTTGCAGTGAACAAAAACATATGAAAGGCAAATGTCTCCAACATAGATGTTGGCAATTCTCCTTAGTAGTAATTACATCATTAGAAATAATTACAGATCGATGAATCTTTACTTGATTAGCAGAGTAAGAATCTCTGCTAAGAGATCTGTTTAGATATCAGTATTGCCTGGTATCATCAAAGAAACCATTTTTTCCCAAATGTTTCTACAGTTATCTTCCTCTGAAACTTAGTGCTGTGCATGTAGGGCCGCTTAAATAGAAACTATTCAACTTATGTTCAAATTAACAAGAATACTCTGTATTAAGTTGCAGTAGGAAAAAGGTGCCTTCAAACTGTCGTTAAGACCTTAACTAAGAGGATTCAATTTGACACTTTCCTACCTGGAGTTTTGAAGACAATTTTTCTGTATCCATTGTTATATCAAGAATCAAGCATGATAACAAAAGCAGAACTGAGATAATGATTTTACTTCATCTCATTTTCAGCAAGACACTGCAATAATGCCTTTTCTTTTCTACCCTGTTTTGTTTACTCCCCACCACATCACCCTGAAGTGATCATTCCCTTCTTCTGTTTCTCCTTATGCTCCTCTTCACATTCTTTTCATCATCAAAGTCCCCTCCTACTTCTTTTTTTTTTTGGGGAAAAAAAAAAAATCTCTTCCATTGTGTGCTTCTGGCCTTTCTCTTTTGGTCTTTATTTTTTTCTGTTATCTACCAAAATTTACTAGCTTACCATTTGTAAAATACTGCCAGCTGAGTAGGCAGATGAGTATGCTTTTGGCTCCTACTTCTTTCTCCTTGGCATGGAAGGAGAGCTGGAGTGGATGAGACAGCAGCTACAGGGTGATGCCACATGGCTTGTGTAACCTCCTTTGTCATGTTGAGAAACAAATGCCAGGCAGTGAAGGACCTCTAGCAGGTAGGTGCACTCTGCCACCACGATCTTTGGAAAAGAGTCCTACACTGACACAGTTTCTGGAGAAATTATTCAGGCAAGACTCCTACCTTTGGTTGGTTGTTTGCCCTTTTACACTTTGTGAAGCTCATGGCAAGAAGTAGGGACACCGACATCAGGAACACCAGCTCATTTCCCCACCTTTCTCCTGAGGCCTTCCTGTGCTTTTGCCAGAACCTGACTCATTAATGATCCATTTGATAGGTAGCCCTAAAGCCAAAACCTCATGGAAATGCCACATATCTGATTGGCTGTCCTGCTCACTTGTATAAGCAGATTTTTAACAGTAATGCTTTCCGTTCCAAGGCAGCCACTGCTTACCATGAAAAGCATGGCCATACAAGCCAGCTCCAGACTACTATATTCTACTAAATATATGCACAAAAATCAATGGAGCTACTGCTCTGCTGAAAGCTTCTTGATGAGAATGAGGGTTATACTTCTTTCTCCCTAACTCCCCATGAGGGTGCTTGTTATGGCAACGGTTACTTACAGGAATGCCAAAACGCCTCCATCTCTGAGAGTAGCCAATTACCCTTACTCAAGAAAGACAGTAAGGAGGAGGCAAGAACCTGCACTTCAGTTCCTAATGTGGTGTCTTTGTTCTTAAACAAAGACATAAAATTAGGATCCAGTAAGCAAAATCTCTGTAACTACCATGTGAAATTTTATCATGTAGTGCCTGTGGTCCATGTCCTAGTACATCCACACAATGGAGCTGATTCATTCAATAGGACTTCAGCTGCAAAAGTAAAGCTTATTCTCTGCCACATCAGGTTAGTCATGTGCCTCGATGGATACACAAGCTCTCAGTGAAAATGGAACAGTAGTCCCTGTATTTCAACAACTTTCAATTTAGATGTTGACACTGTAATTGTTCTTTGAAAGATTGAAAGTATATCCTTAAATTCAGCCATGTGAAACAAAGCAAAGCACAAATCCTTTGATGCTTAGTGAATACATGGGGCCAAATGTAGTCTTCAGTGAGACCTTTTTTAACTTTCCTGTCCCTGGTAGGTTTGCAAAAGTCTGACTGAAAGCAAAACTGTCTCTCAAATGCTGATCTGTAACAAAACTCTAGTCAATGCGCATGTATGTTTATAATGCATATGCTGGTTGATATCTTTTCTCTGTTGTACATGGTTGTAGAAATATTTTACCCATTGATTCTTTTAGAGGTTAAACATCCATGTGATTAGTTTTGAATACCTTGGATAGTACTGGTAAATCAAAAGTTCAAGCTGAAGCTTTACAAGAAAATACCAATGTAGTATCCTTCATCTTTGCTCAGAAGTCCTGCTAACATCAATAGTATCTCCATCTACAAAGTGTTTCAAGATGACAGCTCAAGGAATACCACAGGTGATGACAGGTAACAGAAAGTTGGAAGAAGCGCACTGCAAACTTTTTCTTTTTTTTTCCCCGTCTCCTCTCTGAAATGCTTTGGAACACATCTAAAATAACTAAGATGGATAGAGCACATCTTTTTTCCTAAAATGTTTTAACATTTGTGGGGATTGTCGTTTCTTCTTGAGAGACCCGTGCCACAGGTCTGGTGGAGTCCTGTCAGTGTAAGGTTACTTATAGAGGCTGAATCAGTATTTATGTTGCTGGCAGATATCTGTTTCAGTACTTTTTCCACAATCAAAGAAGCTTAAAAAGACAATGAAGTGGAATGAACCTCTGGTATTTTATCCAGTGATGTTTCATTGCATATTCTGTCAGAGACAAAAAGGGATGAATGGGAGGAACTGTTAATGGCACATATTTTCAGGGAACCAATAAATGAGTCAATTAACTAGTTGTGCCTGGGGCAATTTCTCTTGAAGGTTTAGTTGCCAAAGTTTATAGCAATCACAGAATGGAAGGAACAAAACTAAGCAGAATGATTATGTTGTAACTCACAGAAAGTACAGAGCTGAGTTGTCACATACATATAGTTACAAATGCATTTGGAGCTGTTTTCCATTTTGAAACATGTTTGTCGTACAAAATATCCATTTTGAACAATGCCAGTGCAAATTTCTTGATGAATTTTGTTTCTCACATTGAGGCTTTCTGGGCTGACTATTAGCAGCCAGGATGAGCACTCACACTGAGTTCCCTTATCCTAAATTGCTGTGAGGCTGGATGGTTGCTGTGGATTTTGTCCAGTGGAGATGCCTCTGTGACATTAGCTGATGCATGTGCCATTATCTGTGATATATGGAGAATGTTGAGGCAGATACAGACATTCTTTGAGGGATGTTATCACTTAGGTGCATCTTAGCAACATCAAGGACAGTGGGAGAGGGTGCTGCTTGGCTGGATTTGCCCTCACTCTGTCTGACATCCAGAACAAAACTGAGGACCAACACCTTTTCAATATGGGGCAGAAATTTTGCCTCCTGGAAGAAAAGAATATCGGAAAAATACAGTAAAGAATTAAGAAATGTCACTACACTCATACATCATGATGACAATGTCTTAACCGTGAGAGGAGATAAAAATGTCTCCCCTTAGCCCATGATAAACCCTACATCAAGAGATGTGTGTACCTTCAAGGAAAGAGGTTAAGAGATTTTCTTCTATAGACATAGTTTTCCTCATCTAGGCACAGCATCTCTTCATAGTTGTAGCAAAGAAAGAAGATAATGGAATTTTGTCAACAGCTTAAGCTCACAGACCGTTAGGTCAAAGTCAGAAGGAACAAATACAGGCTAGTCTAGTCTCACCTCCTATGAAACACATGCCAGGGAAAGGCAGCCAGGGCCTATGGGCTACAATTCCTTTTCCTCTCCCTGTCTGCTCCCCCACTGTACAGTGACTTTACACTGCTGTAAGCACATCACTCTGAAAATGTTGCATTTCTCTGCAAATGGCAAATCATATGTGCTTCCAATGGTTCCAAAGAACTATTATGGAAGAGCTGCTATGGATCTAATTGTATTAAAGATCAAATATATATATATATTTAATAAAGAAATAATCTCCTCCCACATCACAAGGAAATGGGACTGCAATGATTGCCCTATAGACACTGCGGTTAATAAAAACCACCTTGTTGCACAGCTGTTTATATCCCAGCGACATTGCCAGAGAAGGAGCTCTGCCTTCCAGGCTTCACTGGAAGGAGTACGGTGCCTCTGTACCTGTGGGGCCAAGGTACAGATGGGCCAACCCAATTTCAGCCCAGATGTGCCAGCCCAATTCAGTCAGTACCTCACAGAAGAAAACAGGACTTCAACAAACATTCACTGGTTGAAGATCCTGAATTTGCAACAAAGGCTAACACTGATACGTTAACCAATTAACCAATGTTTTTACAGCTCAGCTTCTCACACAAACAACAGATCTTCCACCCATATCCCTCATTTGCTTAACTTTGGCCATCCTTGCCTGCAGTTGTACACTCCAATGAGTACATAACCTCCTGTCTTTCCCTTGTAGTTTGTTTCAAAGCAAGTAAAAAGCCTTTTTCTTCATTTTTGACCATGACTGTTTCTACTTGAGTTGCTGCTGCCCCCAATGTTTCTGCTGTTTGTAACTACAACTTTGATTTAGCAACAGTGATAAGCCACAGGCTTTATGCTTTGGTAGATTTTATACTGGTTAGGTTGTAATGTTTAGGATCTAGGTCGATGTCCAGCCAGCCCCTCAGATTGCAATTAATTTGAGTGCTGTGAAGGACTCTATGGCTGTTTCAGGCTCATCAGCCTCTGTGGCAAGGAGGACCTCAGGGATTTATCAATGAATCTAGAGGACTTCAGGGTTCCTTGGTTAATAAAATCTAAAATAAAATATCAGTTATTGTCACTATAATTATACAGTTACGCAAGTTAATTCAATCTGATTAGAAACAGCCCTGTGAAGAAACCACATGTTTTACCTCTCTTTAAATGGTTACAGTGGAACCACTTCTCAAAGTTCCTATCTGGGGAGGGAAAAAAAAAAGGTAAAACCAAAGAAAAACATCAATTCAGGCTTTCAACTTGCTCCCCTGGGTGATGTGGGGAAGCAGTGAAGAGAGAGAAAAGGGTCTTGCTTCTCACCTTTTCCCCATTTATTAAACTTTAATATTTCCAGCTACAAGGGGGACTAAATAAAAAACAGGCACATATTATCTGTGTTTTTTACATTAGATCAGCTGAAAACCGTCCTCCTTTACTAGGAAGTGTCTGTATTTGCCAACAATTCTTTGTGTCTGACTCATTTCCTTATTACCTCTCTCCTCTCCTCTGTTTTCCCTTAAGGGATTGACTTTCCCCCACCTCAAACAAAAAGAATTTCTTTGGCATATGAAGGTCAAGGACAGATTTTCTAATGTCTGCCTGCCTGCACGTTTATCTCTATCTCCCTCTCTCTCCTTCTATCTGTCTACTTTTCTAAGGCATCTATTCTTGTAGGCTCCTGGAGAGCATATAACAGGCTTTGTTCCATATTAGTGCACTTCTTTTTTTTAAGGAAGATGAACGCAGATGTGCCACTTAAAATTTCCACAGAGTTAGTGATGTGACCAAGACCTGAATCAGTAGCCGTACAGTAACATAAATCAATGCACGTAACAGCAAGAAGGATTTATTTTAAGACCTCTCTTGGCTCAGGTTGAGTATCAAAGCCATTTTCCTTCTTGGTGAATAATTTGAACAGGCAGAAGGAGCTTCAATGGAGTATTCACTCTCAGCTCCAACAATACAGCATGACCAAGAGAAAGGTAGCATGTCCATTGCTCTCTGTTTTGACGGTGCACAACTGGAATCTTGGAAAATGCTCTTTGTGCATTATGTGGGTACTGAAAAAGTTTATCACTGCCCTTTTAATGCCTTTTTCTGTTTTGTTTTGTCTTGTTTTGTTTTTTCACAGGGGACAGATATACAGTATATGAAATACAGAAGGTAAAGCACAGCAGAAAGCCAGCTGCAACGTATGTAGGGTAGACAAGAACTCTTCTGGCCTTGCATTTTTATGATTTAACCAGCAAGGGAGCAAAGGGTGGAACACAAAAACTGCGCCCTTAATGTTAGCTAAAGAAATAGATGCCAAGGCAATTAGTCAATCCAGAACA
The DNA here is from genome assembly GCA_028565335.1 of Limnodromus scolopaceus. Taxonomy (NCBI): domain Eukaryota; kingdom Metazoa; phylum Chordata; class Aves; order Charadriiformes; family Scolopacidae; genus Limnodromus; species Limnodromus scolopaceus. Next base: position 45,827,387 of record JAOXNO010000020.1, on the reverse strand, counting down.
GGGAAAATCCAAGAACAAGCAAGAAAACCTTTCATTCTTCAAATCTCATTACTCAGTAATAGCTTTTTGTTTCCACTCTCAGAGGGCATTTTCTCTCTCCTTGTTTTTTCTCACTGGCACTTTCATTTACTGAATAATCTACAGATAAATTAGTCTTTCTGCAACTTTCAGACTGCTTTATCTGGCATTGTGTGTCATCTCAGAGATAAGTTTGGCAGATAAATCAGTTGATCAGGTTAGGACTGAAAGCAACACAGATGTAGAACAGAAGAGTGACCAGGGAAGAACCTCTGGAATTGCTATATCCTATAGCAGACCACTAGGCTAAGAGCACATTTCATCTTTTATAACCAGAGCTCAAAAAAAAGAAAAAGCTCAAGTGAGTAGTGATTTGGGATATTCATCTTCAGAAATTGTGATGGACCCTGGCCTTCAGGGAACACTAAACCTTCATCCTGAAGGTCCATCTTTCAGCATTTCAAATTGGGAATCAAAAATGGAGACATTAGCCATCATTAATCACTTTTCAAAACTGAACTCTTGGTGTACAGAATAGCAGCCTTAAAAAGATGTCTTTTTCCAAACTCCGGCCATGCAAGTGTTACTGGCTAGGACAGTGAGTGAACTGGTTGAAATGCTAAGTAAACTTTACAGCATTTGTAGAAAGAGATATTGAAATTATAGACTATAAGTCTTCTCACAACAAAGTCGAATCTAAGAGTAATGCTTATTCAGTTGGGAACAGTAAACATGACTACTACCAAAACAGACCTCCTGCCAGTACTAAGCCATGCAGGGTTTTATTTATTACTCCTAGGGGGTTATTCACACCATCAAATTTGGACATCTCACTTAGGTATGATTCAGAGGATCAACATTATGTTCCTTACAGAGTCAACAGAGAGAGACGCAAGCACTTCCCAGGCACAGGGTAGTTCTGTGTAATTAGGTCAGATGTCTAATGCAACGTAAAGTATACGGTTTGCACGCTTCCTGCAGGGGCCTTGCTGACATTGCTAGTTCTACGATAGAAGCTTGAAACTCCCGAGCTACCCGAGGTGCAATTTCCTTGGTGTGACAGGGGTCCGGTGGTTTCGATTTCTCTGCTGCTGCAGTCTCACCAGCCTATCAAACCTTACCCTTTCAATTTTGCCTCTTAACTGCTGTGGCCACTCTGCTCCTTTCCCATGGCAATCATGATCCTATAGGTGAGAGTGGGGGTTGCAGAGAGGGTGGCACAGGGAGGGACAGGCACCTGCAGTAAGGATACAGACAGCCATACATAGGTGCGATGAATGTTGTAGATGCAAAATGCAGCTGCTCCCGATACATCCTTCAACCACCCTAACCAGCAGCCTTGGCTTTCCCCTGTTCCCTGCTTTGCTGTAGCTGTCAGCTCCTGAGATGCCTTTTAAGGGTTGATAAACTCTGCAAGAAAAGGTAAAAGAGTAACCTACAGAGTTATGGTCTGCTGTGTCCAATATATGAGCTGAATTGAATGTCTCCATACAACAGTAAAGCATGCTGCAGGCAAAACCCCTCCACGCATTTTGAACATTTTGATAAGCCCGGTAGCAGGAGCTACTCAGGAAATATTTGGTCCTCCGTGAAAAATTTAGACAAAAGTGGCAAAGAGGAGTTTCCATATCAAAAAAGTAGCATCTCCACAGACCAACTGTGACTATTATTCTTTATACAGACTGAAGAAATAAGGTGAAGAAACAGACCATGAAATACCATAACTGAAATTACAGGCGATTTGGCCAGCCCAGAATGCTTTAGGAGTAATGCTCAGAGCTGTAGTTGAGAGCACCTGAAAGTACACAAATGCTGCAACTGTAAAAACAATAATTACAAAAGCAAAAACTGCCTGCCAAGAGGAGAAACTCCTGAACTCAGAGGGCCTGGGAAGATTAACCCTACATTTTGTAGACTCCTATACCTTTAAAATTGTTAATGTAAGTTCAGCAAAAGATATTGCCCTAGGCATGACCAACTTTAAATGCTGTATTTGCATTCACTATGTTTTAAAATAACAGTCTGGGTAAATTAGTCCCATTTGGACAACATCTGCTCTTTCACAGTTCCCTGGAATATGCTCTATCAGAAACGAACGTGAATGTAAGATTTTGAAGTTGTCTTAGTCTCCAGAAAAACCATTTTACCCCACTTTAAATAAGATGTATGATGATAATGCTTTGCAAGTGTAATTTTAGGTTGTAAAGGTTTAGAGGGTTTTCTTTTCTTATGACTACTGCACTATGGGGCCTGGATATGGTTACCAGCAGCATTAAACTGGAAAACAAAGCTCTGCATGAGTCAACGATGCTTGAAAATTATTTAATCGTGGCCCACAATAAAATTTTACCATTAAAGAAATATATTGTATTTTCTGAAGTTGAGTTCCCATTCATTAAAGCAGCAGTGAAGGAGAAGAACTGGAAGCCGTTTATGACAACAGTGGGCCAAATGGCCCTGCTCAGGACAGGGCAGGAGCTGCTGTGAGTGGTGGCACTGCCATGGGTGTGCTGGGATATGATGGGGTCCCATGGCTTTTGAGAAGCACTGACACATTCCCAGCCCATCACACTGGGATGACTGGAGTGCGGTATTCGTGGTAAGAACTGCATTATAATGAAAACACAAAGCAGTCACAGGGAGATGGCTTGAGGAGGCCCACCAGGCAGACAAAGTGCCTGCTCCTCTCCCTTGGTTGTCTTACCCTCAGATTTTTTGGTGTTTAAATACGATTAAGCCTCTCTATTGCCTGCACAGCTCAGTTATACAGCACTCATCTCCATGCTGTCTCGGAGACAGCAGCATCTCTCCTGCTCGAGCATGTCAGGGAGAGCTGCAATTTGGCTTTTCCTCTGGAAACCAGTATTTTAGAAGGGGTTGTGTACAGCATAGTTAAAGCCTTGTTAAGTTTGACTCATAAATGTCTCTGCAGACACAGAAGCTTGAGTTTCTTGCTTCTTGGTTTTCTCCTTCATGACCCAGCAAATCCAGCACCAATTATTGGCAATTGTGGTAACAGCTCTGGGACCTATCTTCTTGGCTTGAACTGAAGAAATTTCAGCAAAAGTTCAGACAAGCACAGACCAGATGCCATGCTTTGAACGTTATGAAATCTTGCAACCTCATTTAAAACAAGGAATTCAGAGTAAATGAAATATAAGGAGAAAGGATCTTTCTTCATCTTCAAGATCAGTCTTGAAGTCTTTTGCACTCTCTCCCTGTGTACAGTTGCTTGTTGTATCATAATCTTGGCAAAAGTTACACATGAAACCAGGATCATTTGGAGCAGAAGACAGATGTGTTTTTCCATCCACAGATATGGAGTTCATCCTTGCAGAGGACTTGGATACACACCACATTGTGCATGTGTGTGTGGAGAATAGAGTGCCAGAAAAGGAAATAAAAATCACCAAGAAGTGCTGGGAGAGTACTTTTGCTCATACAACTGATAATTCTAGATGATAGTCATTTTGGCTCTTCCTTCAAAGTCTCCAGCAACAGCAAATTGAAATCAAAACAGGAAAGAGAAAGGAAGATGAAAGAAAGAAATATTAACGATAGACTGAAAAATGATACACACGAAACAATTTAATCCGTGACTGAAGACAAAATGATTGCCAAGTAATATTTTAGTCAATCAGTATGTCTCCCTGCCTTGTACACAAAGGCCAGTGATTAAAGTCAGTCAGTCCTACTTAGACGTAGTAAATTTTCTGTTTTATAGTAGAAAGGGATGATGAATAACTCCAAGACACGTATTTCCTGAAGATTCAAATGGCTTGCATCAATCTTAATTTCCACTAAGAAAACAAAGACCCAGAAAAAGAATCTGAACATCATTTACAAAGAACTTTGGATCACGTACATGAAGGTTTCAAAGCCCTGAATATGTAGACTAGGATCTTTTAGAAACGAAATCAGACTGGCTAGCTGTAGAAAGCCAAGAAAGAGAACCTGAAAGCAGTCCTGAGGAGAAGGACTTGGGGGTGTTGGTGGACGAGAAGCTCAACATGAGCCAGCAATGTGCGCTTGCCGTCCAGAAAGCCAGCTGCATCTTGCATCAAAAGAAGCGTGGCCAACAGGTCCAGGGAGGTGATTCTGCCCCTCTGCTCTGGTCGGACCCCACCTGGAGTACTGCGCCCAGCTCTGGAGTCCTCAGCACAGGAAGGACATGGACCTGTTGGAACGGGTGCAGAGAAGGGCCATGAAGATGGTCAGAGGGCTGGAGCACCTCACCTATGAAGACAGGCTGAGAGAGTTGGGGTTCAGCCGGAAGAAGAGAAGATTCTGGGAAGACCTTGTAGCAGCCTTCCAGTACCAAAAGAGGATGCCTATAGGAGAGATAGGGAGGGATTCTTTATCAGAGAGTGTAACGATAGGATGAGGGGTAGTGGTTTTAAACCGAAAGAGTGGAGGTTTAGATCAGATCTTAGGAAGAAATTCTTTACAGTGAGGGTGGTGAGACACTGGAACAGGTTGCCCAGAGAAGTTGTGGATGCCCCTTCCTTGGAAGTGTCCAAGGGCAGGCTGCATGGGGCTTTGAGCAACCTGGTCTCGTGGAAGGAGTCCCTGCCCATGGCAGGGGG
>JAOXNO010000020.1:45794949-45822683 GCA_028565335.1 Limnodromus scolopaceus | reverse complement strand
GAGCAACCTGGTCTCGTGGAAGGAGTCCCTGCCCATGGCAGGGGGGTTGGAACTCGATGATCTTTAAAGTCCCTTCCAACCTGAACCATTCTATGGTTCTATGATTCTATGAAAGAGCAAAATGGCAAAAAACCGTGGAGAGGGAACAGTGGGCAGAGAGCAAGTGCCTATTCTTTTTCTTCACCCATCACAGTCCCTAATAGTTTGTGCAATTAAATAATTATTGATACTTTGACTGAAACAATAATGCTTAGAGCAAGGGAACAATCAGGAGCTCCAAATTACATGCCCTCTTTTTGCATACTTTTTCATATGTTTTGTTTATTCGCTATTATAGTTCTGGCAGCAACCTGGTGACCTGAAAGATGTTGGAAACCTTTGCTCTTCAGAAAGTGCAATGGCAGCTGTGGTAAAAACACTGGATTCCCAGTTGTTTTGACTCCTCCACCTCAGATGCACTGCAACACCCTCCAGGGTATGAAATCAGGACTTCCTGTAGGCCCTGTGCCTCTTTTGTGGGCCCTGCAAGGATGTCTCAGGCGGAACCAGGCGCCTATGTCTCACCTGTGGTGTCCTTACTGTCATGATGGTAGATATCACACTCAGACCCAGGTGGAGAAGGCAGATAGGTGAGCCCCACCTTTGCAGACAGCCTGTTTCAGGCATGCTTTTTCTGAGAAATACTGGAAACATTTTTGACTGCATATATAGCAAACGTTTTGAAAAAGGGATGGTAAAATACTGAGGGAGAGATGCTGTTGTTAACCCATAGTGACACAGATAATTAAAGATTAAAAATTCAGTGTAAGACATGATTTTTGAAGTGTTTTAGATGATTTTAGAAGTGTTTTCATGATCCCACTCAGATCATTTCAGGTCCAATCCAGGTCTGACCCTTGGGTCAACTTCCTTCAAAGATAGTTTTAAAATAGTTCAAAACCTATCTTAACTCATAAAGAAATTAATAATTTATTATTAAATTCTAAGAAAATTCATTTGTACCTAAAAAGCATGTCTCGTATTTCTGACCCTAATCCATTGAATTTTTCATGGATAATAACAGTGATTGTTTTCCTTCCTTTCAGTACAAAGCTTGGTAGATAGGTATGGTAGATCCTTAATTTATTCCCTTTAGATCAGTGACTATAGACTGGTAGTTGGAGTCTTATACAAACCATGAGGCAAAAAAGAGCATTTTTAAATTCTTGATAATGTAGAAACGAAATGAACACAACTCTACCAGCAGCAAATATTTAAGCTTCTGTACAAATTTTGGGCAGATAGGTAAACACATATTTATGACTTGTCAGGTTGTTTCACTTTCTAAAGCAGTAATTTGTGAAATGGAAAAATGTATTAATACAAGTCAACTCTTTGGATTATGTGCCAAAAGCCTCTTTAAACATGGAGCTGACTCTTTCTTTACTTTACTCTTGTTGGGTTTTTTCCTCTTCTTTTCTCTTTTCTTTCCTTTCCTTCCTCTCCTGTCTTCTGAAAAATTGCAGAATTATCACCTATTGTCATCTGCATGTATGTTCATACTTGTTTGAATGTGAGTCAAACATTAGTCTGTCATTTAAGTGAAGGGTATAAAGTTTATATTGGGCTGTGTGCTGAGCAGCTACGTGTTATGCCTGTGGCTCTGAATCAGAAAAAAAAGGGGCAACATTTCCAGTGAATGTGAAGCTTTTTTTCTGAAATAAGATTGATGATGAAGGGGAAAGTTAGTTCTCTTCACCTTCACAAAGCCATACAAGTATGAAGAGTTTGTTCACCTTGGTTTCTCTCTTTGAATTGGTTAGGAAAAGTTCTACATTTTCAGCCACTGAGGAGCCAATGTACACTGCCAGAATTGCAGAAAGTTAAGAAGCCAATGTGTTAAAGGAAATTCCACAATTATAGTTATTCATAGACTCAAACGCATGCATTTGAAGAACTAGAAATATAATATTGGTTACCATGCAAATATATTATCTTTCTTATCCTTTAACACCATCAAAGAAAATGGCCATAATGATAATTTAGGTCTTATCACAATCCCAATTCTGTTTGCATTTTTTATCGTTGTATTTGATAAAATGTACATAAGTCATCGTGTGTTTTACCATAAACACTGAAATGGTTTACTGTATCAGCAACTGAATGTACCTGTTCATATCTCTGAGGCCAGCCAATACAGAGACGGTCAGCTATAAAAGTTCATTATAATTTTAGAGCTCGGTTCCCTGTAAGTTCAGGCAGCATAATGCAAAATCCTGCTGGATTTTTGCTTTGGGTTGTGTTTAGGATATTAGCTGTAAAGAGTAATAAGATTCTTCTTGCAGAAGCGGCTGGGAGGGTTGTCCCTCTGTGGAGGAATAACATTACTCCGATTCAGTGTCCTTCAATGATCTGCCATAAGGATAGAGCTACCTAAAAAGAGACCCCCCCTCCCACATGGGCGCTGAATGCTTCCACCCAAGACTTCAGAAAGCTTTCCAGAACAGTTATTGATTAGCTTCTTGATGTTTGGAAAGACACATTACACTCCATTCTAGTTCACCTTCTCTGGCTGCTCCAAGACCACTGTCAGCAGAGGGCATTGCCCAGATGCCTGCCCAGACAGACGCAGCAGCCTGGAAACTAATAGGAGCAGCTGGAAATAAACTGCTAAGAACCTTGAACAACAGCCACTGATGCAAGCTGGGATTTCAGTGTCAGTAATGATCAACCCTGCATGTAAAGGACTAGTAATGTTCTAAAGATAGGTGATATCGTAAAAGACAAATAAGCTACTAATAAGCACACTTACACAAAATGTCCTGGTTTTCAAGTGGCAGGCACCCAACAATAGATTTAAATAAGTAAGTTTGTACCTTCCATGTATGAGCACAGCTATTTTATTACTTGGCAAAGTACCGAAACCATTGTGTTTGCTTATTTTGCTTTTACAATTATTTCCTAATTGCAAGACATTACTGATGTATTTTAAGAACAATTTGTTTTGTCACTGGATGCTAACGGCAAGTAAAATACTTTGCTTAGAGAAAGTTAGAAATTGCTTTATTTCTCCTGCCTTGGGAATTACAGATATTTCAGTGTTCTTCGTGCTTCCTTTGCAGACACTGGCCTTTAGCATTTGAATTATTTTAGCCCAAGCACCAAAAAAAAAAAACCAAAGCCAATTTGCCTTATTGCCAAATGTCAGTGCATCTTTGTTTTTGGGGAACAGCCTTGTTTTACAGGAGAAAAAAAAAATATTTAAAAATACCCTGGTACCAGTTAGGAACATATTAGTACAACACTAATTATAAACTGGAATGTGTCAGAATTAAATGAGTTATGATCTGGCAAGGACCTGCAAACTATAGTCAGATACTTAATAAAGTTTAGACATGCAGCTGTGAAGACTCCTGGATTCTTGCCACCTTTTATTAGAGTGGCGCCCAGCAATGCTGCTGTAGTTAAGGGTCTGTCAGCATTTCCATTATAAAACCCCATTTTTTTAGGGCTTTGTAACTTGCCCGTTTTAAATCACATCAAGCTGAAACTTGACATTAAAATTGTCAGGAATAATTTTTTTTAATACAAAAATGTTACTTATATTTTTGCTCTGTCTTTGTTTTAGATTCAGAGAGGTAAAACAAATAAAGTAAGTGCATGTCATATTTTATTAGAAACTTATTTTTGTCATACTTCAAAAAAAAACCAAAGCAGGGCTTGAGTTTGAAAAATAAATATTTTTAGCCCCTTAGGGCTTAATTCTGCTCTAGGATTCCCACTGAGGCATACGCAGAGAGTACAAAAGATGGCATTACAACCTAGTCTCTGAATCTTCTGTCTTGAATCTGACCTGCAATTTTATATGAACTAGCAAGATGGTTTGAATAAAACACCAGCTGATTAGCACCATTGTGCATTGTGGTTTTTGTGTTTCTTTCTTTGTTTTGTTTACATTTGAGATTTTACAATAGAGTTTTCATTTCATTTCCTACTTCTTTTCTGTCAAAGCCTCAGGTATTTCAGTGTAATGTGTATATACCCCCAGAGCAATGCAGCTTTTACACCACTTAAGCACCTGCCGTTCACCTGGTTACACACTTTAAAAAGATTGCTTATCTCTCTGGTCTCCTTATTTCTACCTTCCTTCCTGAAATGAAAACAAGGAAAATTATTTGGAAGGGTTAGTTTTTAACATCCTTACCCCTTGGTGCAATGTAATGCATATCACTATGAAAGACCAGCAGTTCTAGCCAGGCTTCCCTGTCAGCTGAGATCACATCTCTTTTTTGCTCTGTCCTCTTGTGCTTTTTCCCTAACATATATGAAAAAAAAAAAAAAGAAAAAAAAAAAAGTTATTCAGGCTGACATTTACCTCTTTTTTGTGGTGGTCACATAACAGGAAAAAATATAAGTTTTCAGTCTAGATGAGCCTGAAAATCTCAGGGGAATTGAGGGAAGAAGGTCTTGTAGCACTGCTGTATTTGATCAGAGGGACAAAGAGCAGCTTTGTTGTCACCCATTAGAAACATGCCAGTAATTAGGGAAATTATCTTTCTGAGATACATAGGTAACAGATATCTGCATATGCTGTCAAGCCATCACCTGGTGTCCCCTTTCCAAGTCTTGCAAGTAACTGAAACAAATGAAACATAATGAAAGATACAATAAGCAGTGATGCCTGCAGCTTTAGGTATTGGAAGTAATGACGTGCCCAGCGCACAGCCAGTTCAGTGGTTGCAGCCCCAGCACAGCCAGGGTCCCTGTGCACCAAATGTAGGTATTCTGGGCAACCTATGGTCAGAGCATGAAGGAAGCCCAGCTACTTGACCTGACATTCCCTGTAGATTTACCCTGACATCTTGCTCCTGTTTATTTAGAGATGGTCTCTCATCTCTTTAGTTGCAGCTCTGGTTTTCTACCCAAAATTTGGCACATCCCTTAGTGCCTCTTGTTGTCCTTTCATCTGCATCCCATGTTTGATACCTGTTCTGTGCCCTCAACCTTCATCTAAGCCAGAGCACAGCTGTCCGTATCCTACCTGACAGTCAGATATATTGATCATAAGGGACCGAGTTTGACTGTTTTTAACACAGCAAATTCAAGGTCACATCAGTGGCCTCAGCAAAAGAGTAAGCTAATGAGTTCAGCCTGAGTTTGGGCTGGGCTAAAATGCATCCAGGATGGGTTACCACAGCTCAGCTGATGCACAATAACTGGTTAATCCACTTGATGACAGTGCATCTGAGAACTACCTTTGAAAATCCACTCTCAAGTAACCACTCCCTCTCCTCCTGCCCCACCATCCTTCCCAGATCCTCAGTGGGGTGAGAATGGTCTTTAGTCCCTTCAATGACATGTCAGGAACAGATCAATTGGCTGTGAAACTCTGGCTTTCCAACAACCAAAAAAAATCACCTGGACAGAATCAGTTCCTGGAGCACTGCCGCACGAGCTGTGTGAGGTGTCACAAGCACTGCAACGACAGTGGGGGTCTAATGCTGAAGTCATGGTTTTGGTGAACCATTGTTCCCAGAAACTCCAACCAAGCCAAGATCTCACCATCCGGATTTGTAAAGTCCCAGAACTTGGTACACCTGGGTGTCTCATGGAGCGGTAAATTAGCACCCCTCAAGCAGAGTGTAACTTCTGCACTTCGCTGTGTGGAGTTTCATTGACCAGTGTCTCCTGATCATTTACTCCAAGCGTTACATTCTTACCCTTCAATTTACCCCTTTTTTTAAGGGGTTCATTTACACCTTCCCCAGCCCAAATGGAGCAGCTTATAGGCATTTTGGATCAGGGAGCAAAATCAAAGGTGTGGGTTATCCCAGTGCTGAGCGCTGGGTTGTTTTACAAGCAGGCTGGAGTGCTCGTCAGGCAACACTTGAAAATCAGCCAGGTTGTGCAGAATGGCCTAAAATACGAAGCCATGAAGGTGACAGCTCAAGCCTCCAGATGCTGGCCGTGCCTCATGGAGTGCTCTGACAGCAGAGGCATAACAACACAACTAGCCTTACTGTGCTTGCTCTTGCTCGCCTGCTTTCCCAGGAGGGAGGGCACACCGACAGTGCCAAAATCACAGCAACAGCCACCCCAATTTTCAGGCCTTTAAAGCCTGGGGAAAGCATCTCTTTGGCCTTTATACTGATGTGTTCACTCTTTCTGCTCCAGCCAGAGGGGCATTTTCTTGTCAAGTTCAGAAGAAGCAGATTAAAAATTTTTTTGGCCTGCAAGAAAATAAGAACTTAGGCTGGCTTAAGCTGTAACAAAAGTGTCCTTATTTTTTCTGTATTCATAATTCAAAAAGTAGCTTAAAGTCTTAATATCCAAACATTTCCAGCCCCTGAAAAGCTGCTGATAGGAGAATGCTAGAGCAAATTATTGGAGCGAGAGTGTTCTTAAAACTGTAATGATGATTGACCAGGTCAGTGGGACCAGTTGTGGAGGAAAAGTATTTTGTTGTTGCCTTGGCAGTTGGCCTCCTGGGATCCTTCTCTCAGAGCCCATCTGTATTGGTCTTTGCTCAGTAGTAGCACAAAGCCAGGGCACAGGAGACGTGCAGCCTCAGGTGGGAGCCAGGCGTACCCTAGGACCCATGAAGGCAGGCAGCTCCCCAAGGAGGCTCCAGTGGGCTCCAAAAGGCAAAACCACAAAAGACAAAAGGTTGATGTCATTAGAGGGCACATAGGTGCTGGCTGGGGTCACTCAGGGAGCAGGGCCGCAGCAGACATCGTCAGGGGTTGCAATGCCTGGGGCAGCTCCTGGTACAGCTGGGGGTGATGGGCACCCATACCCTCCCGCTCACCTCCAAGCACCAGAGGACACAGTCACCTTCTCGCACGCACTGCTTCATGTTTCAGGGTGATGGAAAACAGAAGCAGAAGAGTAATGGCAGCAAGAATTGTGCTGTTGGGAGCCCAGGAACTGGAGTTTGAAGGGTGTACCCCTTGCTTCCTACTTACCTTCTTAGTAATGTTCCTCCAGATTTTGGGACAAGTGGTTTCTAAACTACCTTAACTGACACTACATAAAGATTTCATTTAATAACTGCTTTATCATGTGGTGATGGCTTTAAAATACTAGGAAACAGTATTATACCTGTTATTTAACTGTGCAAAGAGCTGTACAGCACAATTTTAATAATCTTTTTTTTTTCATATCAAATAATGGTCTTGTTAAATTTTAAGGAGGCTGTTTGCAGCTGTACCTTTCATGTGTGTCTCTCGAGTGTATCTCTCAAGTCACACATTTTCAAATGACTATGTGAGACATTTTGCTGCTACCCTGTCTGGAGCTGCTGCAAAAATTGACCTCTTGCTAGTGCAGTGCCAATTCTGTGGTTCCTCTGTGTGAGATGTGGTGAAATTAAATGCACAGAATACCTGCTATGGAGGAAACCAGAACCTGGGTCAGACAGCATCAGGGGACTTGCCGACAGCTATGTTCCAGATCACTACACGCAACAGCAAGCTGCAAAGACAAGCCAAGTGCCCACAGAATAATTTCAACTAATGTCAACCAGGAGCAGTCTCTGTGTACGCAGCCAGTCAGTAGATGGAGTATAAAAGTCAGCCTCACAGAAGGAAAAAAGCACAGGAAGGGCCGTACTGAGGCAGCCTAAAATCCACCCTACAAAATAATGGAAGAGAAACAAATTCTGATATCCTGAGAAGATCCAAAGCACAGACTGACACAGAGACAGTTATTAGGAAATATTAGGTTTAAGGGGCTGTTCAGACAGGTTCACTATTGAACATGGAAAACCCAGTAAACTGCAGAAAAGCAGCCTCTCCATGAACTGTAACTGTTGCCATTAGTATCATGGGAAACATTTAACTACCATGAATAGCTAATATTTGTTTTAAATTAACATGTCCGGCTTCATCTGCTATGCAAAGGCATTAGCTTAGCTATATATATAGAACCATGACGAAGAGTACAAATAAGAAAGCTTAGCACTGCTTTACTCTTGCACAATGAACAGATGAAAAAAGAAATTCCCCAGGTCACATCAGTGTCTGGGAAATTAATGGCGTTGGAATGAAGAATGAAAAAAAGTTGGCAGAGCTGTAAAATCCTGACACCTTGAACTACTATGAGTAAACAGCCTGAGCCTGTAGAAAGTAAACAAGTTGCTGAGATCAGTTCTGGTAACATTTTCTAGGACGCTATCCTATATTTATGCTTCCTTGGAAAAGGTGAGATGCGGTAATCGGGAGAACTGATCTATTACAGACCTTCAGTTATTCCAGCATTTTGGTCTTTCATGGTCTGATGAAGCTTTAATAAGAGACAGCTTTGTCTCTGCTGTGCAAAATCCTCCCAGGGAAGCAAACAAACAACTCCAGAGAGACTCAATTCATATTTACATCGGGGCCCGTTTAAACAGCCCGATTAATGCAAAGAGAGTTAAATAGAAATGAGTGTCACTAGAGCCCTGTAACTATTCACCCATTCTCTTTTGCTGCGTCATGCTGAGTGTCTGTAATAGCAGAACAACTAGGTGGGAGATGCCAAGGAGTCAGTCTGGCTTCTCCCATTTAAGGACACTGCACTCAGCACTCTGGGCTCAGTTGTGATTCCTACTTGCAGCTCTCTACACCACTCTGGTGGTTTAGAGGGACTTTGCCCTTCAGTGCTGCCAGCACGTCTAAATGCCTCACTGCACCATTGGCTACTAGAGCGGTCCTGAGCAACTCAGGGTTGCTGTCTTCTCCAAGTGTCTGAACATCTTCATTTGGAGCTGGAAGGGCTCAGCTGCGTTTAACAGGACCTCAGTGTTGCAAGACTGAGCTCATTCGTACGCTGTTTCTAACTGCCATGTAGGTCTGCAGAAAGAGAAACAACAATGTCCCATTCTCGGATGGATCCCATTTAAGGGAAGAATTCAGACTTGTGAGAACAACCACAGCTCGGACATGTGGCTGATTGAAATACAGCCATTTTCCATTAGGGGAGGCTGGAACTACAAATGATGAACATGTTTGTTTTTCATTTCATAGATACTTTATTAGGGATTTAATTTGACTACAGTACATGCTTAGGGCAGACTGTAGATTTGAAGAATTTTTGTTGTTGATTTTTTTAGTGTTCACAAATTAAGAGAGCGGCTGATTTCTGCCCCAGTTCATTAGAAGCAGAGCAGTAGATCCATCAGTGTGCTGACCCTCTGCTTTCACCTCCTCTGCCCTGTCCTAGGGATGAGGATCCAGCTACAAGAAGAGAACAGCGACAAGAAAAAGACTCCATATTCTTGAGTTTTGAGAAAACTCATGGCCATGAGAGCTGATGCTCACCACGAACGAGTGAGAGTGTGTACATCACTAACATCTCCCTTTTCCAGTAGTTACTAACATGCTTTCCAGGAAGCACAAGGAAGTCTGATGGGAGCCAAAGATTCTGGCAGAGGCATCTGAAAGATGCAATGGGAACTGCTCAGTAATCTGACCAGCTCCACCTGCCTTGGCCAAAGCTTCTTGAGAGTGCAGTTGGAATATTTGGAGGCTTAATAAAAGGCATTTCATCAGCTTCTCAAACCATTTGGGGGTTTTGCTTTCTTTTTACAGCTTGCAAGTCTAAGTGATGTATCTAGCAAAAGTACATTGTTATCTGTCCAAAACTCAGGGCAGATATATGAAGAAACAGAAGGTGGCTATGTGATCTTGTTGCGCACTAGTCCTCGTAGGCCTGAGCTGCCTTGCCTTCCAAATTGTGAATGGCTGTACCAAGTTGCTGTGATGGCTGAGGTAACCCTACTGAAACAAACCTCATCTAACAAGAAATAAGAAGGTGGCAACGAAAAGTGAAAAGGTCCTTAGATGTATCTGCTGCAACATATGCCCCTGGCAAGCTGCCTGTTATAGGATGTTTGTGGAGGGAGGCATTGTTCTCTAAAACTTGAGAATGCGAACACCGTTGCCATCCACAACTGCACAGAAAAGGCAATTGATGTTTTTTACCCTTGTCTGAACATAGGAATAGTTTTGCATGCTTTTGCTGAATGGATGTGGGCTGTTCCCTCCACAGAGCTTGCATGGAACATCAATAAACAGTGTCGGAAGTATAATCTGGTTCTGGACAATAATGAGCAAAAAGCTGGAAAGGAAGTGAGGATGCCTGCTTATCTACTGTAATGCCGCTTCTGAAAACAGAACCAAATATTGTTGGGAAATTTGTGCTCTTGCATTTGCAGGACAGAGTTCTGGGCAAAGTCTCATTGGGCAGAATTTCTCATTGGGCATCCATTTTAGCTGTCAAGTAACAGATTGTGTTTTAAGGACATTTTTGTTCATATTGACTTCTGCTGTGATGGTATGTTATGCCGTTCAAAATGTCATACCAATAAATTGTATGAGATCTGATCTGGTAACAATCTGATTTATTTTTTTTTATTTTGAGAAGGCTAGAAGTAGGTAATATATGAACAACAAGGCACATACCTGACTCTTTATGGAGCATGTATGAGAAAGGGTGAACACGCCTTGTTTTTAGTATGTTTTCAAGAAGTGATGGATGTATTTGCTGTCCATCTTGAGAGACCCTAGGCCGCAGAACAGCCAACAGCTGGGAAGTCATAATCTAAGGCCTAACATTGCCATCCACAAAATAAAATTCAGACGAATGCTACAAAATGCAGGTGAACTTTTGAACAGTATACAGGAGAGCTGTAAACTACAGACTGCCTTCAATCATCTGAAATAGGGCCACAGAGGTTGATTCAGTAAGGACTGAGTAAAATGTAAAAATATAAATTAGGGAAAACTCTGTAAGAGTTTCTCTTTTAACCAGGTCTAGAAATCTCCTCCAACTGTGTCAAGTAGAACTTGATCCAGAAGGAAGATATGTCCTTAGAAACTGAGAATAATAAGGAGCTCTTTCTGTATGTTTAAATATCTCACCTTCTATATCTGCAATACTGATAGGCTTCAGCAGGAGTTTGTGGGTGCTCAGCAGGTGCTCAGCTTTCAGGCTTTTGCCTTGTGTGTTTAATTATAAAAGCAGTGGAAGAGTTTTGTATATAGAAACAGCAGGTCATTCATATTAGAATAACTTGGACCTAAAGATGTCTTAGTATAACTGACAGCTGGGACACAATAGCTCTACCTCAGGCAGCTGACGTGAAAGGGCTTTGTTATTGAACAGCATCCTGACACCAGTTGGGGGAAAAGAAGAGAATTAGCTTGCCACAAAATGGTGTAAACATCGAAATAAATGCAGTGCAAATAATAAGGAAATCTGGGAAACCTGCCAATATAATGCTGATCAAATTGGCAAGTAAGAACAGAGTTAATCCTTGGGACACTCTTCAGTGCCCAGAATTAGTTTGAATCTATGAAGCCCTGAAATATTCATTGTTTCTGCTAAAGCTGTTTTAGGGAATGATTACCTAGAGTCCCCGTAATCCACTAACACATTTACTTGTTATATGTTTTTATTACACTCCTCTGCAG
Source organism: Limnodromus scolopaceus (assembly GCA_028565335.1). Lineage (NCBI taxonomy): Eukaryota > Metazoa > Chordata > Aves > Charadriiformes > Scolopacidae > Limnodromus > Limnodromus scolopaceus. The sequence goes on along the minus strand of JAOXNO010000020.1, from coordinate 45,811,251 downwards.
ATGTTGCTGTTTCCAATTAGAGATGTAACTCCTACCACTGGCTGTTAATAACTATTTTGCCCTGAGACATATCTTATTTGCTAACTGAAAAAGGCAGGTTAATGGTGTCTGCACTATAGTATATTATTAGAAGTGAGTTTGTGAAGTAAACTCCCAGTGACTCTAATCTCAGGAATGCTGACTCCTCCTGAGGTCAGTAATTGGGTATTTTGGAATTTGCCATAGCAGCAGGCCTAAGCCTGTCTTCAGCCCCCTTTGAAATTCGGACCCTGAGGTCAGCAAAATAATTGGTTCATTTGAACAGAAAATCAGAAAAGTTAAGGGTCCACTTTTCCCCTACTGTCTAACTTCTAATTCATCAAGCAGATTTTGAGATGTTCCTCTCTCTTTTAGGTAACACAACAAAGTCAGTCACTGTCCAGTTTCATTTCCACAGAGCTCCTTGCCATTTTGCACTCCCTGCCTGAAGCTCTTGAGTCTTTGGTTTGTCATGAATCCCAGACAGCTAGTGGAGCAAGGCAGGGTTACTCTCTGTGTGTACGCTAGAAATACTTTTTGTTTTCACTGTTTGACCATCACAATAACACAAGATCTATTTCAGTCTTTTTTCTCCAGTTTTCATTCAGTTTGTATACTCAAAAGTTCTTCCTATTGCTCTCAAAGTGGAGCTCTTACTGCCTCAAGCGTTTGCTTTTGAACCACCCTATTGCTAAGGTCTCAAGATTTTTATTAAGAGGAAATTCAACCATAATCATTGATCAGTAGTCATCCTATTTCTCCAAACAGAACTCCAGCTCTTTTGACATCTGTTACCAAGTAACAGGGTTGATGATGTCAACAAAATAGTAGAACAAGACCAGGATAAGTGAAGACTTGAGTGTATCCTTCACTAACAAAAACACTGAAGACAGTTGAGGTTGCTTTGAACAACACAGCCTAAGTGAGCCATAATCACTCTATATCTCAAATGTAAACAAAAAGAGAACATGCAGGGTAAACACTGCAGAGTGAGAAAAACACGGTAGGTTGGCTACTATTTCTGCAAAACTGAAAATATACGATCTTGCCATCAGTAATTCAATACACGTGGTTGCTTTTACAGTTTCAAACATGTAACAATTGAATAAAAAGCACTGAATATGAGTGGTCCCTTCCAGAGGTCTGCCAAGGAAGAAAAGTGCTACATTGGATCTAGGTAGTGTTATTGTTACCAGCACTCTAGAGTAGAGATAGTCCCAGTATGGCTCATGTTAAAAGTAGATGCCAGATCAGGTTCCCACCAACAGCCAGGCTGTGCTTGAAAAGGGTTGGAAAATGTCAGGAATGAGTTTTGGGTCCTTGATCCTGAAGGTCAGCCTAGTACTCCCTTGATGTGAGTTAAACCAGAACACTAGTTTATGCAACTTGTTTGGACTAATGTTATAAAGCAATAATAATAATAATAATAATAATAATAATAATAATAATAATAATAATAATAATAATACTTTACGCTTTTAGGGACAAATTTTGAAATTCTGGCTTGATTTTTGGTCAGATCTGCTTGAGGAAAAATCTCCATTCATGTTTTCTGCACCTTAGTTATTTTCACTTTTTTCCCCCGTTTTTTTTTCTTTTTTGCCTTAAGGTGGTTTTCATTACCAGTGTCATCTTTGTAAACTATAAATGCTTCCCTGCTGAAAGGAATGAAAAACGGTTTTGCAAGTGGGAATGCCATGAGCAGGGACAGACACTGGAATTTTTGCCATATTTTTCTCATTTGCCATTGTTTTTTGTTTGTTTTTTTCCTGTGTTACTTATGACTTAAACTTTCGTTTTCCAAGAAGTTCTGAAAAATTTTATTCTTGCCAGATTCTGTTCTGGTCAACAACAGAGTCTGAATTAAGATTGTGGATGCTCTGCAGTCTTCACCACCCACATTTTATGCGCTTTGTGATGATGACAATGTCCATTTTGAATCGTTAGGCACCTCAAATTATACAGAATGTGAGGCTAAAGTTATAGACTGACTTTTTAGGTCAGTTTAGCAAGGATATTAAAAACCAGCCTGTTCCTAAAAACAATTATGTCTTCCAAGCATTACTACTAAAAAAAGAAAGGTATTACAATGCATCCGTAGGACCAATTGTTTTCTTTGTCACTAAGATTCCTGGCTCTCTATACTCTACTGTGCATTTCTTCTTTGAAGCCCGGTAGTTCAATCAAAAAAAGGAGCCAGATTGTGGCTCTATGAAGAAGAAAGCAACGCCACAGCAGGTGGGGTTTTCACAGGAATGCCTATAAAATCCTCACTACTGAAAGCAACAACAGGATACCCAAATTGCCCAGTGCTGGAGATTTGTTATGGCAATCAGCTTTCTGTCAATACAACAGGGAATCGGCTACATAACAGAAACAAAAATCCAGAGGATCTTTGCTAGGCACCAGAGTTCCAATCTACTGTTTCTACCACAGTAGTACCTGTGGGTTCTGACTCTGAAACTGGACTGCATCTGGCACAATTTGGGGGGCTGGGGACGAGGGTGCTGTTACAAAACACTGCTCCCACACCAGTACACCAACCAGGCTGGCTCCCGCCACACAGATTAACTGGAGGCTGATCGATTTTATGCTGTCTGACAGCTTTCCAAGGGGTTGCTTTGACAGCCTGGGATTGCTAAGGAAGAATAGACCCTGAAAATGCCCACCTCTCTCAGACAAGTTCCCACTGTGGGTAACTGGATAGGGGTTCGAATGGTGACAGTACCATGGATGGATCAAATTCTGGGGTCAGAGCTAGTGGTTTTCTGCTGCTTTTTGTGCCTTGGGAGCTGCATAAATCAGCCAAAGGGGAGGCAGAATCTGCCTCATGGGAGGAGTGACCACCGAAGATGGCCTGGGGAAAAGATGACTTCTACACTTGGGGTCTGCTAAAGCTTTCAACATAAAAAGTGAAAAACAAACAGAAATGTATCCAGACCTGTGCATGATATTGGTTACCATCATTCCTGACTCCTGCAGTGTTAGTGATTCCATGGACACTATTTTTTCTGCCTGGCAATCTTTGCTTTGGCTCCCTTTTGGAAAGAAATCCTTTGTTCTTAACTCCTCTGTTTCTGTGTTGGTTTGACTAAGATTTCTGTGGGAAAGTCTTAGATTTTCTTTTATTTCACTGGCAATGTTTCACCTTTTCCCCTGCCCCCTCCTCATTTTTTTGGACAGATTTCATTTCCCAAACAGATGTCTCTTGTTTCTGAAAGGAACATCCACATACTCAAGATTTCTTTCTTTTTCTCTATTTTTCACTCTTTTTTCCGCTTCTTTCTTTCTCTCTCTCTCCTTCCTTCTAATCTTTGTTTCTGTGAAAGTTTCACAGCTCTTTTCTGAAAAACCACTTTGTAAATTGTGATTTATAATATCTTCTCTACTACTCCATGCCTGCAAGCACACACACCAGAGACCCTGAAGGCTGCATTTGCATGTAACAGGGTAATAACAGAGCTTCTACATAATCATCTGCATAGGAAATTAGGGCACATATGCATACAGATGCCCAGCAACAGGTGTATAGGCATATTCCTTACATCCAGGGCCTGAGATTTTGGATCGTTCCAGTGAGAGGCTGGCAAGCTGCAGGGTCCTGCTGCTGCTTGGGAAGCAGATGGCACAAGCTAAACAACTGTACTTATGAGGAACATGGCTTCAGCACTTGGTACTGCCCAGCCTTCGAGCTGCCCTATGTATGCACATGATGTGCCAAACTGCACAGGCAGAAAGAATTCAGTTCTTGTCATAGGATGTACAGGTATATGGTTGCTGACAGTCCCTACACAAAGTACTTAGCAGCCCATTTTTTAATCCCCAACCACTTGCATGCACAGCAGCTGTGCTCAAGAGAATGACTCCCTGTGACAGACCTGCAGGGATGTAAAAGCCCATATTTTGAGATACTCAAATGTTTTTTTAGTTAGATCAATTCCAGGACAGATTTTCAAAGTTGAGCTTTGAGAACTGATCTCTTCTTCAGTTCCTGTCCTTGATGTCAATGGGTCTTGAGTTTCCTGAGCTGTGCTAGGTGCCTAACTAACACTGAGGAGCTGTGAAATAGGACCATAACCAAGATCTTGCATAAACAATTATCAAGGTCTTGGTTATGCTCGTATTTTGCATATGCCCCAGGAGAGCTGAGGCTGGAATCCTCACACACAGGAGCAGGGCTAGCAGAGGCACTTCTAGTCTGGCCTCCCCAAGACTAAGGAAGTTGCACAAACGTGTTCTTGGCACTCAACTCATTAACAAATGAAGGCAACAGTATCTTCTCTCCTGGGCTCTCCAGAGTCTCTGAGCCTGGCTGGGTTGGCAAGGCATAAGCAGTGCTCCTTGTCTGGAAGCTCTGTGCTAGGCATGGCAAGGAGGACTCCTGTCCACCTCAAAGATTGTAACCCAGGTAAACATTTGCCAAAAGCCATCCACATCCTTCCTTCTAACCTGTAGGTGTCACTGGCAAACTTGAGGTTGGTCAGTTTGGGCCGGATATCCTCTCATGGAACCACGGAATCACAGAATTGTTGGAGTTGGAAGGGACCTTCTAGAGGTCATCTAGTCCAGCTCCCCTGCTAAAGCAGGGTTGCCCAGAACACATTACTCAGGGCTGCATCTGGTAGGTCTTGAAAATCTCCAGAGAAGGGGACTCCATGACCTCCCTGGGCAGCGTGTTCCAGGGCTCTGTCACCCTCACTGTAAAGAAGTTCTTCCTCAATTTGAGTGGAACTTCCTATGTTCCAGCTTGTGCCCGTTGCCCCTCATCCTGTCACTGGGAACCATGGAAAAGAGTCCAGCTCCATCCTCCCTCAAACCGCCCTTTAGATACTTAAAAGTATTAATAAGGTCTCCCCTCAGCCTTCTCTTCTCCAGGCTAAAGAGTCCCATCTCTCTCAGCCTTTCTTCATAAAGCAGATGCTCCAATCCCTTAATCGTCTTTATATTCCTTGTAGGCTGTCCTTGTAGGCTCATATGCATCTACACAGTGCCACAGAGATAAAGACATGTTCTGTGCGTATGGGGAATATGTGTTTGTAGGAACCTGAATGTACTGTGGGAAGAAGCCTTTGACTACCTCATGGTCTGATTCTGGTGCTCAACTTATTTCTGAGCTACTGAAGTCATGGCAGGTCTAAAGAGAAGAGTTACGTGTCTACCACTGAGGAAAAACAGTTCCATATGTCCTACACATCCTCTCGTTCTGTGCCTGGCTTCCCACAGGCAGCAACACCTTGGCATGTCAAGGGAAGAGGGAAGGAGAAACAGAAATCTGCTTTCATTTAAACCTGCTTAGAAGGGAGGATACATTTAGGTGACCTATTCTGAAGCTGTTTAAGTTCATTCCATAGTATTGACTGCACAGCTCATGTAGAAAGCAGTTGTCAACTTTACTTACTTTTTTTCTTTTTTTCTCCCCTCATCAAATCTCTTCGTAGTCTGCAGCCAGAGTGCAAGGATGGCACCTTGCACTTTTTTCAAGGTTTTTCCTATGCATATTGAAAACAGCTGCTTGCCTCTGACCAAGAAGCAGAGCAAAGCCTGCCCAGCAAATGGGAAAAGCAAGCAACAAAATCTCTATGACTGATAGCTGGAGTAAGAGCGTACATTTATAGTAGTAATAATCTCATGTTTGGTGCCATTTTTTCTCCAATCAGATGCATGTTCTGTTGCAATGTAAAGGCGCACAATAAAAATTAATAGGTACACTGTAGAGTCTATTGTAAGAGCAAATAAGAGAATCAGTCTCTCCTCTTAGTCCTAGCATCTGTTTCCCTATCTTTCCTCATGGGAGTCACAATGTCAGCACAATGGCAGCAAAACTGTGTAGCAGAGTGATACAGTTATGCAGCAAGGGGAGGAAAGCAGTATGCCGCTTCCTCAATTTTATGCAGGATGCCATCCTGTGCCAAGGTGCCCTGGAAAGGCCCAAGAAAACAAATAGAGTTCAGCACATTGCAGGACTAGGCCACAACTTGCCATGCAATCATAGCTGTACAAGCACTTTTTGACTCCTTCTGAGACACTTCAGATTAACTAGGCTCCCATTCTCACTGGTACTATTTGGTAAAATCAGGCTGCAATACTTTTGACAGATTTTCATCAGCTCTCTACAAACACAAAAAGATGAGCAAAGTGGCCTTGGATTGGTGGTAGAGCATTTTCATAGACAGAATCATTTTTTTTTATATATGTATAAATGAGGCTTTCTTTGTTCTATTAGTAGAAGAACGATCAGGGCTATAAAGGCATACATGTAAAATGGAGAACGAGTGTGCAATTTGCTTCAAGTCAGGCACTGATCCCCCAGCTAGTTTATCACCATGGAACTGTGGGACTCAGTTCTCTGTACAGCTGGAAAGCATGAACATTATACACCAGGGAAAGTTTGGATTGACCCTAAGTAATCCTTAAACTTTGTATAGCTTCACATGAATGGAATTGGTTATATGTGTGTAATTGCTAAAGAAAAAATAATTGGCAAAAAAATCAGTCAAAATGAGATATTTCAGTTCACTGGATTCCTTGGCTTATAGAAATAGGACATGTTCCTGGAAGCAAGGAGTCATTCTGATTCTCTGTTGTTCATGACTTGGAAATGCCTTTTGAAATACTGGGTACAGCCCAATCTGCTGAGCTTTCATGTGTCTAATGTAAGAGTCCACATCTTTTCTCAGTACATGAGGGACTCATAATGTTGTACATTAGCATGTACAACAGCTTTCACAAGTCCTGTAGACAAAAAGAAGAAATATGTGTTTTTGTAAATGCATTCCTCATCCTTTTCTTTTTTTGGAAAAAAAAATATGGAGTTTGTATCAGCTGTGCTCAGGTGGTGATCACTAAAACTGATTTCTGTCACAAAAAAAGTTCTGGACATCTTCTTCATGCTGGATAACAGTACTGCAGCTGTAGATCCTCTGAGGAAAAAAATCAGGGTGGGTCCTGAGGGTTGGAATGATGCATGCAATGGAGGGAACAGCGACAAAAATATATTTATCAGAAAAAGGGAAAACAAAAATATAGGAGGACAAGAAGAATGTCCAATTGGAACAGCACTGTCAGTGGGGACTCTGCTGGTCTAACAGACAACAGAGCTGTAGGCACAAGGCTCTCTGTTCATTTTTATTTCGAAAAGAAAAGATGCTTGTTGCCAGGATCATCAGAGATTGTTATTCTTCATTAAAGCCATGAGACCTTGGAAAAACCTGCCTAGCTCATTTTTTAAAAACAAAAACAAATAAGCACTGCAAGTGCCTAGAGTGAGGATAAGGTTACTTATTGTTGCTTAAAAATCCACATCAAAGCAACATCAAAGCAACAGTAGGTATATTTTAAAGTGACAGGTCTATAAAATATTGTTCTTGCTCCCACCTGCCCCTGAACTCTCTCCACTCCAAAAGAAGCATTCTCCGTTGGTCCCCAATTAGTGAGCTGGAGTATTTAAAATTCAAACAAGGACCTTCTTCTCCCTCTCATACTCATTAGCTCACTCCAGCCCTCCTTAGTCAAGGGATTTTCTAAAGAGTCCATTTAGGAGTGCTAATAATAGTAATTAGAGGTCGAGAAACCATCTTGAAACTTGACCCAAATTTTCACCCAAAACTTGAAATGAACACAAACCCTTTCTGAGTTTTGAAGGAGCTGGGAACTCCTTCAAAGACGAAGTTCGTGACTTGGAAATTTTCTTTTTAAAATGTTGTTTCATTCCTGCATACCAAGCCCTTGAAAAATTATCTAAGCAGAAAGGCTGCTTTTTAGGAATCTTCTAGAAGCATTTGTTGTGCTGTTCTTTTGCGCCTGCTCAAAATGAATGCAGTATTACTGAGCCCATTGTAAACCATGGGTCTCTTTTCTCCCTCGTTCACATTTATTCTATGCCAATGGGATGATATTAAATTGCCTCCTGCACCTCCCAGGAGTCCAAGCTTTCTTTATGCTACCTTTTTCATGTGACAGATTCCAGGCTGTCCCGGTCTCCTGCCCAGTAGCTGCTCTGATATACAGCTTTTTCATACAGCTCAGTGTGTTCCAGCCTGTAGCTCAAAACAGTTAAAGCAGTGAGTGGCCCAGCCATTCCCCTTTCTTTGATGATAGGACATTCAGCTGTACATCACATTAGTGCTCTGCTAGGGTGGCTACTGCAGCCTCCATACACGAGACAGATGCAAAAGGCCATACGAGGCTAAATTCTGGTTCACTGGTTCCAGCGGAAGTTACTCCTGGATCCTGGGGCAAATTAAAAAGCAGTAAGGTCCAATACTTCTAGTGATGGCTTTGCATCATCCACATCCATCTTTCTCATGTGCCTGTCTCCAAGTGAACAAGGCATTTGCGGAAAGAGAGAAGAATCAAACCTGAACTGGGCAACACATAATCTTTTCAGTACTCAAAAAAAAGTTTGAGCCTTCTGTAACTGAATTAATGTGAGAGTAATTTAGATCTTGAACTATACACTGACCTTTTACAAATATTATTAACCTTTTTTTAGTTATAATGCAAGCACTGGGTTTCATTATGACCTTGCACTGCCTTAATAGTTTGTCTTAAAAATCTTATTTTATAGCTGTTCCTTAAAGCTTCTAGAAATATATTTTATATTTTAAATTCTGGCAGATTACTCTGGAACAAAAGGATTCTATATCTTGCAAAGGATTTTTAAAGTCATTGGCAAGTTTTCCTTTGTAATTTGGATAAAATAAGAACAGTTTTGAACTTTCAGCTGCAGTTCAAACCTGAACCAAAGTTTCTGTGAGATTCGTAACATCTTGAACAACTTTACTTGTGGTTCATTATCAGAAGCAGACCTGGTCCAAAATTGGAATTTCTTACTGCAGGGATATGTTAATATTTGGGTTTGTCCTGAACTGAAACAAAATGTCAAAATGGCAAAACAATGTACAAAATGAAAAGTGGAGAAAAAATTGGTTCAGAAATATCAAAACATTTCATTTTGAAAATGTCAAAAAAATTGTTCTGGAAATGTCTAAATGCTTCATTTAAGAATTTTCCATCCAGATGGAACACTTCAGCATTCTTAAACTCAAATATTTCATATCTCACTGGGCTTACTTTTTGTATCAAAGCTGAATTATCAAATATGATCACTTTACTGGCTAGACCGAAAGCTGTTGCTTCTAAACGGTGCATGAACTATGTTCTGTTTTAAAAAGATCCTGTTTATACTATGTTAACATATTTTCTTTCAATATTTAATCACAAAATGTTTCTATTATGTACATTCTCAGATAAGGTGTGCCTCCCGCTAAAAAAGAGAAGACAAACTGAATCATAAACTATGTGAAAACTCAAAAAATGTAGCTGTAGCTAGTTTTTGTTTACTAATGAATACTATTTAAGAGGGGCTGAGATTCCAGCATGTCAGTGACTAAAGATGGTGAAAGGTTAGAGCAAGGATAGAAGCAGCTTTACAGAGAACGATCCAGGTTTTACAAAGGTTTCACAAAGCATTTCTGAAAATGTTATTCTTCAAAGCATAAAATATATGCAGATGTATACCGTATTAACTCCCCCGGCCTTTCCTCTTCCCAGTTGCCTTGCTGCTCTAGAACAGTTTTTGTGATGGGGTCAGATTACATTAAATTGCATTTATATTTCTGTAGTATTGGACCATGCTCGCATAAGTATTCTTTGAAGAATACTTAATGGCCCTTAATACTTATGGCCTCTTTCTCAGAGACCATAATGGTATATTGACTTGAAGATCTTTTTTGGACAATAGGCCTTTTATTAAAAGTGCCTTTTCATTAAAAATATTAATGTCTATAAAAATTAAGTAAGGCAATTTTTAATTACTGAGCAAGTTTTAATTTGTCTAATATCCCTTGCACAGTCAATATGAGCACTGCCTTCCTTAGAACCAGATATTAGTGCTTTAAAGTAGCAAACTCCTAATTTGCTGTCAGATTGATGTTATTCCTCTAGTTTTTAGAGAAGAAAAAAAAAATAGAGATTTGATTGGTTGATTGTTCTCTCTATGTGAGACCATTGCAACAAACGTACTTGAAATCTTCTAACTGCATAATGGATGACGTGAATGTTAAGTGTGAGAAAGCCTGGGATCAGTTGCACTTAGTTTGTGTTTTACACATAGTTCCAACCTTAAATTAATAATATCCTGCCTCAACATATTATTTCCACTAAAACCAATAGCAGTGTTGGATTTTGTGAGGCCACATACCAGCAAAAGTAATGAAAATATTCTGTCTAAACAAAAATCTCAACAAGAATTATTCATGGCAGATGACAGTAAATTCATACTTTCCCTGCCATCTTGAAGAGCTGTTCTACAAAGACAGACAGGAAGCTTGGTTAATGCAATTTTTACGCAATACTCAAGAAAATCTGAGTGTTAGAAAGCCACTGCTGGTCTCCCACCAAATTGATTTTCCTCTCATTCATATTGCTGCAAGTCAAGAGCTGTTCCACTGAACTCAACAGCATAATAACAAGACAAGGTGAATCAGGCTGTGGGTAACCCATGTTTTGCAGTAGAGTTCACAGCTTTATAACCATTTTGTAAGCACAAACCAGCATGTACTGGACCCACAGTTACTGCACTCAGTAGCATCTGTGCTGATCAGCAGCCTTTGACTGAACCATACAGACAACAGAAGATGTGGTACTTTTTTTCGCGGAGTATGAGTGTCACATATTGCTCTGGATAGCCAAAAAGATTTATGTAAGAGCTTTCTTAACCTCATGCTGTCAGTCCCACATCCCAAATCAAGCCCATAACTATAAGGTATCAAAATATTGAGTTATTGGTTTTATTCAGATTTTTTTTTTAAATTTGGTGCCCCTATAGCATCTAGTCTAGAGTACTGGGATGGGAATGAGGAATTGGAATCAAATGGTAACTGTCAGCGCCAACTTGCTTTGGACAGTGCCCTGGAGCCTACTGGGTGGACAAAGGCCCCTGCTTTCAGCCACATAGCCCCTCCAGTGGGCTAACTGCAGTATAGACAACAAAAGTCATAGCATCTCCTGATTTTACACGTTGAGATCTCTGGCACAGTGGCTATATTTGTATGGCTCCTGGTCTTTATCAGAGGTTGTATAAACAGCAAACAGCAGTCATGGTTGCCAGTGGTGTGACCTGTGATTCTTGAACCCTGGGGCCAGCACACACAGCTACCCCGTGGATTCCCCTGAGAGGAAGGGCAGATAAAGGCTGACTGTGATACAGTATTAGAAATCCTGCTATATATCCAAGCTCTATGGGTCTGACTAACAATGAGCAAATTGGGGTATTTATTCCAGCAGCTGAGGCGTAGACAATTTGGATGATATGGGAATGAATTAGCTGAGTAACTCTCAGCACTACTTTTTCTCTCCTGAGGTACAGGCTCTCCCACTCTCCCTACTATGCTTGTCCCAGAAATAATGATCTTCTCTAAAGATTCATGAAGGCCTGTGTGCAGAAGTGACAGCAGAGAGGAAATACTAACTGCAGAAACATGAAGCCAGAGGAGATTTGAACATTTTGAATATGTTAAGGCCAGCAGCATCCTCATTAAACTCTGATTAGCAAGTGGACTTGTTCCAAGCTAATTCATGGCTGAATGGGATTTTTCTTTTTTTTTTTTTTTTTTCTGCCAGTTTATCAGAGGTAGGCAATTAAGAGCTCACACACCTCCAGGTCTTGTAGTTTTTTTGAAGCAGGGATCTCATACCGGCCTTGAAATAAAGCCTTATTGTCCTCAGGACAATATTCTTCACTAATCTCACTTCTGGCAATTTACTTTTTCTTGCTGAGCAGATTTAGAAACAAAAAACCTTGAAAGGGCATGGGAGGAGGAATACTCTAGGGCTATCTAATCCCGTCCCCAAAGTGGGAGTTTTTCATTCAGCTTTTCTTTTAATGAGCACTGGATAAATAAACTTTTACTGCAACACTACTTTGATTCAAGAGGCCTATGAGGACCCAATTATGCATCCAGTGGGAGCGGCGTGGCGGTCTGGTTTTCAAAGCAAATGCAATGTAGCAACACAGGCCCCTTGTAATTATGGCTTCCCTACAAATTTATAAACCCAGAGGTGAGCTTTGCTTTGGTTGATTGTTTAAATACAATTATTACCTTTCTTTCACTTTCAACTTGTTAATAAAGCTTTCCCAAATGCAGTGCTTGGAGTTATTCTTCCAGAGCCCTAGGATCCCAAAGATTTAACTGGAAACCAATCATCTGCTTCACTGAAAGGGGCACAGTTATGTCTGGTCAAAGGTTAGCTGAAGAGCCAAAATGTTTGACAGACACACTAAGCGGGCCACATCCTATTTTCCACCTGAGAAAATGAGAGGGAGAGGGAGACAGAAAGAAGGAAGAGAAAGAAGGAGACAGGGAATGACTAAGAGAATAGAAAGGAAGAAACACTAATCAAATAGCAGCCTGGCTCACGGGAAGCCATGACCCTGTTTATGTCATTCCATATGTCTTCCTTTGCAGCTGTCAATATTACATTCACAGCAGTAAGATATGGCTTCCTCTAAAGAACACCTAGATTTGCTTACAACCTACCCCTGTTTACAAAAAGGAGGTAGGACAGGTGTGCTCAGTGACACATTTTGCAGCACCGGTTTCCCAAAAGCCCATGTTCAGTGAGTCACAAGGAAAAGTTCTCCCTTCCCACTTTTAGGCTCCCCAGGTGAATGGAAGCAGGGAATAAAGTGTGGCTATGACGTGTAAGTATAGGCATGGGGATGTACTGCATTGCATCTATGTTCAGCTTGAGGGAACCAAGACAGTCACTGCAACCTTGTCTTGCAATCATATACCAAAGTTTTTATGAATACAGATCTATATGGAGGGGTTATGCTTAAATTTCTACTAACAATATAATGTGCTTTACATATGATGTACATATAGTCTACATGTGCTGTAAGTACATCATAGCGTGCTTTACTTATCAAAGCTATATGAGATGATACATTATATACATGAGTAATATGACATAGCCAGTTGCATATAATGCAAGAACATAAGGCTGACATATGTAGAGATGAGTTAAAAAAATCATTTCTTGGTTGAAATTGCAGTTTTGGAGCATGGCAACCATTCATGACTTAGTCCTTGTGATGATTTGTGGGGTTTGCACATGTATACTTTTCAAATTGCTGTTGATTTTAATGGAGCTACGGTCTTGCTGTCTATTTTAATACCTGTATCAAGGAGGTTGCAGTATTCATTACATCTCTCCCAGAACAGATGCAAGGGAGATCCACTGGTCTAACAGAAAAACATGCTAAGGAGAAGAGGAGAAGCAATCACCCTTCTTCCTGTACAGAGGGAGAATTTTGCAAAAGGAAAGTCATGAAGCACAAGCTGAGCTAAAGCCAGTCAGTCTCATACGGTCATACAAGATGTTTCCAGCAAGAAAAAAGGAATGGATAGGCTCAGGGAATGACTTTGCAGTGGAAACAGCAAAGCAAACTGGGCAAGACAAATCATGGTTCAGAGCGCATGGCATGAGCTGTACTGAGGATTGCAGTTTGACTTCATGACAAATACTATTTTAGAGCAAGGAAACTGAAAAGGGAAAGGCAGGAGGGAGTTTAAACTGCATGCACATGCATCTCCATTCTGAGAGACAAAATGTTTTCAGAATTGCCCTACGTGTATGCACATTTGTGCATGTCCAAGTCTACTTTGTTTCATGAAGTGTCTCTCAAGGTTTAAACAGTATGTAAAATATGACAGGGGATTTTGGAAAGGGTGTATTTTTACTGTGTCAGATTATGACGAGGAAGCCTGAGGAAGACGGCAAGCTGGACTGCAAATCACAATTCCCAGGAAATTATGCTATATAGTGAACTTCTGTCCCCAAGTATATTTGTAGAGACCCCAACCAGGAGTTGCTCCTGGACTCCATTCAGACTCCAGGAGCTTAAAGCATATGGCACCTAGCAGATCTGGAAGCCAAGTACCAAACAAATGATTATCTGAAAAAGAGCAACAGTACTACTAGCTCTGCAGCAGAGCAGTTTTACACTGAATGGCTTTCATCCCTCAGAAAATGAAGGGGGGAAAAGTGAAAATAAAAAACAAAAACAAAAACAAAAACAAAAAAACACAAACACCTGAAAACAATTTGGAAGAGATTATTTAAAATCTCTGAAACATTTCCATTTGGGAATTCACATGGAGACACAGACTAATGCTCTAGTCACAACACTGCAGAAGGGGAGCCACTCACTCTGCCCACAGGAGGTGATTCAGATCCCGTCTCTCAGATTTGCAAGCAATACCAAATTTTCAAGAATAAACTGCAGCATATCCTCATAGCGTACCGGACTCCCTCAATAACTGTATGAAAGATGTCTACATCTCTAGTCAGGGTCTTTAGCCACGAATGCATGGTGTCGTTCCTTGTTTCTCTTGCTTAATGGAGTAACAATGGCATGAGAAGAGCCTGAGGTTACAGGAAGTTTCTTGCCCTTGTCACCTTTAGGTGAACACAGGAATAACAGAAGCCTTTTTCCTAATGTGTTTTCTTTGTTTCAAGCAGCAAGAGATAAAATCTCTGAAGAGCTGCAAGCTGGCCTGCAGAAAACAGCTATAAACAGTAGAATAGGGAAGCAGGGATCCTTTCCTGAAACTCAGTTTGGGTTCTAGATGAGTAAGACCCTCAATGTGAATAAAACTCAAAGTGCTCACAGGCACAATCAAGTGATAGGAAATTTCCACTGAGCTGCTGTTGAAAATTCAGGACAGTTGGCCAATTAAATGTGTGTGGTTGCTTCAATGTGGAACTCCCCTAATTCCAGACTGTCCTGTGGGCACCCATCTCAGAAGGACCTGACTCCTTTCTGAGGTTTTCTATGATAGGAAACTACACAACACCATTACGAGCTATTATAAACTGGAAAAGCCGTAGCTTTCTAAAACACTAAGAGAGAATGAGGGAACCGTATGTATTTGGCATACTCTTTTTTTGCGACTGGCAGTAGAGACCACCCACATGATCCTGGTTTGCAGTCCACTGATCATCCAAGTTTCCTTTGTGAACCCAAGTAAGCTTTACAGTCCCTTTGCCATGTTAAAAAAAAAATAATCCAGCAACTGCTCTGCACTGCATGAAGCATTCCTTCAAGAATAAGACCTTCAAGGATTTGCCAAGTTCAGATTTTAATCAAGTGTAATGTGACAAACTAAGAACTACCAGATGAGAGCTGTTTCTCATATCCTTGTATTCTCATCTCCTGCTAAAAAGAGTTTGCAAGGATCAGCCATGGGTTTGGCAAGAAAGTGCATTTAGTGAATGGAGCTGAGCATGCTCATAGCCCTTGACCTCTGGAGGATTCAGGATGTGCAGTTGATCTCTCATTGCTTCCAGTTAGGTGTCTCAGTTTCTGATTTTGGTATGTACCTAACAGCAGCGTGGTCATCTTGTTCCTGCCCACACTGGATATCATCAGGGTACCGCAGCGCAGCCCATAGCTCAGCTAGGATAAGTTCGCCAGTAGAGTGTTCTCTTTTTATCACAGTGGTCTCCTTTAACTTCCAGAATCAGATTCTCTGAATCAAATAATCCTTGCACACACCTAGATACAAGCTTGCTTTAAAAAAAAAATGAATATGTAAATAAAAGTGCCTATTTATAGCCCAGTTAAGTAGCATATCAGTTAACAGCTCCTACTGATTCTACTCAGGGCTCTCCCCCATGTCTCCACCAGACTCCCTGAATCACCACATAGAAGAGTATCATCTGCCAACATCCAGTCTTAAAATTTTACTCCCTTCTGACACAAAACTTCACCTTCAGTAGTTAAGACAGAAGCAGGTAAAGGCATGAATGTGTAGTAATACTGCGCATGCTGTTTTCACTCCTTTTACATGACATCAGATGTGATTAATTGTGAAAGCCTGTTCAGAAAGCTGTCAGAAGAGGGTAAATTACTAATTTATCTCAAGAAACACTATTACCATTCTATTTTAGTCAAAGTTCATTGTCTTCTCCTCCTAGGCTGGCGGTCCACAACTACCTTTTTTCCCTCCTCCCCTAAGTTACCACTTCTTGCTCATCGCTTCTGGGTCCCAGCCCCAGCAACAGCAGGGCCTCACAGAAATTCCTTGAACCACGTCCACACTGAGATCCCAGTGCTCAGAGGTGTGGTTAAACCAGTTGCTTATCCAAATTAGATCATATTATCCATGAACACTGGAAAGGAAAATAGTTTCTTAAAGTAAAAGGCAGACACCTATGTGAAGGGGTCTCACTCTTGCAGTACTGTGCGTGTGGGTTTGTTGAGTTTATAGTGGGTGT
>JAOXNO010000020.1:45757344-45794939 GCA_028565335.1 Limnodromus scolopaceus | reverse complement strand
CTGGAAAGGAAAATAGTTTCTTAAAGTAAAAGCAAATCTATGTTTAACTATCCTTGATTAAAAAATTTTGCAACCAACGATGCCCACGTTATTTAGCCTCCCTGTGGTTGGTATAGGCAGTCTAACACCAGAAAAGACTCCAAGGAGAAAACGTCATTCACCTTTGCAAAGAATGAAAAGTGAAAGCACAAAAGCAAATGAAGTTTATGCTCTTTATGGGGTTCTGATGGCACTGCAGTGCATCTTTACAGGCCTGGCAGCCTATTAGTATGTTCCCTAAACATGCAAAGTCAGCCTGATCACACAGATAATTTCACCCAGATTTGATATAGGCAGTTTCTGGTTTTTTTTTAAAGGTGAGCAACTGTGATTTGATTCATTAACCAGTTTGTCAAATCCTGGTAGATCAGGGGTATACTAGGGAAAATGTGGAGTTTGGAAGGGTACACATCCTCACTCTGTCTGTAATATCAAAAATATACATACCCAGATAGAGAAGAGACAAGTTACATAGAGTGGAAAGGTTGGTTACATGAAAAGTGCATGAAGAGGAGGGTTCACCTTTGCTTTTGGAAATACCAAATCACATCTAGTTATATGAAAAGATTTTGGCCAAGTTGGAGGAAATACCTTGAAATCACTTTTTGTAAAGTCTCTACCATCTTTACTACCTGAAATCTTTCCAAATACAGTATGCTTTCAAGAGCTAGAAGATGCTGAATAATAAATCCTTTAAGAATGGAAGAATTCCATGAGTAAGAATTTACTCATTCAGAAAAGAAAAAAGAATGAGAAAAATGCACATCATCCAAATTCCAGCAATAGTGGCCATATGCTAATTTAAATTTTCATGTTTCAGTTGTCAGCCTTTACTCCTCAAATGCAAAGGTGATGTGCCCCACAAAGACCAAGAGAAGTTAGAAACTTAGTTTGATTTTCAGATGCACTGGGTTTTAGTAATTACAGTGAAGTAAGCAAGAGTGGGTAGGTGTTTTGTAGTTGCAAAATCCAGTCTTCTGTTTTGCTGCCATTTGAAGGGGTATCTCTGGTTATAATTTCACCTAGCTCTAAAAGCAATGTGAAAAATACATTTCATCCCCACCATAACACAAATGTTTTAAATTATTCAAATGAGCCAACTATTTAGAATCTAGTTTACCTTTAGCTTGCTTTGCTGCGTTCATTTAGTGTTTGCCTTTCAGATGGGACCTAGACATTTTATTAGCCAATTTTGGCTTTGAGTACAATAAAAACATGATCAGAAATAGTGCAAACAATAGGGGAAAATCTGGACCAAAATCTTTTTTTTATATTATTTAAAAAAAACATCTGTTCTCATTGTATTTGGGAGGGGAAAAGAAAGAATTCTGTTGCTTTTGTACTGTGTTTTTCCTGAAGCTTTAATTTGGGAAGAGATTTCCCTTTCCTTTGAAATTGCAATGCAATGAAAACTCTGCCAGATCAAGCTCACAGCATCCTTCTCCTATCTCTCCTGTCTGCCAGCTCTTTTTATGTCCTAGGACATGCCATGCACATCAAAAAGCTGTAGGGAAGAGGGAGGCCATGAGCAAGAGTAACCTGCCAAACATCACACTCCGAAGGGCAGCTTGAACTAAATCAAAACAAATGGGAAAAAAAAACTGAGTTCCCTTCTTCCACCTCTCCTAGGATGCCTATTTTTTCCCCTCATATGATCATCCATTAGCTTCAAGTTGCAAAAAGAGACAGCTGAAAAAACTACAATCAAAAGAAAAACATGACAGAGAGTTTTGACAACTGCAGAAAAAAAGAGTTTAACACAAGCTGAGTTTATACAGAGAATTCTTTAGGGTCTGTTCATAGAGAGAGTTATGCTTCATTAACATGGCATTTCACAGAGTACTCTCCAATAAATATGTGGCAAGCATTGCAGTTTCATATTGAGTGAAGGCTTCTGATTCTGAAGGCAGCAACAGTGCAGCTATTACTCTGAAAGGGCATAGCCACTGGAGCACAGTGAAAATAAAGCAGCATCAGGAGGGACTAGGCGAACTTGGATGCCTCTCTGAAATGGAGTGTGGCATGTAGGCAAAAAGAATCATGTCTAGATGAGCATCTGCTCCCTTAAATTCAGCCACCTTTATAAGCACCCTCCACTTGCATCCTGTGACATAGCTTCTATTTAAAATTACCTTTCCAGTTCCAGGAGCAGAAAGGACACTGCCTCATTTCTAAATCTTCTGAGGTAAATTATATCTGGCGTAATAGACATCCATGGGCTTCAGGGTGCTTAGTAGGAACAGTTTTCTTCCCAGCATTCCTTAGTGGGAGGCAGCTGCGAGCTGGGTGTTTGTGCTACAAGCAACAATGTTAGTAACCACGGAGGCTGGGAAGAGCAGCAGTCTTTGCGCTGGGGCTGCCAGAATATATTTTGTGCCAATAGCATGATGAAGGAAAGTTGCACATCTCCTGTCTCAAGCCAACATGACTATACTGACCTCCACAGCTATTTACCGCGAGAATAGAGACTTTCAAAATATCAGTACCATAGCTGCATCCAGCACTGCTGCCTTGTAATGTGAAGTTTGTCTCACCGGTGCTAGCATGGACCAGTTATTGTCTTTTCCACCTGCACTGCAGGCTGGTTGGAGATCGTTCAGCTCCACCCAAGACTGCGCTGCTGGACTGAGCACCTGGAGCTGTGCTTATCTTTTATCCTAGCAAATACAACCCAAAGATGACCCATTGCGTTGGGACAGACTTTCTCTGTGTTTCACTTCTTGTGTGGATCCTCTTGTTGAACGCATTGGACTCTGCATCAAACACGTGACCCACCACTAAGAATGTATTAACCTTGGGCAGATTCTCATAAGACATCATAAATGACATTGCATAAAAGAGGGAGAGCGAGAAAGAATATACACATATATCTATAAAGAATGTGTACCTATAAATGTATATCTATTCATATGCATACATGTAGACCGGGATCCTAGATCTGAAAATAGTTACTAGAAGATGAGAACAGGGCAACAGTAGAGTAGCCATTTCCCTGCCAAAACCCAAATACCAGCTTCCTGCCATTTAGGACATTACTGAACAAGAGGTTGTATCAAACTTTTTATCAGAGCCTGTTGTGATAGGACAAGAGGTAATGGTTTTATACTAAAAGAGGGTAGATTTAGACTAGATGCAAGGAATAAATTTTTTACAATGAGGGTGGTGAAATCCTGGAACAGGTTGCCCAGAGAGGTGGTGGATGTCCCATCCCTGGAAACATTCAAGGTCAGGTTGGATGGGGCTCTGAGCAGCCTGATGTAGTTGAAGATGTCCCTGCCCATTGCAAGGATGTTAGAGTAGATGACCTTCAAAGGTCCCTTCCAACTTAGACTATTCTATGTGTATTTTTATATTTTACAGATCCTGATGATTTTTTTTTCACCCAACAAGCTGTCTGATGCCTCTTTGAATCCATTCATACTTTTGGCCTTTATGACACCCTGTGACAATGAATTCCACTATTTAGTTGTGTGGCATATGAAAAAAAAAGTTGCTTTTTTTTTTTGTTCATTTTATTTCTGTCTGATAATTTAATCAGAAGTCCATTTTCTCAGCTCAGTCACAAATATTCTGTGTGATTTTGGACAGTGCTACACCTCAATTCCCCATTTGCAGAGCATGAATGAAAGCATTCCCTCAGGCAGACTCCCACTGAAATCAGATGACAGTAAATACTACTTTAGCCAGATATATGTTGTCATTATTTTAGCAGCCCAGCTTATCTGATAAAAAGATTTGCTAAAGAAGACTATAACTTCTGTGGGAGTATGATCAGGTAAGGATGAATGAAGGCAGTGGAAGGACTTCAGAAGCTGACATAAGAAATGCAGCAGGCAGTTGTAGTTTGAAAAAAAGAAGGCGGCCACCTTTGACTCCAGAGAATAAAACACTCTTCTTCCATCATATGGGCTAGTAGACAAGGATGGCACAGACAAACCTTGCTTTTCATTGCCAGAAGAGAGTCACACAGACGGGCATGAGCTCTCCCTTTGAAGTTTCAATAAGAGGTAGACACCAAACTCCAGTCAGAGTTTCTGAAAGTGACATTTTAAGGAGAACTAAAGCAAAGAAAGGCTGGTTTGGGGCTTTGTGTGAGTTTTGGGTTTGTCTCGGTCTCTCTGGTTTCCTTGCATCCTGAATGTGAGACGGAGGTGGATCTGCAGCTGCATGCTGGAAGGGGAACAGATGAACTTTTTCTCATCCTCAGCCTCCCACTCATCTCTCTCTCATACATGCCAAAAAGAGATTTTATCGCAGAACTCCCGAGGCAAAAAAAACTGATGACAGATGAGAGAAGCCCTTCAGGAAACTCTGTCTGCCACTATCGAGGTGCCACAGGGATGAGGGCTCCCTGGGATGGGGGCGTCCACATGGGGGTCCATCAGGGCAGGGCCTGGCAGCCAGGGCCCATCCCACCACCCCAGCCAGGAGCAGGGCAGCCAAGGGGACACCAGGGTTGCCCCAGGCCAGGCATCAGGCACCTCCCTTGGGATGGGATGGGGCTGGGCTGAGCTATGGGCCCAGTGGAGGCCATGTCCAGGCAGGGCAGGCCTGTGAGAGCTGAAGACAAGCCCTGCTGCAGTGTCGCTGGGACAGGGACTCTCTCCTGCCAATTAACATTTAATAAACTGCAGGCTCTAGACACAGGTGTTAATTGTAGGTGCCCTCTTGAGTACTGGTATTTTCTGTGTTTCTAGATGGTTTTGATAGCAATCTGCGTACATATGAGACAATCTGCGCACGTATGCTGGCAAGAATGTTAGGTGCCGAGCCCACAATGCTACAATCCCTAAATGTGCTTTTATGAAGAACAGCAATTATGATGAATGTTAACTATTTATGTAGCAATTCTGACCTTCATAAATGGGCTGAATCCTTCTCGTTCAGCAGGTATCTCCTCAAAGGCTGCAGAGTGGACACATGAAGAAGACAAGCCTGCCATGT
The DNA here is from genome assembly GCA_028565335.1 of Limnodromus scolopaceus. Classification (NCBI taxonomy): domain Eukaryota; kingdom Metazoa; phylum Chordata; class Aves; order Charadriiformes; family Scolopacidae; genus Limnodromus; species Limnodromus scolopaceus. The sequence goes on along the minus strand of JAOXNO010000020.1, from coordinate 45,789,956 downwards.
GTACTGTCTCACTGTGGTTTCAACAGGCATGGACATAGGTTGGGAGCTTCAGGCATGATACAGGCTCTAGTGATGCCAACTGGAGCAAAATTCACAGTGACTTTGAAAAGCTTGGAATTTCACACTGAAAGGGATGCTCACTCATGTAAACTTGTAATAATGAGTGACCATTCCTTCCTTAATAAAAAGTTCTGCCCTCACTCGCTGCAGAAATCGCAGTTACTCTGTACCATCCACTTGATCAATGGCAGGAAAACTTAACTCACTGCGAGCTCACAAATGGCCCTGAGCAGTATCTGAGGATAATCTGTCTGAATACCATCTGATGGCAGGAGATTTTCAGATAGTGAAGACACAGTGCATTTTAACTTCGCTGATGCTCTTTGTTTACAAAACATATGCATGTCTCATGAAAAAAAGACCCCTTTCCTTCAGACCAGTTTTCAAAAGACCTGCAGCTAAGGATGGCGCAGATACAGTACGCTGACCCCCATATTACTGCCTATAAGGACATCTGTTTTTTTCTTGTTGTAAGATGTATATACAAGTTTCCACAGTCTTTAAAGCCATTTGACTGTAAGTGTATTGAAAGCACTGATATACGTGTCAGTAATGTAGCTGTAGACAAGGACCAGATCCACCTCCAGAGCGGCTTTTGACAGTTTCAGGCTTTGCTATTGAAATGCAAGTAGATGCTGAATGTGGGAAAGGCTAAAGCTATGCTGCTTGGCTCAGAGCCCAGGACTGAAAGATTTGGGTCCATTTTTCCAGCTGAAAAATGTAATGTACTTCCTCCCAGAACTTCAAGGGGTTTACATACTAAGCTGGGGAGAACAGAGGTAGTTCCACTGAAGTCAGTGGAACTGCAGGCATAAATTGTAGCTCCAGATCTGACATGTATTATCTCTTAGTAAGCAGCTAGTTTAAAACTCATTAAAGATGGATCAGACACAACAATCACTAGCTAGCAGAAGAAACTTTTTTAAATTTTGTCTTTCTTGCATTAATCTCCATCAAATAGTGAGTATTTACCCTTAAGATCAGCTCCCTCTGTGAACTGTATAGACATAACCTCTCTGTTAGTGCACAGAAATTTTATGGGAAATCTAGGCAAGGATGTTGTTGGTCTGGAAACTCTTGAAACAATTATCAGATATTCCTTTGCTGCTATTTGCCTTGGATTTTCTCAGTTTATGAAGTCAACTTCTCAGTCAACATTTTTCAAAATTATTACACTGAATTCAATATATTGTGCTATTGGGAAATTACCAAATTTTTACCACCAGAGCATAAAAAAATAAAAATATTTGTAATATGCACAGCTACATATGCATAGCTCAGTCCAGGCATTTTATTTTCACTAATGGCCCCAACCATGCAGAAGACAGAGGTGTTCTGACGGGGCACTTTGGTTAGCATTATTTTATTTCTCTCCATCTTTCATGTTCTTTGGACAAAAGTCAGGCCCTGCTGCCCAAATATGTAGCCCCAGGGTACTCTGTGAATGGATCTGGTAGCTCAGGTTCTTCCACTAATCCAGGTCAGCATCCGTCCCAGACACAGGCTTTATCCTGCAAGTCTCTGTGAAGACGTGCAGCAGGAAGTGCCAAGTTATTATCCTCCTTTACAACTCTGAGTGAAATCTACAGAAGGATGCAATAAAGTTAATTACTAGGCGTTGTCTTTCACTTGAAGGTAAATCTGTGGCTTCTTGGGGCTTGCTTCTTTACTGAAGAGGAAAAAAAACCAGAAGCATTATCAGACACTAAGTATATCTATCAAAGCAAGGGCTGGCATTCTGGCAACTAAGGACCTGAGAGCTATATAGAATCATAGAAGCACAGAATCATTTAGTTTGGAAAAGACCCTTAAGGTCATTGAGTCCAACCATTATCCTAACACTGCCAAGTATGTGCCCTTTTTAGCTTTCTCTCTATGACTGGACAAGAACAATTTGATAAGAAAGTAGAGTGACATCAGGGACAAAGAACCACAGTCTTCTGAACTTTCTGGTCATTTTATGCCTTTCATTTATGTCTAGCACTTTATAGGATCATAAGATAATTAAGGTTGGAAGCTCAACTCCATGCTTAAAGCAGTCATTGGAAGGCTTTTCTTAGGTCCTCCCAAAGTCTCTCCTCCCCTCTCGTTCCCTTTTTTTCCTTCTCTCTCCTTGCACTGATGTTAGCTTTGTTGCAAGTCCTCCTCTCACACATTCCATGGCTCTCACCGTTTTGCCTACACTGTTTTGTAGGCACAGGTCGCAGCCAGTAGCGGCTCCGGATCAAGTGTGCAAAGTCTGTGAAGTCCCCAAGGATATCAGTCTCAATTTGGATATTCTCCAAAGCGACACTAAGCAAGGACACTGGTTACACAGCTTACACAGGAGGATTTTCCTCAGTACTGAGCAGCCAGTGCCAAACAGGGAACCAAGCATTAGCAGCCTTGGCAGACTGTCTCCATTTCCTAGGGCAGTGTGATTAAGCAAAAGGAAAGGAAAGAACAGGCGTGGTGCACTCATCCTTTCCTCTCTCCCCTGCTGCCTAAGCAAGTCAGGTAAGTGCAAAAAGCTCACACAGATGTTGCAGGTGTCATGCATCGAAAGTCCAATGTCATCTCACCCTGGCCAAAGACAAGCATGCAGTTCATTGCGGAAAATATCCAAAGAGTCTGGAGAGAGGAATCAAGAAGAGAAAGTGAGATTTACAGCTTAGTCCTTACATGTAGAGCTAAAAAGGGGGAACAGGAAAGAGGAAAGGAGAATGGCAAAAAGGGAAAGGGGAAAGGGGAAAGAGGAAAGAGGAAAGAGGAAAGAGGAAAGAGGAAAGAGGAAAGAGGAAAGAGGAAAGAGGAAAGAGGAAGCATTGGTTTGAAAAGCTGCTCTTATCATTAGGTGTATGCTGGAGTCAGGGTCAGTATCAAGCTTCCATTCTTGGCAGAGGTTGTATCGTGGACTGGGTGTCTTAAAGAACTAGTGATGGAATGCAGTCTTTTTCCTTTTGGCCATTTCAGACTTTAGTTGCAACCACCAATGAGCAACTCTAAGATTGCAGGTTTTACCCAGAGAAGTGTTAAAAAACGCATTCCCAACATCGAAAATTTGCCAATACTGCCATTTAATAGTGTTTGAGGGTTCTTGAAAATGGTTGGCTGTACCATTTATCTGTATATGTCTGGGGCATCTGGATATACCCCAGAAACAGTTTGTCTTTTGATCCTTTAGTCTTGGAATTTTCTCTAGATAACCATGGGAAGTATCTTGAGGCTCTCTGCTGAAAATGTAATGTGTAGGACTTAGTTGGCCAACTTACCAGCTAATCGCCTTTGATCATTTTACAGTCAACGTAAAGAGGTAACCTTGGAGAGAGAGAATAGTAAACAATTAGTTGAGCCAAGCAAATAAATGCTGTACATTCATCAAACTGAACTCAGGTCATTGGTAATCATTATCAGCAATTGGTAATCAGTATCACGCTATTGCTATTTAGTGGTCTACATGAAATGAGGATAAGTAATGAGAAGTTACACTATAAAAATATCTTCCTGTTTGCCATTTTAACTTTTATTCACTCATCAGAGAGGCCAAATACTGTCTTTACCTAAAACATCAATAGACGTTTGTTGACCATCCCAGGTCTTTCTGTACTTATTGTGTTTCTTACAAAACAGACAGAAGGTGAGGCACTGAGAAGCAAAACCAACTTTGTTTAGTGGTATAGGAAAGGAAACTAGGATGTGATATATAACATTAAATTGATATAGGAGTATTTTTGGTTATTGTTATCTAGACAATAAGGCAACAAAATGCTGCAGCATATTAATTGTTAGAATAATGCGGATGTGATTTAAACTGAATGCTGAAGGTGACTGAGGATGATTCCTTTCTCCAAGAAATATGATCAGACGTTTGATCCTAATAATATTGGTAGTAATGAAATTTTGTAAGTGAATTCCTGCTTGCTACAACAGTGAGATGTCTTAAATTGTAAATTAGTTTATCAGGGTTACAAAAGACATCTGAGGAATAGTTCTTCAAGTCTTTCCCTAAGGTGATACCTTAAAATGCAAGTCATCTCATCTTGTTCTGCCAGGCCAAGAAGACTGTGAATATTAAAGGATTAACATGTTTTTAGGAAGAGCTGTTGGGCTGTTTTTGGAAGAGTGTTTTTTTAATTATTATTTATTTTGGTAATTAAATGCTAGTGGAAGGTTTCTTCTAGGTGATGTCTACTGGTAGCTGGTGGCATAACCTTGCAGGAGGTGTTCTGAAGGGAAGGAGGGAGTAGCAACTGTCCCACCCCAGTTAGTTCTCTGCTGCCTGCAAGATGCAGGCACTGCTTCGCTCTCACTTGAGGAGGACCTTGCACAGACATTGGCACCTGCCCTGGTCTATGAAAGTCTTACCTCTTTGGCGTTAGGGAAAGAATTTATGCTGGTGTCCAAGCTGGACTTCCACTCTTAAGAAGGTAAGGTATTCACTTTTCACTGATGTGAATTAAGTTGATGTGAGAAGTATCACATTTAATAACACAAATTCACTGCTGTGAAGCCATTGAACAGCCACACAACATATAGGCTGCAGCTCCACAATTATCTGCCATAGTTTGACTTGCAACTTATGTGGTTCCTGATAGAAGACTATCTCTATTTTATTAGTTTTTCCTTATATTTCTTCTATTTTTCAGCCTGAAGAGATACTACTTCCCGTTCCACATGATATGTTATAGGACTGGGGAGGGGAAGAGGGAGGTTTCTTATTTTCTGTATCAATACCATTTCTTAACTTAACCTTGTAAAAGAGAGATTTTTTTGGTGTGTGGAAAACAAGAATGCACAAGCCCATAGGCCTGACATAGTTGGTATGCGAAGAACATGTATAATAACTCTGATTTCCAAATGTGACAAGTTCTCTGTAACCATTGCTTCATCATTAGGTCATTCACTTCATCAAGTAACAATTTTTGTCAGTAATTACCATAAATCAATGTCTGCCATACATTCGTTCTTGAATTCCCTATATTTAGAATAGGGAATGAAAATATTTTTCTGCCTTTATATCCACCATCTGCACATTCATTTCTTATTCAGCATGGTAGATAAGCAAGTATACCATTATTTAATGTTGGGTTGCTAGATCACAGTAATTTATTTGACAAATTAACATAAAGTGCAATATTTTCATAAACACAAAACAAATCCAAACATTTATGAGTATGAGAATAACAGCAATTAGTAGAGGCTTTCAAGTCAAACTTACGTCAATCTTTGTAGGAGGAAATTGCTAACATAAACTGTTTATTATCTTACCTCAGGGGTCATAAATAAAAAAGTCTGTCAAATTCTAACCCGCAGCATCGTTTTAACTATCATAGTTGCATTGTTCATGTTGATATGCTGAACAGCCATGGATCAGAGCAATAGACTCTGGCACCTAATTATTAATTATAAGTAATTTGAGGTCAGCCAAAAAGCTCAGTATTTGTTCTGGGCACATGTAACACCTCATGAACTCTTCACAGACAACCTGGTAATGAGTCACAAACACTGGGCAATAGGTTAAAATAATATTTGAATTCTGATCTAACAAAACTGAGGTGCAATATTGGTCAATATCATCTGTCTTGATATATGCCCCTAGGTGATTTGCAATTTATCCCTGACTATTTTTCTTCTTTTTTTGCTGTAAAGACTCACTTGCTATTAGACACCTCCAGCCCTGAAGCAATATGAAAAGGAAAGCTTTAGGTAAGATATATACACTCTTCTTATCAACACGAAGACATGAAGAGCAGCATTTCCTCTCTTCACAGGGCAGATATTATTGGTAGGATCAGCAACAGAAAGCCAGAGTATTGCAAAAGCTTAGCCACAGGAGGTACTAAATGCTTAAAAATGCAGAACTGTGGACTATCTACAAGACAGGATGGTGACACAGGAAAAGAAAATATGACAAGAATGGCAGAGAAACAGAGGGACAACTTCATTCAGCTGTTATAGGAGGGGCTGTGAAACCAGAGATAAAGAACTGTCCCCGTGTCTGTGGCCCCAGGCATGAAATTTAATTCCTCCTTCTACTGCTCTGTTGGATAGTTCACTCAGAAGGGGCCCAACGAGTAGCATGGATCTGCAGAGCAGCTATCACAAATGGCCCTAATTTTACTTGATGATCTTAAAATACATCTAGATTATGCATCCACATGAAGAATCAGCATGTTGCAGCTCTTCCTATCCATATGCCCAGAATGAATTTGAGATACATTTCAAATTACATTTATAAAATTAGCATAATGCTCACATCTGTACTCAACCGTACAGAGCATTTTCTGATATGTGTTTGCTTCTGTTTCCTATTTTTCATTCTAGATTTCTCTATATACTTCCTAGACCTTTACAAGCCTAAAAAAATGAAAAGTCCTTGCTGAAGAGCCAAGAAATGAGTGTTGGTTTTTTTGAAGTTATTTATTAAAATATATCCTGTGCTTTATAAGTCTCTTGTTTGCCTGTAAAATTCAAAGTTTATTAGAAGAAGAATGCTGAAGTGGATTAATCTATGATTATAATAACCTATGGTTATTTTTTCCTGTGTAGCACACACTTTGTAGCACGCAACTAGTAGGCGATAAAGATTTTCATGTGTAGTTTCAGTCTAGTGCGAGACCACTATTCCTTTAAGAAATCTGAATCCAAAAATCATGAGATTGGCTTAAAGAATATGAGGTTTAAAGAAAGCAATACCTTTTGGTGCTCTTTCACATTTTGTTTTTTCTAGGAAGTGCTCAGGTAACATTTTTAATCTTTTCTCTGAAACTGTAAAGGCTAGAAAGTTACACTCAAAGGAGTGAAATATGAGCTTCTCGACTCTTAAAACATCTCTGGGATTTGGATTTTAAGAAACACAGCAGTGGAGCACAAGACTTAAGACAAAACCATGAGAGATTGCCAGGCTGCCTGTACTCAGCCAGCCTGTTTTTTGTATAAGTCATCTGGCAGAGCAGGCACTGCTGAAAGAGCTAAATAAAATAGTATGAGAACACTAAAGATGGAAACATGGGAATGTGGGGGGTGGGGTGTTTCTGAGTTAAGCACTTGCTAGGAGAGCCTAATGGGAAGTAATGAGAAGGAAAGTAGGGGAGTGGAGCAAAAGTTGTGGAATGAGTGAACCGATTCTTGTTAAGTTTATGGCCAATTAATGTTTGCCATACTTGGGAATCAAAAGTTTAGCAAGGGTTTCTCTATATTAAAGGCAGTTCTTTGAACAATAGAGCCCTTTTTCTGCAATTCACAGCTGTCAGAGATCATTTCACTCCCTATATAATTCAAAAAAGTGATGCCTTTAATTGGCAGCATAAACACTGTTGGGCTATCGTGTACTGAGTTTGATTTAGACGCTCAGTGTACGGCACAGTTTGCATCTGTCAGGATTTGTAAGGAAAAGCTGCATAAATAATTCTAGACTCACATTTGAGATCTGGGAGAAAAAAAACAGGATTCCAAAATGTCACATACACTGGCTTTAAAATGACATGAGCCAGGAAAGCAATAGTTAAAGGTGAAACTCTATACCGAAGACCATTTCAGAATGGTCACTTCCCAGGTGAAGTGCCACTATACATAGCGGTGCTAGCATAAGATGGAATGGCACCTTAACTCCGCATTTCTTGCCTCTTTTTTACATTTATTTTACCCCTAGTATTTTGACACAGTCTATGTTTAATTTAATGATTGGTTTGATGGTTTGCTTGTTTGTCTGATTTTACTGCTTCTCATAAAATAATTAGCAGATAAGAAGCACAGGCCTGTGTGTTACTCCTCCCATGCTATTCTGAATTGTGTTTTTGCAGTGTCACAATAAAACCAGAGATGCATCTGGACCATTTGCTCCAGGAGAACTTCACAGTACAGGCACAAAAACCAGCTATTAAAAGAGCATGGAACGGCTGAATACACTGCACCTGCAAATAGCCTCTACCCCAGGTGAGGTTCATTTGACGTCCAGGTACAGTCTGGAGATCTCCAAACTCCAAAACAGCAAGATTGCCATGAAATTTCTGGGGGAGAAAACTAGGATTTACACAGACTGCGTTTTGCTCATAAATCAAGCTATATTTCAAATAGAAGGAAATGCTCAAAATTAGCAATGGCATTTAAGGAACAAACATTTGTTTATTCTTCCTTTTCGGTTGCTGTGGGTTCGTGTTACAAGCATCTGTCCTTCTTTGGCACAGCTCAAGATGGCAAAATAAAAATCCACTCAACAAAAACAGTCTGCCTCACAGGAAAAGCTCACTCATTAATCAAACAACACTGTAGCTTCTTTCATAAGATATAAGTATAGTCTACCAAAATTGAAATACTCAACAATGTTTCAACAACTTTCAGTATCATTAGGTCTCCCAAGGTTGCTCCTGAAATCGAGTTTCTCAGCTGGTGACATTCCCTCAGCTTCCTTTGCCTCACTTCTATGAGGCATGATACACTAAACAATGCATGGGGAGGTAATTTTTAGCAAAACATCCTCATTTGGGGGCGAGCAACGGTGAGAAAGTATAACAAAAATCTGATAAAACTTGGATAAAATGGAAAAGTGAGACATCTGAATCTGCTGAAAATTAGGGTTTTTTCCATGGAAATTGATGTGTGTTGACTTTGTTATGCCAAACTAACATTTATTGCTGAAACACTGCATTTCTTTTTGAACCAGTGATTCAATCTGCTATACCGACCTATTCAATCGAGAAAGCTTAGTTCCTGGCCCAGGAAGTTGCAGTTCAGTAACAGACCAAGGTAAACGATGAGCAGTGAAGGGATGGTCTGTCCGAATCAATTAAGTTTTTGACAAATATCATAGGGACACCAAAAAATGAGTGAGTGGGGACTTTGTCTATATGAGGACTAGGTTCAGGAAGGTTGCATGATGCAAAAGAGCCACATGGAAGAAAGCATGGAGATGCTTGTGTAACAGGTGGGCCTGTACAACATGGGTGTTGTTGGATGAAGGCGAGGGAGACATTACAGAACACTGAGCAATGTGTTATGGGATAGCCTACTGTGACAGGAGGTTGGAAGACAGAAGGATTCAAAACTTGAATTGCAAGACAAATACAATCTTGTTAGTCACTCTGGAAGAGGAAGAGGAAAATCAGCCTAATGATATGGTTCTTTCAGGCATTGGAAAAAGTAAGAGGAAAATCACAGGACAAACCCTCTGTGCAGAGGACAGAATGGTTCAAAACACATTATATTTCTTGTGCCTCATAATTCCTGTGTCTCTTGCTCCTTGTGCTCACTTAAGGAGGATCCTGTACAACAGGCAAACTGTCCACCACAGCTGAGCTATATCCCAGTCTGCCTCAATATATAGGCTCTCTTGACCTAGAAAAACAAATTCCCACCTTGTGGAAAAGCCAAAATTATTTCAGGCTAAGAGTTCCTCTTGAAGCAGCACCAAATAAAGCCAAACACCAATTTTTTTCATGAAACAAAATATTTAGGAAAAAAGCGTATCTCAGAAATCTCATCCAGGAAAGACTGACTGAATACAAAAAACTTGTAACAATATTAAAATAAAAAATAATTTCAGTATATACTTTGATTGTCATTTTAAATAACAACATTTGTTCAACATTTCTCGGTATCTGGCATTGCAATTTGAAGAACACTCCCAGCTGAAATAGTGATTTGAATCTAACCTGAAATGGGGATGTGTGTTAGGAAACGCTGTCCCCTTCTTTAGTTACACTGATTTCACACTCATCTGTACAGACTCCCATATGTCTCTGATTTCCATTGGCATGAAAGACCAGCCAGTCAGTGTTGACGCAAGGCTGGAAGTATCACTTATGTGCACCTTTCATGCCCTTTTAAAACAGAACCTGCACAGCAAGGGTAGGAGTAGTGAGGCATTAGTTGTTTACAAGCACATTCTTGACATGAGGCCATCAGGCTTTTTTACAGGGAGGAGTCAGGAATGTGCCCTGTGAGTTACAAACCCCTCGTGATTACGGAGCGCCTCTTTCAAAAAATAAAAAAAAAAAAAATCCTGAAAGTTAAACATGCTGAAATTTCTACAGGTTCTTATGCAGCTCTAGACATTTACTAATTGGAGAGAATTGTACCCCTTAAGTCAATTGCTATTTTTAAAGACTTGGTCACCTAGATGAAGTGCCCTGAACACTGGAACCTTTGTCCACCCAGAAGTGCAGTGTACAGCAACCTGAACCAGGATCTTATTAACAGAGGTAAGAGATGCACATTGGCTCGGTCTTCTCAAAGTGCTAAACGCCTTCTGACTGATGTTCAATAACTTTCTCAAAATTCAAAAGAGGTGTTCAGCATCTTACAGGAGCAAGCAACAGGAATCTATTCTTGGTTCCCAAAAAGTAAAATGGAAGGTTCTCCCTGCATTAAGTAGGACATGAAGTTGGTGTAAAAATTCAGAAGTGCTATTACTAACTTCTCCAAAGGAAGTCAGTTAATTTAGCCCTAAAAATATGAAAAGAAGCCAGGCTAACTGCACCTGCATAGTCCTCACACGAGGGAATTCAGAACAATGCTGCTCTTGCAGTTGATCAGCCTCACTGCACCTCTATCCTGCTGTGAAATATGGCGGAACTTTATTATGCCTTACAGACCCTGCTCTCAATTAAGCTGAGGTCAGTTCATAACAGTCCCATTGTTATCAATGATCTTAGTCCAGATTTGCAAGGGTGAGGCTGGCAGCAGTGTGGGGACCTATGCCTGAGGAAGTTTTATGATCTTATTGTTCTGTACTTTCTAGTGTCAAGAGTGACAGAGGCAGATTCCTGGAATGATTGCACAGGTGGTGTTAAATAGCCATTAGCCGACTACAGGCATGGCTTAAAAGTCATTACTTGTTCAAAGGAGTGGTTTCAAAATAAATAACTGTCAAGGAAGTATTACACCTTGTGTGGAAAAGAGGAATGTGATGGAAAAAAATGCAGCCTTAGTACATATCTCATTATAGTCTGCATAAGGAGAATTAATACTACTGTCACAGCACAGTTTTGCAGCTACAAAGGTTCTTAATTTCACCACCCTAGCTTTTTCCCTTATTATTGTCCAACAATAAGCGTAAAATGTTTAGCTACATTTTTTAAACTTTCTGTCAAACAGATCAATGAACCCTCTGGTTCTTGTGCTAGAGGACTGCAGAAAAAGTCTTATAGTTGCCGAAACCCAAGCAGAGGCTGAATCTTCACAGTACATCACAATGGAAAAAAGCCTTATGAAAATGCAAGACTCCCTAACAACCCACAGTCTTTCATTTGGTAGCTCTTAATCCCACACTCACTGTATCAAACAGGTGGAATCATGCTGAAGAGCAGTTTTACTTTGATGGGTCTAAAGAAACCTTCCTCATGACAACGAAGGCTTCCTAAACAAAGGATTAGGAACAAGTGGAAAGGAAATAAAATCTTGTGCTGCCACTCATCATTTTTGCCAGTGGAAAACAAGAGAGGTAGCTTACTTAGCTAAGCTTCTTGTTGCAAGTAATTTTCTCAAATCTGATTAGGATCATTTAGGCTTTTCTAACTGCAGCAATCTGAGAAAGCCGTGCCCACTACCTGTTTACCTACGAGCTTTCTTCTCTTCTTTCTTCCCCACACACAGTAAAAGATGAAGTTCTTTTGTGGCTAAAGAAGCCAGAGACAAATTTTACATCCATAAGAAATGTCAGTATAAGGTTGTATTACACGATTGTGTAGGCACCATGCTGCCAGTTTCCAGGCCCACCCCCTGAGCTGTACCCTCAGAGAAAGCAGGCCACTCATTAATCCCAAGTCTCAGTCTCAGTGAACAAGGCTCCTAATGACAGTGATGCACCAGAGCTAACCCAGGGCCTTTTGAATCCTAGGATGCCTTAGGCTTTGCTCAAACTTTGCAGAGTTGGGCTTTATGTGTTTTTGTCAGTGGACAAGATGATCCTTGTGGCATTACTTTGTCTTCATAATGCATTCCTGAATCAGCAGTTTCCAAATATAGCTTAATTTCACCCATGCTCTCCGGCTTCGGGAAGATCACTCTTTTCTCTTGTCAGGAATTGGGCATGATGAAAACATGAAGCTCCCAATTTTTTTTCTTTCTTTAGGCATACAAATGTTAAAGATATATTTGCAGCTTGGCATGTGAAATGGGTACATAACTCTGGTAGAGACTCACTGAGAAACAATCAAATCCCATGTAAGGACAAAGGAGGTAGTTATAGAAATTTGCTCATAAATCTGTTTTTAATCAAAGGATGGCTTACTCTTTCAGAAAAAAAGGATTGATTGTGTGTCCTCCTCTTCTTCTGGCATCTGGGCCAGGAAGAAATGGAATTGAATGAGAAATACAATATTTAAGCGTACGAAATCATAGAATATGATTTTTTAAAAATTTTTTAAAAATACAATTTTTTACAAAACTGTAATCTGTTATTTAATGGATCAAAAATAGAATATGATTTGAAAGGATGATTCAGCACTCTTCTCTCTCAGTCAGCATTGAACTGCTATCTCAGCATGGTATTATTTCCAGGAAGCAGCATGGTAAGCAGGGAGCATTTTCAAGCAACAATTTACATCTAGGCTACTCATTGCAGTTAAAATGCTACAAAAATACAACCACAAAGTGCCCCCAGTAAAATTCATGCTTGATAAAAACCATGAATAATTATGGCTGCTAAATATTAAAGGGTCACTTTATTATTTTTTTTTAATAAACAAAAGGAAAATGGAAAACACTTGGAACTTTAATAACTGTTCTGTACACAATATAAGGTCTATCAGAGCCATGGAATCTCTGCCATGCTTTATTGAGCCAAGGTGACTGACCAAGGGTAATCAGCTGGCTGAGGTGACTGACTGGTAATAGAGATAATGGTAAGTTAGGTGATGTAGGTGGTTCAGTCTTACTACTTGCTCACCAAGTCACACAGAGCAGCTGAGCACAGTCACATCTGCTTTCCATGGCCAGCCATATGGATGGGGCAGGTCTCAAGAAATTCCAGGACCGTGATGAGTTTGGTCTGTGTTGCTCTTTAAGACACCCTGGTGTGCTAGATGCAGTAGGGTAGAGCCCAAGCATTGTAAAAGCTCTACTAGTGTTATCTGAGAGCCTGAACATGGCAGGAGGAAGCTCAATTGTTTTTGCAAATCACAACTGGGACTAATCACAGGGGGCAGATTTCGGCGCCCTGGGACCATTCATGTTGTCTCTTCTTCTATGTGGCAGGTAGGGATGGTTTTCTAGTCAGGATAAAAGTTTTTCTAGTTCCTGATGACTGATATTTGCTGAGGAATGGATAGGTACGGTGTCATTTGCTAAAATAAATCCTTTCTCTTTCCAATGTCACAGTAAGCTAGTTATGCTTACTTTGCTAGGGCAAACCCTTTGTCATATCACAGCAGTCCACATGCAGACACTCTTCTGAGTGCACAAGTAAAGGCTGGAATCCCAGCAAACGCTTTTTCCATGTATGGCAAGCTAGTAACCAGCCTCACCACCTTGACACTGCATGTCGCATGGAAGCACAGAAAGAGGTTTGTTTTCTCACCAGAAAGTTCAGTTTATACTCTTTGCTATTGAGAAGTTTATGGCCCAGATTTTGGATCTCTTGTCTTCCTGCTTTCTGAAGTACTATCTGGAACTGCCTGCCTCTGTGTGTCCAAAGAGCTTGTGGCATAACTTAGGTAATAAACACCTCTTTCTTCTCTGTTTTTACCCTTCACACACAGAAATTGCAGGAAAGCCTCTTTCCAGCAATATCAGGTATCTCCCAGGTTTTTATTATTATAATTATGGGGTTTAGCCTAACTTGCTGAGTATCCCTTTTGATATTCAATTTTCAAGATTTATTCAGGGCTCCTTCAATCCCACTGTCACTCATATTGCAAGTTCTTGATTCCTGAATGCAATTTTCTTAAAAGTTTAAGTTACAGCACTTATTCTGTAATGACTCATTTTACTTTTCATGCTGCTTCCTGAAATTCAGAGGTCAGTAAGGACAAGGAAACTGCAAATACAAGTAACACCAGTTTGAGCGTGAGTCAGATATTCCCTTTGTTAAAATAATCTAATGATAACAATATGTTTCTTCCTTACCGTGATGTAGAAGATTCCAACTCTATAATGAACTCCTTAGTGGCTATCTGACCTCTTGCAGTCGATGAGTTCCTCGGCTGAGGCACAAGTATCAGATGTTTGCAAGAGGGTATGAGAATGTATCCTCAAGGAGAATAGACTTCCCAAGATACGATATCATCCTTTTACTCAGATAAGTAAGAGAATCAGAGCATGCCTTTGATGTTGTCAGCTTTGGCTTCATCCCTTTAACCACTTCTGAAGATGATTCAGATTCCTCTGGATTGAGTTGGACGTGGGTTTTGGACTTAAAGTTTGTACAGCAAACTTACTGTTTAATTTGGAAGATATTAGACACCACTCTTTATGCACCACTGGAGGAAAATAGAGGCAAAGAAAACTTTTCCATATAGCTCTTGGTAACAGGGAATCCACAGAGGGAGGTCTGAGTGCGTTCCAGGACTTGTGTACAAAATTCAAATTACTTTTGTGTATTATCTCTCAAAGATTCACCTTTTCTCCAAAATACAGTTACGCATACTGACTGTACAATTGACCCTGCTGGTGTGTGTTCACCAGCACTGTCATCTTAGAACTCTTTTGAATCCTAGACTTTCTTTCTGTAGCAGAGTGAGAGATTGATAACAACATATATAAGATGTTCTGTTAGAAAGCTCTGGACTTGCTGGAAGCTCTTCTAGGATTTGCAGCTTTTGGGGCCTTGCTGCAAGTAGAGTTTGGATCATGCAGGAATGGTTAAGATCATAACCAGCTGAAATGTGTTTTCAGTAGAATTTTAGTAAAATTGATATGAGTTTACATGACACAAAAGCTGTAAACAAGATCCAAAAAAATATTTGACAAACTGAATACTTCTCAGCTTTTGGACATTTGTATTATTTCCTCATAAAGTATTTCAAAGTTATCAATTTGCTCAAGTAAAATCCTGATTGGAGAAGCAGTTACAATTTGTGTATGTGAGGCTGGGTTAACTGATGAACTTTCAGCAATTTCAGCAGTATTACACCAGTGTGCTGTAGCTGAAATATCAATGTAGGCTTTGTAAAGTTCACTGATATTAACAAGAAATAAGTCAAAGCCACAAAGATCGATCTCTCCTACTGTTGCAACCTCCTTAAAATATAAATGTGTTTGGACCTTTGTAACTTGGCTCGTGCCATGATATGACTTTGGTTCAGCAGCAAACCTCAGATCTGTACTTCTACAGCATTCATAATTTTTAGCTATTGAACTTGGCTCCATCTTTCAATTTCAATGTTTCTATATGCTTATGTTGCATGGGGTACAGCTGTCATATAAAAAAATTTGTGAAAAGCCTGAGCCATTTAAATGCAACTTCAATGTATTTAAAAGCAGCTTGGGACTTATTTTTTTCTCCCTTATTCTGGTTTTACATTGATGCTGTTCACTTTAATGCTCTGTGGTTCTTTAGGGGTTACATTAGTGTAAGTGAGAGAATAAGGCTAATTTACTTAGCTACATACCTTCCCAAAGGACACTTTAAAGTTTTAGCCTGTATTCTTCTTCATCTTTTTTTTTTCCTTTTAATCCTCCCTAAAGCTCAAAACATCCGAGAAGGATGAACAGAGAAAGTTTTTGCAAAGGGTGATCTTTCTTTAGATAACTTATCACCAAGACAGTGGGAGTTTTTTATTCCTTCCACCCTGTCAGTAGGAATTGGCTCCAAGATACAAGAGATTAACTGAGCTTTAATGACAAAGTAACACAAACCAAAAAGAATTAAAAGAAAACAAGACCCTGTGCTCAGATCATGTTGATGCTAATTTTCTTGTTTCTTCCTTTTTTGTTACAAACAAACCGTTTAAAATTACATATTTAAGAGGCTGTTAAGTGGATCCAACCAGTTGTAGACTTAATCACTTTTCAATATTTGCTACCCTATCATTAGTGTCTCAAAAATTATTTTAAAAACACCTGGTTTCTTGATAGCTAAAAGAAGATGTCAGAGACAGCTTGTTGCTGTTTTCCCCGTCTTCTTTTTCAAGGTTGAACCATGAGGTAATAAAGGACTGCAAAGGACTAGTCCTTTGTAGTCAGCAAAGACTGTTCATAAAGACACCTTGAGTTAAAATTTCCCATTATTGCTCTGTTAATCAGGCCATTGCTTTTGTACTCACAGAGCTCAGGTAGTGTTTCTGACCACCGCATAATTTAAATTACTGGAACACAGTAATTCTCACACCAAAACAATGCATCTGGAAATGCAGCAGCTCAGAACAGCTGCTGGGCTGCCTCATTAAACAGCTATCTGACTGAAAGCAGCCAGCCGGATCCTAACACTTGCCCTGGCAGCCAATGGCAGCTCTGGATAGCCATAGGACTTGAGCTCAAAAACCTACCAGAAACATTAAGTCAAATTGAGAAGCAGAAATCACCTTAGATCTGCAATGCGTGCGTTGTTCTTTGATGGTCTCAGATATGCTACTGAGCTGTTCTGGAGGAATGCTAGTGATACCACAAATTTCTGTGTGGATATTAGAAAATGCTTGGGGACTCTGATACTTGAGCTGGTAAATACCACTGGCTCCATCAATTTAAATACCATTGTCCAACCAGGAAATAGAGACATAATGTACGACATGATTATGGGTGACCACATGATCTCTCTCAAAAAAAAAAGGACCCCAAAAATACTGATTAATGCAGCTCAGATTTTGAACATTGAAGAATCCCTAGCAGCAGTTTGTAAATAACAAGGAGGCAAAGAGCTACTGGGAAAGTGATATGAAATAATGAATAATTTTAAAGACTCAGAATGCATATAAATGGCTTGAGTGTTCATTAGTCTGCTCAGTACTTGTTGACTGTTACTTATTCTTCCTGACAAAAAATTCTTTCCTGATCGTCATCCAGCTCAGAAGGGCCATAAAGACCATATGCCCTATGCAGTAACATATAGTTAAGAATAACCCTGAAACAGCCTTTCTAAACTGAATAGTAGCTTTCCTGATCTCCTGGAGAAGGCAGTCTTTGCACAGCACAGACCTAGCAACCAGAGGTTTTTTTTGCGCATTTGCATAGCTCCAAGACTTGCACTCACACAAGTCATGATGCAAACTTCCAATTGTCATTAATGTAACTCACTCACATTTATGTCTGACAAGACCCACTTTGCCTGCGTAAGGCTCTTTTGGGATGACTAGTGGGGAAGGCTGATTGCCAAAGCTTCTTTCAGGTCGGCAACCTGAGCGATGTGGAGCTCCCTGCCCCACCTTTCATTAGTCCACACCTGTGCAACTACACTGATTGTCCTCTGAGGTCATGATCTCCCAGCAAGCCATCTCAAGTGGTGGGAAGGGTGCCCATGGAAATATAAGGGCCTGAGCAGGGTCACTGGTGAAACCCTGAGGCCAAAAGCTCAGACAGGCTAAACAGTCACCCCAGGAACTGTAGAAACCAGTTCCTGTGGGTTAGACGGGTCCATGGTGCCCTGAAGGTGCATCTCATGGCCCTTTATCAAAAGCACTGTCCCACCAACATCCTTTTGTGGCCTTTGGAGGACAAGGAGCTCCTACAGAAGCACAGCGAAGAGTCTGGCTTATAACTGAGGCCAGCACAACTGTCAAGGAATGTCATGATCAAACTTCTAAGCCCAGGGAATAGCTCTGGAGCTGAAAGCAACGTTTTCTTTACAGATGCTGCAGCAGAGAGGACCTTACTGTTGTTTTTCTGGGTCTTTTGTGTTAGGCAAGAAATGCCAGAAACAAAACGATGTAAAATCACCTTCTGGACCATCTTGGTGCATTCCCAAAAGCATAACGGCTTTGCCATTAAAGCCAAGAAATGACTCCTCATAGTGGTGTGAGAGCATCGGCAGCCATCAGCAGAAAGGGGACCAAAATGGAAGCTTGGTGCCTAGCAGGGACAGCCCAGCCCATCTGAGCACAGCACCAGGAAACCACAGGCAGGAAAACACCAAGGCAGTCTTAAAGAGCACAGCATTTCACTGCACAAGCTCATTTAAGCTTTCCTCCCCCACCCCCTGCTAATGGGTGTCCCAGTCATCAAGGCAGTTTGGAGGTTAATCATGAGTGTAAGAAAGTACTATAATTGCATGCCAAGGTCCGAACACTCAAGGGATAAAAAGCACTGTTCATTCCAGGAACATTTTAGCAACTGTTGACTGGTAGAAAGTAAACAGATTTCAAAAAGTGTCAGCATGCCATACCACTGCATGCCATTCCAAGATGAACATTGTTTCTAAATATATTTCCTGTTAGTGGAGGAGGAAAACAAATCTAATTTTAAAGAAATAAAACCAAACCAGATGTGCACAAGAGTGTGTTTTAAGCTTCCTTTTTTTTTTTTTTTTTTAAATAAAGGTTTTCCTTTACTTCAGAAGTACCAAGTCAATAAATGTAATCTGAGAGCTACCATGGCATTCGTTACTGCCCTGTTTAGCGCCCTGCTACCCTTCGTAGCTGCACCCGTTTGCCAGTTTCTCTGAACATGTAACTGAGTGAGAGAATGCAGCAAATATTTAAAACTGTTGAAGGCCTTTTAGACTTATCAAAACCACTTGTGCTTTCGTGGTTGTGCAAGGTGTGATGTTGAGCTCTGGCATATTATGAAAAATAGCTGACGGTACATGTAACTCATTAGACTATTGCCAAGAAACATACGCTAAATGATCTTTACATTGAAGGCTGTATGTCTGCTCAGTTCACTGCTAGTAGACAGTTCTGGGCTGGTTTTACATGCAATTAAAATTCCTGATTGACAGATCTCCTGTTTGTTAATGGTCAATTCCATTACACATACTACTCTATCATATCCAGTATTGGAATATGAGTGACTCTAAGTCAGAAAGTATTATTGCTGGTCTCTGATTGGAAAACAAAGACTTCTTTTAAACAGGAAAAAGCTTTAGGTAAGTGTGAATGTTTGTTCAAATTGCTTTTTTTCTTTTCACAGGTGGGAACAAGCATGTCAGTTCTTGCAGGTTGTCTTGTTTCCTTGCTTCTTGACTACTTCATTGAGATTGAGACTTTGGGGATATGGCCCTGAGATGCTGAGGGTATTCGTCCCAGCTGAGATTTTAATTGGCTTTCAGATGCCAAAAAATGGTCAAATCGAACCACATGACACAAAGATGGAATTTCCAGATGCTTGCACGGAAACAGGTATGGCAAAAAACCAAAGGCCACCAGAGGAAAAAAAAAGGAAATGCAGAGTAATTCCCTTGCTGACCCTCTCATAAGAGTTACACAATACTTGTTAGTGATTTTCACTTCCTTCCCACAAGACAGGTCATACAGTCTCAATGCAGACATGTATGTGTGCAAACACAAACACAGACACACACAGACACAGAGACACACACATCATTACTTTACCATGACCATATACCCAGTCTTAGCAATTGCCCATACAAATGACTGTTTGTACTAAAAAGCCATCTGTGAATTTTAATTTTGCACACACAGTAATTATGTGCAAAATACAGAAATGCATATTTATGAAGTTTTGACTTTCTCTACATCCATTCAGGTTAGGGATCAAGCTGCGAGAGTGAAATATGGAAGTTCATATTTAAGATACTCCTGTCTCTAGTAAAACTTAGAGGATAAGGATAAGGAAGAAATGTTTCAGATGGTGTGATATTGGCATCCTGATTAATGTTATACTAGCAAGAAAGATAGAGTTTTTTACCATGATAGCACGGCAGCAGGCTGAGATGGGATTGCCAGAAGAGTGCACTCTGTTACCACAAGTCTGTAATTTCTTTAGAGTGAGAAGACTGCTCCCTAATAAAGCACATGGTGACCGTAAAGCTGCCGATACCACAGTCATTAGCCAAAAGGTCAAGAATCCATTAGCAGCTGCCACTGCAAAAAGCCATAGGGCCAGTAGCTATGAGACACAGCAGCCTTAGAGAGACCTGCAGATGACACAGAGCATCTGATAAGAATCAGGCTTTGCAGCTTCTGATCCCATGTCCCATGATGGATGACATAACCTTGCTATTGATTAATGCTTCCCAGGGCTTGGTTCATGTCAGGTGGCAATGGATCAATAGCTTTCCAGCTTTTAATGCAGCAGCTAAACTCCTCAGCGAGATTAGCACATACAGCCACTAGAAACAAGTTCCTGTTCCTGTGCTCTTGTATTACTCTTTTTGACGGGTATGCTACCAAGGCCTGACCTCCATTGTGTCTTTAATTACAGATGGCAGGATACAATTCCTTGCTGTTAGACAGGCAGCATACTGTAGCTACCTAATGATCACTTTGCCCTGCCCAAGCTTTTCTCTCCAGCATACAAGAAGTACCTACACTGAGCTAGAAACTCATTTCTCTATTCCCACCCCACCCCTTTCACTCTCCTTCTCCCTCCCACCAGATTGTACAATTCAAGACAAGGAAGCAAGATGGTATCCCTCCATGAACAAACAAATAAACTTAATTCAAGCCCATAACTATGATGGTGGGAGACAATGGACACTGGCAAATTTCTTCACCTGTCTAGCAAATAAGCCTAAGAGCAAGTGGAGAAAAATGATACCTTCCTTAAAAGGAAAGCCATACAAAGTGCTAACAAAGAGTTAAGCAAATTTGCATTACTGTACTTATGTGCAAGCCTAGTGTGACTGCAGGCCGCCCCCGAGCAGTGCTTGGGTGGTCCTCTAAAATTCGTATGCAGCAATCATCTATTAGTGGTATCTAGCAGTGATTTATGCAGCTGTCAAGCTGCCTTCATCAGTACAAGTGAATTGTGGGCACCATCAACTAATGCAGACTCCTTCATAGTGTCTAAAGTAAACGAGGGCCAAATTAAAAGAAAAACAGCCCAAGGTACCACCCACTCATCTTCTCAGTTCTTTAATGACAAGTTCCCTCTACAGAAAAAACATACAGCTGCTCATATGAGACCACACTTACAGAGACCCCACTGTCTAATCACAGACAGCCTGTGAAAGTTAGCTTTCAGGGGCTTGGTTGGAGCAAGGAGAACAGGAAAAGTTGGCAGAGTTCCACCAAAAACTAAAACAGTATTGATGGCAAATAAAATTGACACAGGACCAAATCAGTTAGTTTTCATAACAAGTACTGATGCGTTATTTTGTCAGAGAATAATATGAACCATCTGATGATGATATAATACACCCTTGTAGTGTGCAACTGTGTCTTTGTTTTCAATAGGAACCAGTGCTATAGGGTATCTTGGTCCAGCCGCAAACGCTAGTCCTAGCTGGAGGCCAATCCAACCAAGCAACCTCAGTTTTGCTACTCTGGATACACAAATACACTGGTGCTTTGCAAAGGGGCAGAAGAGCATCTCTGAGTCATGCGTGGGTGCAATGCCAGTCTTAACAGTAATTTTTGACTAGTTTATGTGAAAATGGAGTGAGAAATACTTCTTGCCCGAAATACTGTCAATGAACAAAAGAATCAGAAAAGCAGGCCTATGCACACATGCACTCTCACACTTTTTTGGAAAAGATGCTTATATTTGATTCCAAACCGAGAAAAAGTTGTTCCTGGAAAGACCAGAAACTTGACCACTCTGGGGCATAATTAATCGTCACTGGTTTTGATGTAACACAAAACAATAGTTTCTGCATAAAATTACAGTCTTTCTTCATAATTGCACGTGAACTTTCAAGAGTCTTGCACTCTCTTGAGCCAGCAGAATGGAGGGAGCTTGTGATAATAGGGTCTGCCTATGGTAAAGCTTTACAGGGAACATTTTTAATATTGCACTTATTAATGTGGCAGAAAGAAGGACTCGCTTGTGGACACCGGCAGGGAAAAGAGGTGTCCAAGTGAAATTGTCCATTAACAGTCCCATTCTGCACAAAATGATCTAAGTCTAGACAATCTGGCTGAAGACTAATCTGTGCTTGACTGAAATAAGTGTAATGATCACTGAACCCCACTGGTTCCAGTTGGATTTTCATCAGGCTGTAACACCTCTCATACCACAGCCCCTTAAGAATATGCCACTCACATAGGATTCAAACAGGGCCTGAGTTGATCTTGTCCTCAATCTTTTCAACAATTTGCACTGAAGCAAAGAGGAGTGATATGTCACAGCACTTAAGAGCCTCCTTCCTGAGGCAGTCAGCATCGCAAGGACCAGCACGGGACACTGAAATGAGGAAAATGGTGCTTAAGCGAAAGTCCTGTGCTAGACAAAAGGAGACAGTTATCTTCACATTCATTTCACCAGCACTGAAACTTCCGGTGCTGCCAGAGGCAGGAATTCCTTAATTGTCTTAATACTCATGCCGTGATTTTAAGCATTTTGTGTCTACAGACTCTGAGAACTTTTGCCGCCAAGTACAAATGTCCTTGAAGATCTGTACTCTGTGCTATTACACTGCGCTTTGGGACATTTTCTTTATCTCTGGCACTGAACGTCGTATGAACAGCTGCAGTGATTGTGGCCAGCTTTCTCTTTTGTGATTCCCCTCTTTTTTTCTTTATTGTTCAGTCCTGAATTACTGAGCTTTGTCCTAGCCTGAAAACTGCAAATATTTCTCTTCTCACCCTGGCGGGCCTCAGATATAACAGCACAAAAGAAATCTCCAAACCATCCTAATTTTAGAAGGTGCTGGACAGTTCCCCAGTGACCCTACACGGAGAGAAAAAAGGAGCTGGAAAAGGCACTCGCTGCTGTTTTGAAGCAGGCAGAAGTGATGAAGGGTCCTGTCTCAGTGCATTTCATGTGCGGCTAGAGAGGGCAGGGGACTGAAGCATATGCAAACACCAGCAGGCCAAAGTACCCCAGAGCGTGGCCCGCAGTTGCCTTGTCCTCATAATTGAGACTACGGGCAAAGCTGAGCAATGGCAAAGGGCTTTTTTTGCCATTGAACTTAGACACCAAGAAATTTCTTCCTTGTAAAAGGAATTCTGATGGGCAATCTGTTTGCTTTGGTGTTGGTTTTACTTTATTTATTATCAGATGTGTTTATCATGACTCATGAACTGCAGATAACACTTGTTGTCCTGACATCATGACGACACTGTCAGGGTTGGCCAGATGTGGGTGGTTCCTACACCAAAATAAAAATGGGATATCTGTGAACTAGATCTTGCAGGACAATAAGAGCTCTGCCTCCAGACTGCAATCAAATCCTTAGGAACATAACCCTCTGACTAACTGATATTGGCAGCAGCAGAGACTGTGTCTAGTTAAGGTGATGGGTTCTTGTTAAGACAGGTGTCTTATGCTTCCATCCAGAGATCCAGAAAAAGTGAGACCCTCTCTGATTGTCTTTTGTAGGCAGAATAGTAAAACACATTGGTAACATTAGGACAAAATAAAGCAGTAAAACACCCTTTCCCTTTGGCAAAAGTCTGTGAACTTCATTCTTGATGCACTGGAGCAATTATATGGTAATCAAATTATTTTCTACCACATCATTTTCCCATTCTGCGACCATTACTGTATTTGTAAATACTTAGTAAATCAGACCTCAAGAAGAGGCCTTATAGAGAAATCAGTCTGGCCTGTGGCTAAACTATTGCAGAAGTCAACATGGGAGTAACAGAGGTGCCCACAGGACCCTATTGTACCTGAGGGACATATTCTGGGCAACACCTTTCCACATCCAGTGGAAAGCCATCTATAATGAAGAGGGCAACGCTCATCAAAACCCACACTGTTTTGCTGCTGTCTCCTGGGACATCCACAAAGGTTCTTTGCTGGAAGAGATGAAAGAAAGTAAGTTACATGGTTCTTGCAGTGCCATATATATGTGTGTCTATTTACATAGTTCGGCAAGAGAAGCTGGGATGTCAAATTTTAGGATTCATTATTCATACCTACCAGATCTGCAATACAGCAGAGATTTAAGAATATAGCCATCAATATAACCTGCACACTGAAAGATGAAACCACTTATTAACTTCATTTTATACTTCTTGGAGAGCTGTGTTACATGTCATGATTATATTTATTCAGGTGTTCATTCTTCTCCACAAAAAAAGAAATGGTTGGCTTATGTGGATGCTGCAAGTGCTATAAATTGCAATTTGGTGAGTTTTAAGCATGTTCTTGAACATCCTGCCAGGTCACAATTCTGAATAATAGAGATTCAAACTTTAACAACAAGGTAAATCTCTTTGTGAATGAAGAAAAAGGTTAAATGTATGCATCTGCACCTGCGTTTCTGTGTCTTTGTGTGACAAGGGGATGGAATTTCAGGAGCATGTCCATATTGCACAACAGAGATCAGCATAGAGATCCCTGAAGCCCTGATGGCACTACATCCCAGACTGAGGAAGAGCATAGCTGAGGCAGTATAGAGCCATGCTTGGGCTACCTAGCCATGATACAGTGTAAGACTATTTAGCCTGTGCTATAGTAGCAATACTGCCTGCAAGAGAGTATAAGGTTCAAGGTTAATTTGGGAGAGGTTCACAGATCTTTCCCATGACTGCACTGGGTGGCTTGGGTCAGTTAGATGACATTCACAGTAGAGTGAATCAGTATGTCCTAACCAAGAGTGTCCAAACCAGGGCACAAAAAGAGAATAGTACAGAGAGAGTGAAACTATGGCACATCTTGAAATCTCACCTGGAACATTAAATGGTACCAGTGCTCAGAGGCAGATATGATCAGAGCTGACATGGTCACAAAAACCAGATGACCTTAAATAGGGAGATGCACTGGAAGGACCACAAACAGATGGATAGCCGAAAGAAAAGGACTTCCAAGAGATGTGCTAAATAAAATAATCTTTTTTAAAGGAAAATAATTTAGAGCATAGGAGGAAAAGTCTTACTCTTGGAAAGAGTACTCTTGGCAACAAAAGCAGATATAATGGATGAAAAGTCTAACTCACCATGTTGAAGAAATCAAACTTAGCAGCAGCAAAAGGAAAGGAGTAAAGAGGGCTGAATTCAGTATGAAGTACATTTTCAGGGGACAGAGAAAGATGCCTAATGAGAAAAGTAAGGCCAGAAAAGTTTGTCAAAGTTTCCACACCAAACAATTTGTTCAGCCAACAGAACTGTAAATCAGAGACTTTTTTATTTTTGGCACAGATGTAAATGAAACCTTCTAGTCAGGAAAACATTTTTCATTATGTGCTGTGTAACCTCCCATTTGTAGAGACATGTTATAACCAGGACTAAAAAACTGTCTAGAATGTTCTGTAAAACAGTCTAACTTTACCCATAATCCCCTAGCAGCTCTATTGATATCTCATCCTCTGCAGCTTCTTTTCATCATGCTTGTTTCCCACAACATCATACTCAAATGAAACAAGAGGTTCTGGCATCCTTCCAGAAAGTTAGGTCCATAAAAATATATTTTGCATTACTCAAAAATGGTTTGAACAGTCCCACTAAAAGCAAGCACACAGATAGATGATTTAGTCCGTTAAAAGGACAGAAATAAGCTTGGACTTGTGAATTTACATCTGAATACAGAATACTTTCTTCTAAGAACTAATTGTACCTCAAAAGGCATATAAAATGAAAAGAGGCTTCTAAACATAACTGTTTTATGAGTGTATTCCAGAGCAGCAGCAGGATGAGAATACCAAAAATAGTCAGGGCTCTAAGTACTTTGTTAAGAAGCACTTTAAGTCTTCAATATGTTTATTATTTGCACCACACCACACTCTCATGAAGTAAACAGACAACTCTTAATTTAAAACATTTTTCTTCTTGGAGCAGCTACGGTAGCTCTCATTCACGTAAGTATATGTACATATTTTTCTCCAACAACTCTACCCACTAGAGGTGCTGTTAGATTTTGACAAACAAAACAGATTTGGGTTTAACTCCAAATACCTTCCTATAGTCACAACATTGTCTTGTGCGATTCATGACCCCAGCTCACAAGAACTTAAGCCTGGACTTTGGGCTGCTCATACCACTCACACTAAACACAAGGTAGATACAGCCAGCCCCTGCCTGTAACCCATGTCAGGCATTTTCAGGCAGATTGTAGCACAACCCTTGGCCTCAGAACATGCCACCTAACAGGAGCTCGATCCCCTAGCAGCCCATAATAGGGAACAGCCTCTTGGGTTGCAGCCTGTGCTGCTTCCTCATGCCGTCGTATGGTGTCTCATAATCTCAACCCCATCCTCCTATCCCAAAGGTCTTATGCACTAACAAGTATGAAACTTGAGAGGCTGGTGCTTATGGGAGTGTGGGTTTCATTTCTGTTTCAGCTTCTCCAGGAATCAGCAGTGATTCTTCCACCTCCCTCCCCACAAAGTGGACACAGCACCCCTCTGGGGTTTCTGTGATGCTCTTCAGCTCCAGTGGCACAAACCACTTTGTGCCGGAGAGATCCCAGCAGTAGCCTGAAGGATTATCTGAAGGTGAGTTATATTGCTAACTCTTACCCTAAACAGTCAACTTTGCAGCAAGGCCTGTGTCTCTGTTACTTCATTTTCTCAGGAGTGCAACTGCTTCCCCAGTGCTGCCAGATATCACAATGCCTGAAAAGATGCTGGTATGTTGGCCAAAAAACCCAACCCAACATGAATGCCTGTTAATCAGTATAGTTTCCTCTTGTGAGAAACCATCTTAAGCAGTGAAAGAAAATGTCTGCTAGTACCATAAAGGTTTCTGCAGATCTGAGGTATTTAAAGGGAACTTTGCCTTGACAGATGGAGTATGTCTTGCCATACCGGAGAAGACCTGTCAGGAGGCTCTGGAGACAGAGCACAAAATGACTGAGACCCTTCCCTGGGTAAAGAAATGTTTTTTGTTTAAATCTGAAGCAGCTCAGGGAAGTAATGACTGACCCAAGGCACTGGTTTCCTTCCATTCAAGGAGATTATTTTAGTGCTTTTACTGGTTTCAGAATACATGCAGTGGTAATCTTGTCCAAAATACACCAAGACCAACCTCCAAGCTGCTAGGTGGTATTTCAGTACAAATATTTTCTTTTACATGGATGTGCTTTTTGCCAGAGTGTGTCCTCTCCCTCTCCAAGCAGCCAAGCAGAGGCTGCGTGATCAGCCTGAAAATTGCAGGAACTGATTCACACAAATACTGTCAGGCCTTCCTCGGCCCCATTTCGTGATCTAAGCAAGAAATTGTCTTCAACATTGAACTTTTCGGTTCTTTTCAGCTCTTAGAAATGATGGGTTAAACCATCCTCGTAGGGAAAAAAGAACTCCTTGTGCAATAACTCCTGGTTTTCTCTTAGGTTACACAAGGCAGGAAAAAGAATCATATTTACAGTTGCTGGTTGGGAGAGGGCTGGTGTTACTATTGGTGATTTATGCCATTTGTCTTTCTAAAAGAACTTTCATTACCAAAGGTTGAGATAGAAACTTTCGACTAAATTTCTTGAGTGAGTAAATGTAGAAGAGGTGAGTGACAGCAAAATCTAACAAAGCTTGAAAGCTGTTTTGAAGTGGGTGTCACCTTCCCAGCCAGGTCTCCAGCTCCATGCAGGGCAGCGAGATGCTCCTCTGCCCTGGCATGGGCCCATGTCTGGGGCTGAGTGCACATGGGCAGCTCATTGCTGCCAGTTGGATCTCATACCTCTCTGGGTAGCAGGTATAAATCTCCAGAAGGAAGAGGCAAACTTGACATCTGGTGGGTGCAGCCCCTTGTTTCACTTCTGTGAGATGAAGGGGAAGATCACTGGATGAGGCTTTGAGCAACCTGCTCTAGTGGGAGGTGTCCCTGCCCATGGCAGGGGGGTTGTAACTAGATGATCTCTAAGGTCCCTTCCAACGCAAACCATTCTATGATTCTATGATTCAATGATTCTATAATCACAGAGCACTCATGAGCTACTGCTAAAACTTGATGATTAGTCTTGACGTTCTGTGAATCTTGGAATGAGGCAAGGACCAAAAATGTATGATAAAACCCATAATCTAGATCACCTACTTAAGGTTTTTCAAATTCTGATGTTGATTTTTGTCATGTGGAAATGGTGCAGTACTGAATTAGCTAAGAGTGCTTCTCTAGGATGCTATGGATAAGTTGGGGGACGTTTTGTGTAAAAAACAAAACAGTGTTTACTACAGACAGATTAAAAACAAGAGTGAAAGTAAGTGTTTACAGTACAAAGACAGACTGCATTATGAAAGAGAGGAAGCAGAGTACTGGAAAGGCAAAGGCAATGCAGTTAAAGAAATAGTATTACCTGGTCAGCCATGATGAGCCATTTATTGTATTTCACTCCTACTTTCTCTCTTCTCTCCTCCAGTCTCTCAGCTGCCAAGATAATCACCATTTTTCCTACCCTCAGTCCCTGTGACTCAAAATTATTTACTGATATGTAGCCATGGAGTTCCTTGGCCATCACTGAAAAATATCCTCACACCCAGCCCACAGTTGAAAAAAATGATTTGTCAAAGAAATTTCTTTTATACTAAAGACATTTTTCCAAATAATTTTATTTGAGTTTTCTGTCTTTGTGGTGATAAAGAGGATGAAAATATTGGCATGAGCATACATGCCTCCCAAATGTCATGTGGTAATTGCACATAGCAGAATCACTGAATCACAGCATGCCTAAGACAGAGAGCAACCTCTGTAGATCCTGTAGTCTAACTCCTGCTCAGAGAAGGGTCACCTAGAGCAGGTTGCTCAGGGCCATGTTCAAGGATGGAGACACCACAACTCCTCTAGTCAGCTATTTCAGCAAAAGAGTTTTTTCCTGCATTTAAGAAATTCGAATTTGTGCCCATTTCCTACTGTCCTGTCACTGAACACCACTAAGAAAAGCCTGGCTTTGTTTTATTTGTGGTCTCACATCAGGTGTTTATGCACACTAAGATCCTCTCTGGAGCCTTCTCTTCCACTGGCTGAACAGTCCCGACTCTCTCAGCCCCTCCTCATATGGGAGGTACTCCAGTTCCTTGATCATCTTCATGGCCTTTCACTGGAACTTCTCCAGTATTCCCATGTCTCTTTTAAACTGGATCCAGCACTCCAGGTATGTCTCACAAGTGCTGAGTAACAGGGAAGGATCACCCCTCTCAACCTCCCAGCAATGTGCTTCCTGGGAAGCCTTCTTTGCTGCAAGGGATCATGGTCGATCTGATGTCGACCTCAGGTCCTTCTCTGTAGAACTGATTTCTAGCAAGGAGGCTTCCAGTGTGTGCCTCAGGTTGTTCCTCCCCAGGGGAAATACCTTGCATTTCCCTCTATTGAATGTCATTAAATTCTTTTGAGTCCTTTCCTCCAGCCTGTCCTGGTCCCTTTGAATGGCAGCACCACCATCTGGTTTGCCAGCAACTCCTCACAGTTGTGTATTATCTGCAAGCTTGGTGAGGGTGCACTCTGTCCCAGTGTCCCAGTTATCAGTAAAAGTTTTAATCAGCACTGGTTCCAGTATTGATGCCTGACACACATCACTAGGGACTGGCTTTCAACTGGACTTTGTGTCACTGATAACAATCCTTTGAGCTCAGAAGTTCAGGCAGATATTAATCCACCTTGACATTTGCTTATCCGCCCATACTTCATCAACTATTCTATTAGGGTGTTATAGGAGACAAAAAGCCTCTCCTGACATCAAGATAAAAAACCTCCAATTTATCCACTGAGGCAGTCATTTCATCATAGAAGGCTATTCAGTTGGTTAGGAGTGATTTCACCTTTCTGAGTCCATGCTGACTACTTCCAGTCATCTTCTAGTCTATCTTGGGATAGATATGCCCATAACAAGCTGTGAGATGACATGCCACAAGAACAGGGTGCTAGCAAGAGCCCTCTACCTGCTGCTCTGAGACATGCTGGCCACATTGCAGCACACTTGAAGTCTTACAGAGATGAGCCAGGGGCTCCTGAGGTAATAGCCAAAAGGGAAACACCAGTGAAACACCTCAAAGGAATTAATGGGTGTTCCTCTAAGAAGACGACATGGCCAACAGCCCAGCTGAAGTGTCCCTACACCAATGTACACAGTATGGGCAACAAGCAGGAGGAGATGGAAGGCACTGTGCCGCTAAAAAGCTACAACTTCGTTGCCATCACTGAGACTTGGTGAGACAAATCCCATCACTGGAGTACAGCAAATGATGGCTACAGGCTGTTCAGAAGAGACAGGTGAGGAGGAGGGATAGAGGTATTGCCCTCTACATCATGAAATGGATAGAGTGTGAAAAACTGTCTCTGAAGAATAACCACAAGCAAGTTGAAAGACTACAGGTAAAAACTAGAGACCAAGGCAACAAGGGGAACCTTGTCTTTGTTGTTTACTACAGACCATCCAATCAAAAGGAGACTATTGATGAAGCCTGCTTAATCCAGCTACAGGAGGCATCCCACTCACAGGCTCTCATCCTCCTGGAGGCCTTCAACCAGACTGTTATCTGCTGGAAAAGTAGCACAGGGAGATCTAGGCAACCCAGGAGACTCCTGGAATGCACTGAGCATAACTTCTTAAGCCAGGTAAGTTATAGACCCCACCAGAGGGAATGCAGTATTGGACCTGTTGGTCACCAATGCAAGTGAGCTAATCAGTGATATCAAGCTTGGAGGCAGCCTGGGCTGCAGTGATCATGCACTGGTAGAATTCACAGTCCTGAGGAATATAGGTCTGGCAAAGAGTAAAGGCAGGACCCTAAATTTTATGAAAGCAAACTTTCAGCTCTTCAAGAGTTAGTCAATAGAACTCCCTGGGAAACTGCCCTCAAGGACAGGGAAGCAGAACAGAGCTGGCAGTACCTTTAAAGATACTTTCCATAGAATACAAGAGTTCTTGAACTCCAAGCATAAGAAATCAGGAAAGGAAGGCAAGAGAGCGGCCCAGCTGAGTTGAGACCCGCTGGTCAAACTAAAGGGCAAGAAGGAAATGCACGGGCATTGGAAGCAGGGACAGGCATCCTGGGAAGAACAAAGGAACGTTGCCCAGTTTTGTGGGAATGAGGTCAGGAATGTCAAGGTACAGCTGCAGCTGAAGTCGGCAAGGGATGCAAAGAATAAGAAGGGCTTCTACAGGTATGTCAGCCAGAAAAGGAAGTTCCCCCAGTGAGAAACACTGGCAAACTGGTAACAACAGACAAGGAGAAGGCTGAGGTTCTCAACAACATGTTTGCCTCAGTCTTCACTGGCAACCTCTCTACCGACACCTCTCCAGACTGCAAGATGGGGACTGGGGGAGTAAAGTCCCTCCCACTGTAAGAGAAGATCAGGTTCGTGACCTCCTGAGGAACCTGAACATACATGAGTCTATGAGATCTGAGAAGATGCATACCAGAATCCTGAGGAAATTGGCTGATGTAGTTGCCAAGCTGCTCTCCATGATATCTCCATGAAGAGTTGTGGCAACCAGAGTCCCTGGTGACTGGATAAAGGGAAAAATTGCACCCATTTTTCAAAAGGGTAGAAAGGGTGATCCTGGGCACTACCAAACTGTCAGCCCCACCTCTGTGCCTGCAAAGATCATGGAACAGATCCTCCTAGAAGGTATGCTAAGGCACATGGAAGACAGGGAGGTGATTCAAGACAGCCAGCATGGCTTCACCAAGGGCAGGTCCTCCCTCACCAGCGTTCTGGCCTTCTATGATGAACTGATTACATCAGTGGACAAGGGAGGAGCTATGGATGTTGTCTATCTGGACTTCTGTAAGGCCTTTGGCACAGTTGCCTACAACATCTTTCTCTGAAATGGAGAGATACAGATTTGATAGGTAGACAGTTTGGTGGATTGGAAATTGGTTGGATGGTCATATCCAGAGGGTAGTGGTCAACAGCTCAATGGTCCAAATGGAGATCAGTGAGAAGTGGTGTCACTCAGGGGTCTGTATTGAGACCGGTGATGTCCAATATACCTTCATCAATGACATAAAAGGGGATCGAGTGCTTCCTCCACAAACTTGCTGACAACACCAAGCTGAGTGATGCAGTTCACTCACCTGAGGGATGGGATACCATCCATGGGGACCTGGACAGGCTCAAGAAGTGGGCCCATGTGAACCTCATGAGATTCAACAAGGCCAAGTGCAAGGTCCTACAATAGGATTGGAGCAAATCCAGGTATCAATACAGGCTGAGGGATGAAGGGGTTGAGAGCAGACCTGCCAAGAAGGACTTGGGGGTACTGGTGGATGAAAAGCTGTACATGAACTGACAATGTGCTCTCACAGCCCAGAAAGACAACTGTGCCCTGGGCTGCATTAAAAGAAGCATGGTCAGCAGGTCGAGGGAGGTAATTCTATCACTTTACTCCTCTCCGATGAGTCCCCACCTGAAGAACTGCATCCAGCTTTGGAGTCCTCAGCACAGGAAACACATGGACCTGTTGGAGCAGGTTCACAGGAGGGCCATGGAGTTGATCAGAGGGCTAGAGTACCTCTCCTATGAAGACAGGCTGAGAGAGTTGGGGTTGTTCAGCCTGGAGAAGAGAAGGCTCAGGGACAACTTATTGCAGCCTTTCAGTACTTAAAGGGGGCCTACAGGAGAGATGGGCCAGGCTGTTCAGTAGGGCCTGTTGTGATAGGACAAGGGGTAATGGTTTTAAACTAAAAGAGGGAATATTAAGACTAGGTATAACAAAGGAATTTTTTTCAGTGAGGATGGTGAAGCACTGGAACAGGTTGCCCAGAG
>JAOXNO010000020.1:45716300-45743579 GCA_028565335.1 Limnodromus scolopaceus | reverse complement strand
AAAAAAAGTGATAGCATGAGATCTCTTTGTAGACGGTATGACATAACCATAGGGACATAACACCCATCCGTGTTCTCAGTCCAGTGACAGGGAAACTACACCATTCTAATAGTCAAAAGCCAGATGAAACATAAGCTGTTCACAATAATCTGGGCAGGAACGTGCATGCAGTCTTCTTCTAATAGCTGCTCACCAGTTAATCCTGCAATTTATTACAGGGCCCACAAAACTGTGGAACGATGTTAGTTATTTGGGTGTTAAAAAAAAGCACCTCTTGAAATCTTTGTGAGAAATTCCTCAGCTTAAAAATTTGATGCATTTCCATGCCATTCTTTTCTCTAAAACAATAGTGATAATTTCAAGAGATTTAACTTCCTGTAAGAAGAAAGAAAAAATTATTCTCAGTATTTACAGCCCATAAATGAGGCAGTAACAAAATAGACACATGGTCTTGCTAGGACTGATGGGCCTCCAGGTGTTCTGGGCAGGCCCAGAAATCCACATGCAAGTAAGCGATGCTCAGATATGTGTGTTGCCCCAGTAACAAGTTACACAGAATTATTATGAAGTGCTGGAGACTTGCCACATTGAATACGTAAAAACTGAAAAGGTGTATTTTCTCAAAGTTTGTATTTGCATATTTTCGAACTTAGGTAAATGTGTATGCCAGTGAGAATGTGTATGGGTTTGAGATCACCGTCTGCAGTAGGAGACTGAAGGGTTGCTGGATTGGAAAATACACGTTTCTTTGTCCTCTTTCCAACTTTTCACATCATTCTTCCTCTAATAGTCTCCCTCCATCAAAATTCTGACAGAAAATTTTCCAAATAATTCAGTCCGAAATATCTTTGCAGCAGTATTTTGCACAGCCCTAGCCAAAATGCACATTTCCCAATGAAATTTTACACCTTTAAATCCCTGGCCAGTCATCTAACTATGAAGGAGTTAACTCCAGACCCGTTTCTCTTTCTTAATTCCATTTTGGAGAAAATGTTAATCCTTTAATTATATAGCATGTTCAACTGACAAAATTACCTTCCTATCGTTGAAAAGCTCCTTGTTATACTGGAGGTTTTTGATAAAATGTGGCCGAGGGGGAAAATGATAGATTGGCTATTGAGATGACTTTTTATATAAAAATTGGAGGGAACATGCAATCCTCTTTAAGGGGTCTATTATGTAGCCACAGTGGTTTCCCACTATGCAAAGCTAACTTCCTCTCTTCCTGGAACTGTAAAGCCTCATGGTAAGCAAGCTCTACTCTCAATGCTACAATGGGGAATTTTCAATTTTGCGCAAAGACTTTAGCTTTTTATCCCTTGTTCACCTCTTAGAAAATGACGTCCTCTCTCCTGATAGTAAGGTTACAGGGGCTTCCAACAGAGGAACGTGTCCCTCTGAGGACAGACGGCAGGGAAGCGCATGGCAGACAGCATTGCAGGCAAATCGCTGAAATCCCGATTTTGTAACAGCAGGTATAGGAAAACGATGGCAAGCAGTAAAAACCAGACAACATACAGCACTAAGCAATGGAGAAAATTTCATATTACTACTCTGGGGCTCAGGAATAGTTGGCTGGGACGTTTTTTCGTTTGTTACAAAGGGCTACAGACGAGAACAATTGGTGGCACGAAATACTGTCTCCAGCAGAAACTGAAGCTGCTTGCCCATCATTTCTTAATCCTCTATGCAGGGTAATCAGATCAGACCTCTCCTGTCCGAGGATCTTACTGAGTTTTGCTCAGTAATATTGTCCAACCATTTGAGCTTTATTATCCTCTTAAAGCTAAGAGCCCAGATCTGCGTGAAGCAGCACAACAATGTAAAGAAGAAGAAACGTTTATTTGCAACTGGTCAGCTTGTGAAAAATAATGATTTCTTTCCTACTGTGCATGAACAGATACTCAGTTTCCAGTCTAGTAGCTCTCATCGTATGTTCTAACTGGTGGAAAATTGATTAAAAATTAGCACTGGGTTAAGCTCCTACTGTCTAATCTTATTACATAGGGTTGATTGTGTTTCACAATAATGAGCTAAGAGGTTAGGACATTAATCTACTGTAAATGAAATGCTCCTATGAAATGTGATAGAAGAGATGGTAAAGAACTTGCTTTACTGTGCTGCAGCTGACTTGCATCGCACACTGTGCTGGTTGATGAAGACTAAGTTACAGACCATGTTATCCCTGCTTAAAATTGCTATTCGTGCTCTTGGAGTTTTCCTTCAAATTTTAGGGACTTATCCCTGAGAATACCAACAAAGTCATTAAAAAATTATACAACTTGCAACATTTTTGTGTTATTTACAAGCTGGTGGCCTATCAGAGAGACACATCTTGGTCAATGACAGAGATGGAGAGGGAATAAAGGTGACAGGGCAGAGCGAGCTGCACGTGGCTTGGATCTTGGTTTCTGGCAGCCCAACTGTCTGACCGCTACTGAGTTATATATCAGACCTGGTATTGCATTAGGTCTGAATTCAGACAGTTTCACACAGATGTGCATTGTGCAAACACAAGCATTACTCATTACTTTCCCCTCTGACTCAAAACCAGCACCTTTTATTTCAGGCTTTTTGGAATGAATAGGTGATTGCCTCATGGGTAAAGAGCAGAGGTAAACTGAGGAGGATCGTTAGCATTCAGTTCTTTGCAAATTTGAGAACAACTTAAAACTGGGATTAGCTCGTCTAGATGTTGCTTGGGACAGCGGAGCTGGAAGCCAAAATAATGCTGGCAAATCTCCTTGAGCTCTCTGGATTGATGATCGCTCTGCAAGTGAATAATACTACTATTGATTCCATCCAAATCTACAAATCTCTCTAATATCACTTTGAAGAATAATAATAGGATTTAAATGACAGATGCAATGAAAATAACGTTATTTTCTAACTGAAAAGAACCAGTAGTAGTTGTTGTTCTTAAATTTCTTTTCCGACTTAGCAGGAAGATTTTGTGTTATCAATACATAGCTCACTTAAGCAATCTGTGCCGCCATTAAAAAACCCGGTTCCTTCATCCTTTAAATGATGCAGCTGGAGGTATACTGGACATGTTTCAGAGTGAATGAGGTCACAGAAAAACTAGAAATTAGAATAGTGCTTCTTGTTCTGAAAAACAAGAATTCCCCATGCGGATGTTAACTACAGTCCCAAGAAATGGGCCAAAAATTAATTTCCAGATGTCACAGCACTACATTGCGTAACTTGGTCCACACCAAATATCCAGAGCCAGAGCCACAGCTCTTCTGAGGTACTCTTTATCATGCTCCAGGGAGAAAAGAGAACCTAAAGTTGATGCCCAAAGGGACCTTTCCTGCAGAAAAACAAAGCAGACAAAGCAGAGATCCTCAACAGCGCACAGCTTTCCATCACCTGCTTGCCGTTTCTTGCAAGGGCAGGTAGTTGGAGAGGCCCTGCAAGGGCAGGGAGAGAAGCTGGAGCTCAGGTCGAGACCACATGCAGAGCGCCCAGGGAAGAGAGCTCTCCTGGGGCTGAGGCTCTGCTAGCAGATGCAGAACAGAGAGGGTGGAAAAGGCCCCTACGTGAGCAAAGTGTTTGTGTCCGCCCCTGCCCAGGTGAGGGTTAGGGGAGGTACAAAGCAGCCTTGTCTCCCCTTCTGGTCACATCAGCCAGACCAGACCACATCGGTACATACTCAGCGGTCGTGCATTTCAACACGCTCCAAACTAATGCTCAGGCCTGTTTGAAGGACACGTTCTGGTGCTTGTCAGTAATGTGCATTGGGACAAAGAGAAATAAAGAGTTCACAGCCGGGGGGAAAAGTTCAATCTTTTGGCTTGTGCCTTAAAAATCAAATCTACTAAGGCTCATTTTTTTAGCATGCCAGTGGAACAGGGACCCGGATTCCGACCGTTCTGTGTGGTGTTCATTATATCTGCCTGCTACAGCCTGACTTTACTGCTTTGAAAACATGTAAACCTCTCGTTACTACATAGGTAAGCAAATCCAGGACGGCGCTACCCAGGGTGAAGGGGAGGGAATGGCTTAGTGGCTAACCTTAGCACAAAACCGAAAGCCTGCGGTACAGAGCAAATAAGCTCCGTGGTCGGGGCCTGTCAGTCAGATTGCTGGTGGACAAGCAACTCTTAAAATATAATCCCCATCCCAGAATAACCCTCACTTACACTCTTAGGAGTTCATAAACTCCTGCGGCTGGGGAGCTGCGGCAAGCAGCGCAGCCTTTGCGGTGGCAGCACCCCGGTAGCCCCGGCGTGCGCTTCCTGCCACCTAGAGGAATCCCAGCAGGTTCCTGATGGCCGGAAAATCCCTGGTGCTGGGATTTCTGCTCCGAATCCGCCCGCGCCATTTCTATTCCCGTGAAGGGCACCTCGGCGGCTGGAGCGCAGGGCAGCCGCTTCTGCCACCGCCAGCCCCAGGCTCCCTGCGGACAGGGCACGAACCGCCCAGCAGAAGCTTTCCAGCCACCAAAGAATTTCTAACCTCAACGGCAGTGCCAGGAAATAGGCCCTAATCCCAGGCAATTAAGTTTACAAGAAACACGCAGCCCATGGGGGGACGTTTAAGTGCGGCCAGGAAGGTTCGTGTGGAGATTTATTCATGTGCCTCACTGCCCTGGCCCCCGAGCGGTCCGCAATGAAAATGAGGTATATAACTTCTAAATCTGGACGTCAGGGTGAATACACCTGCTCTTTTCCTGTGTGCCACCAGACTAAACTGGCTGTTCACAACAGGAAAAAACTAAGGCCAGTTACACTAGACACCTAGATGGGTTTCTGACAAGCTCATGGTTCACGTTTGGCAGCAGTGATGCAAGAAGCCAGATAGAGGAGCTGGGGGTAGATTTCCCATTAGTTAATAGGACCATTAGCTCCAGGGCCTCCACAGTGTTTCTCTAACATGCACCCAGATCTACATGCAAATTCACCGTGGTGGAAGACATGTCAGGGCCTCGTCCCGCCTATCTAGAAGGTGGTGACAAGAAGGATTTAAATCCATCCATCACTGCTCGCAGAAAGCAGAACCTCTGCAGAAAGGGCATGCTCATCTGCAATTATAATGGCCAGCTGTAATTCATTGCAGCATGTAATTAAAATGCCAGCTGAGTCCTGGCATGTCAAGCACATGGGTGTTTCAAATGAGATAACCAGGTGGCAGCTGGCGCTGGTGCTGCCAGCCAGAGTGGGAAGTGGGTGGTGTTTGGCCATGTGGGCTGCAGCAGGACACAACCAGAGACCACAAAACAGTGAGAGGACACAGGAAGGAAGTGGGAGTGCGGAGCTAGAGTGATGGAGGCTGGCCATAAGAATTTTGGCTAGCTGGGGTGGGGGCTGGGCCTGAGACAGGTGCTGGCTGGGCCAGGCGTGGGGTGTGCGTGAGCAGAGTGGAACAGAAGAAGACTAAGGGAAACAGAGCAGAAAACTAACTCATGGAGAGGATGAAAAGAAGCCCCTCTTGAGGAGTTCCCTTCCCACTAGAGCAGGTCCCACCGGCCCTTCCGGCAACCTGGGAGGCTGCAGCACCTGCTGCTGAACCTCCTCTGCTGGCAAACCCGCTGGGGAGAGGGTGAGCAGGAATAAGAACAGCGTGAAGCCAAGGGGAGACTCGTAGAGGCTGCGTATGCTTGCTTCAGAGCCTGGAGAATAACCCTCTGTCTCCTTGCACTGCTATTCCTCTTCTCTCAGCTGGATTTCATTTTCCTCAAGCAGGGGCTCTGCACAGGGGAAGGACAACCTGACACTGCGATCAGCTACTTTGTTAGCAAAATTGGCAGTGGTTTTCAGGCACCTAGGGGTGTAGGCCTTTTAACTGGAAGGAGCTTTTCAGAACAGCTTCGTAACAGAGCTCGTTGGTCTGCTGTTACAGTCTCCCCAAACAACCCCAAAGATAAAGACTTGATTTTTTAACGCTCAAGTATATGCTATTTGGGTAATTTTGAAGTAGAAGGTGAAGCTAGCTTTGATCTAGTCTTAAGTAACATACAGGAGCTAATTGACCCAAGAAGAGGACTCACGCCACTGACTAGCAGTAGCTGTTGTAGTTAGTTGTTTACTGTTTACTTGAATATTTTATAAAATATTCACTAAAAGGTAGGGGTTAGTTACAAAGCACTGATAGCCTAAAGAGAGTAAAAACCCCAAAAGTAGTTTAGGTATGAAAGAGGACTACTAAGACTCAGAAAATGTATGCACCACCAAATAAGAAAGGAAACCAGAGAGGCAAGAGACTTAACAATGTAACTAGATAGTAGCAGGGTTCTTTGAGGGAAAGAGAAAGTATACAGAATTTAGAAAGTTGACACAGATTAAGTCAGTAAACAAGAACATAAATTAGAGTACTATCTAAGAGAGAAGAGGATTAAGCTGGATTTTCCATGGCAAATAGCATAAGGCTTAAAACCAAACACTACTAGATCACTTAGGTGCATCTGAGCCAGGGAACCTGTGAAAGAGGTGAGAGGTCTGGCGACCAGACAGGCTATGAAGGGTAATTGCAGGAGATGAAGATACTGGTGAGAAGATGCAGAATTTCTTCATATTAATCTTCACTGCTAAGGATATTGGCACAGCTTTCAACAGTAACAACAGTGAAATATCTGCAAAGATGGACATGTTAGAAGAAAACACACAGAAGTAAATTTATCATTTGAACAATTGCTAGATAACATACATTTGAGGTTTATGACCAAGAGCAGGAATAAAGAACTCAAACAGTTAACAAAAATAGCAGTTACTGTCCAATTGGTTAGAGAGTAGATAATGTATCTGTATTTAGGCCATTAATAATAAAGTATCTTAATCCTAGTCACAAACGTTTGCACTATATCATTGCTAGCACAGTTAGAGATGGTTTACTTCTTTCTCTGTGCATTTAGAAGCCTGAGTCTGGATTTCTTCTGAATGCAAGCATAATTTTGATTTATGAGCATGATGTGATGACTTTACAGAGGCAGGCCTTTCCCAGAGAGGAGAAGGACCCTCCTCAGGCTGAGTGTTCCTAGACCCCATCACCCTCTTTGGGACCTTGATGCAGGGTCAGCTTTTGAGTCTCCTCTTCCTCCTACTGAAGAAAAAAAAAAGGGGGGCATTCTGGCTTAAAATTGTCAGAGAGAAAAAACTTGTAAAAGAGTGTCTTCTACAGCTTTGGATTCCGTTACTTTTGTATTAAGCTTTTTCTCTCCTCTCACTACTCTGTTTTCTCTAAATCCTAGGGGTTTTATTTATTATTTACTTAGTGGTTTATTTTCAATTTTTTAATCACTTCATCTCCATTTCCCTCTTTCTGCCTTTCTTTCTCTCCCCGGCCAGCATGGGCAAAACACAATATGACCTAAAGTGTAGGGAGGTCTATGTTTATTTTCGTATGCCAGGGATTATATGTTTAAAACCCTGGATATCAGCACAAACGTGTATATCCTGGAATCGTATGCTACAGAAGAGTTCTAAGATTAATAAAACTGTTGGGCATATAATTGAAGCACAACAGATTCAGTTTTCTTTCTGTCTATGCAGCAATATTGATCTAAGTTTTTGTTTCTTTCACATATTTTTTGAGGTTTTAAATCCAAAGTAATTTCTTTTTCATTGTGAAAGAAAAAGGTGGAGAGTTCTCTTTCCATAGGGCTAAGGAATTGTTTAGAGAAAATAGATTTCAAACCTAAAATACAGCAGCCTTGTCCACTGCAATTCTACTCTTTTTTCACCCACAGCCAATTGACAGGATATTTTCTATTTTCTTTTGCAGACCTATAGTCTATCTAGTATTGACAGATGACAATCTCAGATGTGAAATTCTCCACTTGGTGAGTAAGTCTCACCCGAATCCCCTGGCTCACTTTTTGATGTTATTAAATTGAAGTTTAGTTGGAGCAGGAAATGTTTCCATAACCAAGACATGTCTTTTTTCCTCTTTACAAAGTCTGGTATGGTAATGAATAGATAATTGATAAAACGTCCCACTCTCACTATCCTTCCCCGGACTCATGAAGTTAGTGGTCCTTGACATCCGTTCACCCTTCCTTGCTCTCTGCTGCATGACCCTCCCCAGGGCAGTGTTCCAAGACAGGGTCTCAGATTTGCAATCCCCATATCTCACGCCAATTCCTGGCTTGCTTTCTTCTCAACTAAACTATTACACGTCTACCTAGCCTTGCAATCTCCCCAGCTCTCTCCATCTCTTGAGTTGTCCATGGGTCCGCATGCATAGACTCATACTGCTGTCAGCAGGGCTCGTTCAAAACAAATCCACCTGAACCAGCATTCCTAAGTGGTGTGGAGCTGATTTCCTTTTATGCTACAGCTCAGCGCAAGCCAGAAGCAACATGCTTTTGTACAAATGGTAATGTGGTTGTACAGATTCGAGCTGTGCTAATGTGCTTATCTGTGTGGGCCCCGAGCATCCCATGGGAGACTCTTAGCGGGGCAGCAGCCAGCAACGGCAGCCGCAGCGGCAATGGGATGTAGGCAGGGGGGCAGCAGAGGAAGGGGGATGAAGTACTCCCCCCTCTGCCTTCATTTCGGGTGCAACCACCTAGGAGAGCCTGGGCACAAATTAGTCCTTCCAGTGCGTACCAGGGCTTGCTCTCCATTTCCCCGCAGCCGTGTTTCCGAGGAGCAATCCTTCTCTGGTAGCCTGCATGGAAACCCGTGACTTGGTTCCGCGGGCTTTAGGGGAATTTGTCATCACACCCACATAAAATCCCAAAATGTCAGAGGAACAAAAGGACGCAAACAGCAAGAGCGTTCTCATGCCTCCTTTCCAAGCATGCAGTTCCCATTCACAGCTCTGGATCTGAAAGCTCCCTGGCAAACATCCTTTTCACATTTTACACCCACTGATTATGGGTGTGGGAGTGTGTGTGTGTGTGTGTGTGTGTTACTGCTAATACCCAGCGAGAGCCCATTT
This sequence comes from Limnodromus scolopaceus, assembly GCA_028565335.1. NCBI lineage: Eukaryota > Metazoa > Chordata > Aves > Charadriiformes > Scolopacidae > Limnodromus > Limnodromus scolopaceus. Next base: position 45,734,696 of record JAOXNO010000020.1, on the reverse strand, counting down.
TTGTTGGATGAGAGAAGCCTGCTGAATTGATATTTTGGAAGCCATCATGTGATGTTAGCCAAACGCTAACATTATTTTTCTTCACCCACATACTGCTGGGAGCCAGAGAATGAGGCAGCTGCCTGCTGCTGCTGTAACTTCGCCAGGCTGGCACCGCAGCACTCCCAGCCTGCCTTCAGCTGCGACCAGATCACAGGTAGCAACAAGCACGCATAATAATTCACATTTCTGTCTCAAGAACAAATTGAGCCCCAGCGGTTCTGAGGCTTTCAGCAAAATTCCCTTGTAGCCCTTGGTTTCTTTGCTGAATTAGAAATACATTCGAAGAAAGGGCATCAACTGAGCATGAAATCTGTAAGAAACGCCAAAGCCCTTGTGTGTATGTATTTCAGTGTAAAAGCACTTTTTCATGAAAATTGACATGTCACCGAATGACTCCAGTGGGATGACCAACAGCATTTTTAATGCATTTTTCTTTTACAACTTTTCTTTTCTACTCAGCCAGGTATGTTTTGGGTTGTTACGGTTACAAGGGATTTAGTGTCCTTGAGTTTACTCAGAGCATCTAGAGATTGCAGCTATTGTTTTCTCTTCTCCTTACCTAACAAAATGTTTGATTAACAAACTAAGCTATTTTCCCCACAATTGCTGATGCATGTGGCTCACCTGGTGTTTGTATTCCTGACACAATTCTATTGTTGTGTCACTTCTGGGCAGGGTATTTTCAGAAATTAGACAACAGGAAGCAATTTAGTGAGGTTTCTCCCAAGAGCTCAAAGATTGGAACACAGCTTTTTAATGGGTTTAAAAAGAAAATTTCTACATATCAATCATGCTGACATTTCTTTCTAGCAGAGAGTTTTAACAGTCCATAAGGTTCCAATTTGTCATTAATTTTTTTTTTAAATCCTTCTTTGGGAAACAAACTTAGTTAATTTGGAAATAATTGTGGGTAGTACTAAACAACATTTCCAAGAGAACTTCTTACCTTAGACAACCAACTGAAAATGTGAACAGAAGAACAAATTATTTCAATCGTCAGTTCCTTAGTAGCACATTTTGGAAAGCAGAACAGCATAAGCCCCCAACTTCTGTCACTAATAAATGGGGTATGAAACAGCTGGACAGCATATTTTGGGACAGATTTTTCTGCACACTTTTGCAGCCATGGGCCAGGCTTTGAGTAGACACAGTCAGCTAGAGCCTCCACTCACGTAAATCAGCCTGGTTCCAGTCAAACTGCCAGACATGTCCCATGAAACCCAAGAAGAGATCAGGTACCTCATTAATATGTATTTCAGGTGCGAAGTTATTGTGCCCTCTGAGTTCTGAAGGATAAGGAGGAACATTCCTGGGGGGAGAGGGGAAGGGAAGAAGTTGTTGTAGAATAGGATAGAAACATCTCCAAAATTTTCAGTTTTAAGAGTCATTTCTTCAGGTTGGACTTCCAAGTCTCACATCTGTCCCGTGCAACTGCTGTGGAGGCGGCTGTGTCAGCGCTCCTTCCTTAGAAACCTTTTGGGGCCGCTTTGCTGCCTCTGCGTGATGGATTATGAGAAAGGGGCTAGCTGTTCCCTGCCGCACTGAGGACAGTGAGTAACTACAGGAGTAGTTACAGCCACGTAACTCCACTGACTTTGAAAGAGCTACATCAGGTCTACACAGGCCTAGGGTGGCAGGCAGGGAAAGACTCAAAGAATGGTTTATTTTATTTTAAATTAAACCATTTCTGTATACCGAGGGACTGCTCCAGGGCACAGCATCTACAAACGTTATCGAGTCTACCTCCACCAAGAGGCGCATAGTGCATGCAGGGTGGGAGCAGGAGGGAAGTGAACCAGCTCCTCAGACACACGGACACAGACCTGAACCTGAGGACTGTGTTTCCTTCCTGCATGTTGCGGCCAGGAGCTGAAGGAGCACAGCGGCCTGCCAGATTTGTTCCCAAGGATTTAGAAATCAAGGTGAAACCTAGCAACCATGTTTCTTGGTCTGAGTGCCAAAGGCTTTTTCACTGTTTTTCTTCAGCAAAATCAGCTTTTAAACCATTTTTACATTTCCTTTTAGATACTGATCTATCGTATTCTCAAGCCCTTGGAAAGGCTTCCATTGGCTTAGTTAAAAGTCGGATCATGCCTTTAATAATGCATCAGTGAGGAAAAATTGGGGGAAAAAGAAAGTAGAGGCAGAGACAGGAAATAATTTCAAGTTTTGTTGGGTTTTCCCTTGCAGCTTTGCAGTAAAACAAAAGCTATCTCCCAGAGCAGGTAATTTTTCCCTTCTCAAAGCTAGGTTTTGGCACAGACTCAGAGAAATGAGCACTGTGGGATGGCAATGGCATCGCTGACACCAGGGGTCCCCCACACATGGTGCTGCACTTCAAAATCCTTCTCTGGCCAACAGGACACCAAGGAACATTCTTGTATTTCTTGTTTGGGTGGCCATTGGTGAAAGTGGGATGTTGTAACTTGACAGTGCTACATAGAATCATAGAGTCATTTAGGTTGGAAAAGATCTTAAGATCATCAAGTCCAACCATAAAACTAACACTGGCAAGTCGATGTCTAAACTAAACCATGTCCCTAAGCACCACATCTACACATCTTTTAAGTACGTCCAGGGATGGTGACCCCACCACTTCTCTGGGAAGCCTGTTACAGTGCTTGATAACCCTTTCAGTGAAGAATTTTTCCTAATATCCAATCTAAACCCCCCCTGTGCAACTTGAAGCCATACATGTACATATATACATAAATGACATGATGAGAAATGAAAACTAGCAATGGTACGGAGCTGGAAGATGCTATTCACCTACCTGCACTACTCCTATGGCATTCACATGCTTAGCAGGGCACATTCTTCTTTGATAACAAGTCCAACAGAGGTTTTAGGAGGACCTGTTTTCTTTTTCCAGCGCAGGCAAAATATATGATTTCATGTATCCTTTGTCCCAGATCTCAGAGCAATGGGATGTTCTGGGGCAGGTTAACTGCTTGATCTTCCCACACTTCGGACAGTGGTGTCACCTCTGGAGCAGTGTGGGTCAGCCAACTGGAGCACCTTGATATAAATGCAGCATGGGCTTTCAGATGGATGTAAATACTACATCCAGCCTTAACAAGGAAAACATGAAGAGAGGTCATATGGAACTCAAATTCAGAGAAGCTATAATTCCTTGCTGTTTTGCAATAATACTTGCATTTGCAGGATGAAGAGAAGGCCTGAGTGTCTGTATGTGATTTACTGGTTACTGACCTGTTAAATATCTGTTTGCTAAGATATGTAGCCATTCTGATCTTCACAAAATGGAAGTGCTCTTGTTCTAAAAGCTGAAAAACAAACACCTTTGTACTATTTATAGCACAAGAAATGCCATAGTTTCTAAATCCACTTAACCACCTAAGTAATATTCTTTAACTTGAGAATCCAATTCGTTTTCCCCTTTAATAGGTACATGCAGGGAAAATTTGAGACATAGCAGCAGGAATTGCATTTCTAGCTAATTAAGGAAAACTGGATTGAGCCCAGATGTGGATTATGCAAAGTGATTACTGGTGTTCTTTAGAAGCTGATAATTTTGAAAGCATTTCCTTGTGTTTGTTCACTTTTCTCCAGTAAACCAAGATAAAAAAGTTTCTGAGGGGAAGAAAATAGGTTTCCACAAAGTAAAACTGTCAATGGCAATTATTTCCATCATTTCAAATTGACATGTATGGTAGTTAACGATTGGGTCACAGCCATTCTTTCAATAAAACTTGCTGTTCAGTTGTAATCCAAAGTAAGCACCACAAATAGTTTTCAAGCATGGAGTGACATTAAATGTGGAACTCTACACAGTAATTCCCACTGGAAAAATCTGTAAAATATTTCATTTTTGTTGGGGAAAACTAGGAAACTTAATAAGCAGTAATTGTTAAAGGTAAGATTAATTCCACCAAGCAGCTGAAGTGAATGAAGCTGTTTTGTTGAGTAAGAAGCCATCCAACCTGAGCCGAGACAGAATCAGGCTTCCTAGAAGCAAAAGAATGCCAGCGCTTATGCCAGGACCTTTGATACAGCATCAAGAGATACAAAAGATATGTTGCACCAACAACAATAAAAATACTTTTAAATCTCCTATTGAAAGAAAATTTATTTTAAGATTTTTGATAGGTTATCAAATTGCCATCAGAATATTGGGGTTGAAACTGCCAAAAAAAAATTTTAGCAATTTGGAAAGGTATTTATGCTGATTTTGTGGTGGGAAACTTGCCCATGTACTTGATTTTACAAAGCCGAGAAGTGGTTTGGCACTATCTGTAGCAGCTCCGGCTTTCTCTCTTTTTGTCTCTCTTTTTTTAAGGTCTGCTGATCTTATTGTTAAATACTAGCAATTCAGCATAACTGAGCCTTAGAATTGAGTAAGAAACTTTCCAAACTGAAATATTGCCATTCTGCAATGCAATCATTACAAATTAATGTGATTTTTAAAAACAATATGCCCCTCCTGGGTTTTTGTAATCACTTGTTGAATTACTCTTCTCTATTTGTTATAATTATGTTGACAAATATTGCAGCATAAGTATAAAATAAATTTTGTTGGTGAAACAGAACAGATGGAATTTTCCATTTCCACTCTGCCATGGTGAACTAAATTGGACTTTCTTACATTATCTGTTTCTGTTCCTAAAGACATTTAAGATGTTTACTGTCTGATAAAAAAAAAAAGGGGGGGTTTTCACATTCTACAACTTTCTCAGTCTACCATCCCTGGTAGCAGAGCCCAGATGGGCATTTGCAATTCTCTTTCCCACCAGTCATCTGCACCCCAACAAAGCCTCAGGACACCCCTGCAGCACTCGGTTATCCATGCCCAAGTTGTATCTGTGATCACCTGCTAAGGAATCTCTAACCAGATGTACACCCAGGGGATGCCCAGCACAGAGCCAGCCCCATGCGCCCGGGTGGTCCAGACAAGTGAGACACTGGAGTGGACCTCCATGTGGTGGTAGCTGCTCCTTCACAGCTTCTGGCAGTGGGGACACCATTTCCCAAGCAGCCTCTGCCTGAAAGAGTTTGCAATCAAGGAAAGAGGTTAGAAGTGGCTGCAGACAAACTGTGTGTGCAGGGCAGCAATAACTTGCTAGAGGTCTCAACGTCCCCAGAGCTCAACTGCTGTTTCCTTCTTGAAGGCACTAGGGAAAGGGTGGTGGTAAAAGAAAACAAGGATGTTTTGGGAGTGTTTCCCACAAGTTCTTTTTCATCATGACAGAAACCACAAAGGCACCTGTTTCTCGCTTAGGGAAGTGGTGAAAACCCGGTCATCTGGGAGATTTTCAGCTAGTTCTGGACAAGATGGATACATGTTCGGGCTGGATCTTGGGGAAGCAGTTTGGCGGATGATGGTGTCTGCTTCCTTTAGTATTTTTATTACGAGAAACAACAGCAGGTGTGAATAGTGAAAGTTGCACACTGTGGACATGTGTCAAGATTCAGAGCACAGTTATGCTGCATTAAAAGATTTGTTAGCAAAAGGGACTTCATCATGTCGTGTAAAGCCAAAACACAGGCATCTGCAAGAAGAAAAAAAAAAAGGGGGGGCGGGGAAAGGAAATAAAGAAAGAAGTAGTGAGAGGGTAATAAATAATTATCACACACAAGACTGACCTATCCTTAATCAAAGTGAGTGCAGATGGAAGAACTGGAGCTGTAATGAGCTATATTTCATGTGTGAGCACAACTATTGCCCTCACAGTGCTGAACAGAACTGAAAATACAAAATATCTTTAGAGAAAACAGGGAAACTATGCTCAGTATTCATTAGTCTGAACTGAAGCTCTTACCTTATACACAGACATATGCTGTTTTTCCATGTACTCAGAAACCATCTGCTCTGTTCTTTGCTTAAATTTTGGCCTCAGAAAAAAAACAGCTTTTATTTTCTCAGTTAAGTATTCCCAAATACAGCAATATATGTGGGAGAATGTATTGGTATCTATGTGTATGAGAATAAGAAATAAACCTATCTATAAAGGTAATATTCCATTTCAGTCATGTTATTAAAACCTTGATTTTAGGTTTTCTAGCCTATTTTCACTGCATAGTGACAGAAATTCTAAAAGCAATTTGCAGCAGAGAAAGTTCAAGGTAAGGCTGAATTTAAAATCCTTCCATTTCAGTAATTTACAGTAGTGTTAGTAGGTCAACTAAAGATGTTTTTGGGAATACACAAGAAAAAAAGCTGCTCTGATAGCCATCCTTGCAATAGCAGAATTTAGCTCACAATTTTTACTTGATAGCATCTCTAGAGACTGAGGTGTCATCATCAATAAGTGACTCTCTTTCCTATATACAGCTCTTTAAAAAGTGTGCATTTCTTGGTGCTACTTTCCAGTGTGTTATTGCGGGACAGTGAAGTAAATATTCTTAACTGGAATTAGCTTTTTCAAACATTTCTCTGTGCATGGCTTCATCGTGAATGCTAAGTATTTCTTCACAGCCTTTCATTTCCGTAGTCAGAGAGGTCTCTGTAAGTAAAATAAAGCTGTGTTTTCCCTGTGGCTGCAGTGATATCCACGTAAATCCTACAAAATGCAATGTAGTGGTGGATACAGTTCTGAAGTACGTGGGGTCTCCAAACTTTTATTCTCAGGCTTGTGCTCAGAGTACATGAAGAGGCGTAGCACGGTGCCCTTTGAGGGGTGTGCTGGAGCTCTTCAGGGTCTCCCCACGCTGGATGTGAGCCACATGACTTTCACACAACTATTCTCAACTACAGTCCTCCACATCAGGAGACACACCAATGCTGTGCTTGTTTTCACCACCCTGAAGTCCCAGCCAATGCCCTTGCCCCCCACCACAGCCTTGCTCTCCCCTCCACCCACCACGCGTCCACAGCAAGTCTCCCTCGAAACATCAGCAGAATCTCAGACTTGCCAAACTGCAGATTTTGGATGGTTTCAACTCGAAACCAGGAATCTGACCAGATTTGCTTGAAAATGGGCCCAGTTTCATTCAAACCCTGTTACAAGCTTCAACAAACAGACTCTGGGTTTTGACTTTCTTGTGAAACTTGAAACCACATGTGTTCCACATGGTTTAGGTTTTTGTTGTGAATATCTTACACAGTTCTATGGGAATAGCCTTTTCTTGTGGGCTTTTAGCATTTCCTATCCCGGCCAGAACCATAAAAAGCAAAGGCTGGAAAATATGAAAACTACAATTATGTGGAAAAAAGGGGGACTTAACTTTTTAAACCTCAGACAATGTTTGTGTTCATTTAGAGCGTGGAGTGAAGTTTTGAATTAATTCATGTTTTATTTTAACTGTTAGCCTTAATTAGGTGCACTCAGGAGAAATCACTTCCCCTCTAATATAAAATCATGGAGCTTGCGACACATGGAAATTATAAACACTTTGGAGTGACTTAGGAGATGGGTGTTGGCTTTGCAGCAGCAGAAGAGCAAATATTTACAGTACATTAGGGTTCGCTTCACTTCTAAATTATTATCTTCCCCTTTGGAATAATCTATTTTCCAAAGACAGATTGCTTCTAATGCTAATGCCCTCCTCCATCCATTTTGTGGCAGGCAATTATCTTTCCTTCATTTCTATATTGAAATGTCTTGCTCTAGCTCTCCACGGAGTCAACTGAACACTGAGGAAATCCTTAATTTGGTGTCTCTTTTGTCCTGGAATCACACTGTGGCCTCTGGCAAATTATTACACTTCTCTGAGCTTCATTCTTCTTTTTTTTTTTCAAAATAAAAATACCAATATTTAACTTCCAACAGAGGTGTTAATTAATTCATATCCATAAGAGGACTTTAAAATAGAAAGTGATATATAATGTTAATTAGTGGTATTATAATTGCGTATTCCAAAAGCCCAAAGAAGCTGTTACTTTACAGATTACTTAAATTAGTGCTAAAATATTCCCATCTTTGGTCTCACGGGGCTCAGATATGGGAAGTTAAATACAATGAAAGCAACACTGTGACACAAAGGGAAGAAATAATTACATACACTGGTTTTACTCCCCTGATAAAACTTCTGCAGTGCATGATGTGCTATTAGGTTTTACAGTAAAACTACAGCAACCTGGCTTTGCGCTTACAATAGCTAAAACCATCTGTGTACGTGTAAAACCTTTGCTGGCAGGTTTCCATGTGCGGTTCATGCATTCCTTCGCCTGTGCAATTTGAAGCTGTCAAAAACTAATTAAATAATTATGTGGTTGTTACTGCAGCTGTGTGTATTCTTCATTACGTTATAAGGCTGCGGTTTGAGGCACTCTCCTCCTCTAGGTTTCAAAATATTAGTAATGGAAGGTGTGTTGTCGGTGCACGTTCAGCTGCTGCCAGAAAAAGCAGAGAGGGAAGGGAGCCGTCTTTCATGTCAGTCTATCATTGCACTTTATACTGTATATTCGCTGTATACAGCAGAGAGGTGAAAATACAAATTGGCTTCTCGCAGCCTTCTCACGTTGGGCAGAATTCAGCATGGCTGATCCTGGGGACAGGACAGAGGAAAGTCCCTGCCGCACCTCCACGGTGAATGCATATCTGAAGCATGTATGTGGCTTTGTAGTGCCACTCAGCCTGGAGAGGTGACTTGGAGGATGACAGCAGAAGAAGAAGAGTGAGGCTGTGGAGAAGACCACCTCCTCTTCTCCCCAGCCAGGAAGGGGATTGCTCTCGGTCCTACTCTTGACTCACTCCCTGGTCCCAAGGAAATCACACGCTGGGCCCTCCTGCCCTGTCAGTAAATCATGGCTAACACTGTATTACCTCCCCCAAGAACACAACGGGTGGGTTTGTTAACAATATCAGTTCAACTTCACCTCAGACTGAGGGTGCTACCCGGATGAAGCACAGCAGGCTGACCAGGAGTCTGTCTTACGGACATAACCCTGCCCTCATACCTCCTGACCCGTGTCAGATAGAGAGAAGGGTATCAGACCCACGGGAGATGGGACAGGCATCTGAGATCTCTTTGCTGAGGAAAACATTTCTCAGGACTACTTCATGTGGCCACAGAGGCAGCTTAAATCCAGGTAGCACTGCTCTTTCCAAACCAAACCAGCCCTTGTCAAAGAAGTTTTTCACTGCCCCAGAAGGAGTGCTCTGGTTGCACATGCAGTAGACACTTCAGAGACAGCACAGCTGTTGGAAAAACAGTGAGTTACTGCAGCAGCAAAGCTGCATAATGCAGAGTGTCTCCAATTTATTAAATTTATGGAGCAACTTTGCTTTTAATAGGGTTTTCCTCAAATTTATGGAACTGTCTCATCACATTGCTTGTTGTCTGCTTGGCTAAATGTTCAAAAATACTAATAATGGGAAAATTCCAGCTGATAATTTTCTTTAATATTTTTCTTTTATGCACCCACAGTATAGTATATGGGCCCGGATGCCTTCCCACATTCCTTCTTTGTACGATTTATGACTATCTGTCTAGATGCTACACAGCCTTTCTCAGTACACTAGGCAGCCATGGCAAAGTTGTTTAAAATCATGTTATCTCAAGCAGCCTTCTTTGTAAGAGCCTTTCTCAGACTTTACCTCAGAATGCTTATAGGTGAGTCTCAGTAAAATTCCTGAAAACTAAAACTTAAGGAAAATAAGCTGCTTTCTGTAAACTCAGGCTGGAAGCAAATGATCCTCCCAATCCACAGGGGCTACTAGAAAGCAATGCGTGTCTTTGGGTCCCTCTTGTGGTCCCGCAGCAACAACGTACTGCCATCATGCTTGCATGATCCCACACACAACACCACACAGGGGGGACACGCATGATCCGAGACACCACCAGATCCAGCACAGACAAAGGAAGGACAAAGATACTGGTATCTCCTTGAGAGCTGGTCCAAGCCCATTTCTCATTATTACTACAACTGTTGAGATTCCATGGAAACACTACAGAGAGCCAAATGGCCCTACTCCATTTTCGTGTTGAAACCTACTTTACTCCTCACTATCACATAAACATAATGAAACTAACTGCAGATTACAATCAAACATGCATGAAGGGTATCAGGACATGACTGTGCTTCACATAGCTTCCGGATACATACCCAAGATTGTATATTCAAGATTTTGAACTGATGTATACTCAAGATTTCTTATGTTCAAAATGTATATTCAAGATTTTGAAGGCACTCTTCTTCTTAAGCATCACCTTTGGGAATACTACCAAGCAAAGTATGCTTGAGGCAATATGAATTTGGTTTTGGGAGGAGCCTTATTAATGATTGAAATACAATAAATAACCTTATGCACTTTCTCTGAGCTCTGGCCTGTTTACAAGTTAACAGCCTCAGGAACAACTTCAGACAAGGAGGCAGTAGCTTGACTTTGCAAATTTGGGAAAGACAAGACGAAGATGGAGGATTGAGAAAATATCCTTTTAAATGGTTGGGACTGGCAAAAAGAACGGACGCCTTTTGGTATTTGTCTCCATCCAGGCACCAAGTGACACCAGAAAGGCATGTGCTGTCAGTTCCTGTGGGCAAGATCTTTCAGAGGAGCGTAAAAAGTGTTGTCTCCTCCCTCCAGCTGCTCCCACTAGTACTGCAGATCCTCAGCAGACACGAAAGAGTTGAAGAGATACGAAGTAATAGCTAGGCAAAGAGACTAGTGCAACATCTAAAGCCATAAAGAACAGCCATATGTGGGTTTGGAGGAGTCTGTGCTGATGAGGGAGGCTCACCCCAGACAAAGGCTGCTTGTTGCAGCCCTGCCTTCACCATCACCCAGCTGCCTACACAGTCCATGCCCACGCTCACCTTTGCTAATTGAAGGGGAGTGTGACAATGTCACGTTCTTCCTACTTCCTGAGTGCCTGTCATTGCAGGGCCTCAAGGATCTCTTACCTCTCCCAGGCATAACTCTGTGCAGCTTTGGGCCTAAAAAACTTTTCCTGAAATGCCACTTGTCCCTTCTTCCCTCTCCAACAGCTCCCCAAAATTGCCAGTGGCCTCTCTGAGCCTCTTTCCCCTATCTCCAACTGATCCCTCCCAGCTTTCTTCCCCTACCTGCTTTCTCCTCCCCAACACCTCTTCTACCACTACCCAAAACAAACTTTTCTGCCCCCAAACAGCTATCTTGTTCTCATCCATAGGGAAGGAAAATTCAATTTTGCTTATGCCACAGAGAAGCTTTAAACAACTCTGAGTTTATTTAGAATGTTGGCTCACTGTTCGTTGTCACAAAGGAACTGTTAAAGGCAAAACTGATTTGCTCCAGACTAAGGGCAAATGTACTAGGACATATATAAAACAAACTGGCAGTGTTGTGTGTAACACTTGCCTGTCCAATTTTGGCAACCAAACTGCCTACATAGTTTCTTGGAAACTATAAATAACAATATATATCAATATGTACAGGCAAAACCTTATTGTTTCTTTCCAAATAATCCTCTGATCCAGATATCTAATGACCCAACATCAGAAAGGCAATCCTAAAGCTTTTGGTTTAAGACTCTCCACTTTCCTAGTTTCCCCATTTCAGAAATATTTACGTCTTCCTACATTCCTCATATACTCAAGGGACGTTTTAAACTTGCCTAAATACAAATAACTTGATGCATGTGAAAAGATAATAGAATATATTTCTAGCATTGGATGTTCTGTGAGGTATATTTTGATAGGAATACAAAAAACGCAGTAGGATTTGTTTGTCTTCCATGCATAATTGTTGAACCACTTCCTTTAAGAGGCAGACCTTTTCCACATAGAGATAACATGTCTCCACTGCTTGGAAGACCACCCCATAACAATGTTAACAATTCCCTAAATGCCAGCACTGTGTAGTTAAAGCTGACTGGAGCTAACCCCACATTTCCTCATGTCAGCTGCCCTCTTAAGAATACATAGACTTGGAAGGGAAAATTAGTCCAAAAAAGCTACCTTATTAAGTAGTTCTCTTTATTCCTTTTTGTTACCTCTGAAACCGAGCTGTTCTTTTATTTTCTCAGCTATGTCCTCTTTCCCAGCCTGAATTTTTTTGGGGGGAGATTTTGGGGACTCTGGATACTTACATTAGATTTTCAAGCATCAGACAGCCTCAGCAGAGAGGCAGTTCTTGTTCCCAATGAACGCCTGAAAAATCTCCACATGTCTCTCAAGCACAAACAGGGCATCTGGCATCCAACGCTCTTGCAGCAGAAAGTTCATCCTTCCCCGTTTATCCAGAGCGGCCCGAGACAGGAGATACAGCTGCAGCGGCACAGAGGACATGATGTGTCCTGGTGCAGGTCCTCATGTGAGCACATGGGGACCACTTCCAACACAGCTCTGCTCACCCACTGCATTGTGCTGCTACAGGATGCACAAGGTACTGTTCAAACATGAATAATTTTCTGGGTCTTTTCCTGCTGTGTAACTGTAGATTGTTAGTGTTCCAAAAGTGGGTTTTGGAGGAGAAACATGAGAAATTCTCCCCCAAATTAACAATATGACAAAGTATTATTCCTCTTCATCTGCCTGTAGCTCCTCATTTATAACAAAACCACGTGTAAGTGCTTTTGTTATAGTGTAAAAAAATTACTAAGTACAAAAACATAGCGGTAACAAGAGTTTGCTTTAAAACATAAGCAAACACTTTCAATTTAAATACCTAAAGATAACACGGGGGTCTTACACAGCCAGCCTGATTTTTACAGATAATAAGCACCACCACTGAAAGCTGAAGGAACTAAATCAGAGGAAGATCAGTACTTCTGACTACACAGAGTGCAAAACTTTAAATTTTACATCCCAGTTGTTATAGGCAATCATCTTGAGAAAATCTTGGTGTGAGACGACCTTTGGTCTATACTGTCTCCTGAATTGTGGTTACTTTCTATTTTGGAAATCAACAGAAATACATCAGTTGAAATGAAAAGAACATCTGACCTCTCATATTTACATGTTCGTATATGCACACACATATATATACGTCTACCTGCATGTGTGTAGGCTGTATTTAATGAAAGTATTTCATTTCATTCTCTTCACAAAGTAATGCTTCTTATAAACAGTAAATGGGGAAAGCCAATACTAACTACATACTTTTTACAACGAGAAATTCTCAGAATGACCAAGTTGTCATGTTCTGTACCTCTAATTTATTATAATGTTCAAAAAATCTTTTAACCTGGGAACTGAAAAACATGTGGGGGTTGTAAAACTATCCGCTATAATAAAAGACTTACAACATTTTTAGCTAGCTGAGGAACTGGGAATTAGGTTGGTGGAGGGGATTATTGCTTAATATTTTCCGTAACATCAGCAATCTTGTCAAAATCCCCTGGTTGCTCTGAGAGTAGGAGACATCTGTTTTATTGGGTGAGTACATATCCTGGAATGTCTGCCATGAGACAGCGTCACAACCAGGCTTCGTTACCCCTTCACACATTAAGCCTGGTTTACACTTCACAGCGCCATGGAAAAATCACACATTCTGCTTATGCCAGCAAAAGCCACGTTGTAGACACAGTCCTATAGATTATAAAGTCCCCTCCCAGTATCATTTAGTTCACGTGGAGAATGCCTGCAGGCTTTATCAGCATGTGAACCATCTTGCCGTATATATTGCACCACAGGTTTGCCATGTAAGCTTCTGCTAGGAGGATTTGCCTGCATAGCTGTCTCTCACCTTCTGGCTTTCGGGTTGTGATCAGTGGTACAAAGTCCAGTTGGAGGCCAATTCCTAACAGTGTGCCCCAAGGGCTGATACTGGGGCCACTACTGTTTAAAATTGTCGTGAATGACCTGGACACTGGTACGGAGTGTGCCCTCACCAAGTCTGCAGACAGTACAAAACTGAACCAGCTGAAAAGCAGCTCTGCAGAGAAGGGCCTGGGGGTCTGGTGCACACCAAATTGACCGTAAGCTAACAATGTGCCCTTGTGGCAAAGAAGACCAGCAGTTTCCTGGAAGAATGTTACCAGCAGGTCAAGGGAGGTGATCCTTCCCCTCTACTCAGCGCTGGTCAGATATATCTGTAGTACTAGGCCCAGTTCTGAGCTCCCCAAAACAAAAAAACTTGGGCATACTGGAGCAAGTCCTACCAAAGGCTACAAAGATGATGAAGGGACTTCATCTTTCATACCAGAAAAGGGTGAGAGAGCTGGGACTGCTCAGCTGGAGAAGAGAACACTCAAGGGGATCTCATCAGTGTGTATAAATGCCTGACGGAAGACTGCAGAGAAGACAGAGCCAGGCTCTTTTCAGTGATGCCCACTGAGAGGACAGAGACAGTGAGCACAAATTAGAACATGTTAAATTCCATATGAACTCAAGAAAACACTTGTGGTTTTGTGACCATTTGTGAAGGTGGCCAAAATTTGTCACAGGTTGCCCAGAGAGGCATCTTCATCTTTTGAGATACTGAAAACTCAACTAAACATTGTCCTAGGTAATTTGCTCCAGGTGATTCTACTTGAGAGAGGTGGGTAGACTAGGTGATGTCAAGAGGTCCCTTCCAACCTCAGCCATTCTGCGATTCTCTGACAGTGGTATTGACAAACCTTTGGGAAACGGAATTAAGCTTACAGATCCACATCTCCAGATGGACATCTCTTCTAACTCCTTCTATGCCAGCTGAAGGTGTTACCCTTTCCATTTATGAAAATTTTCCTCAGGCCCTTTATTTCTCCAATTATCAATTTTATAACAAGTATAGGCATGTTGTATGTCTGAGGCAACTGAATCCATTCTAAAGAAAAGATCATATATGGTGGTCATCTAGAGCTTTTTAGCTAAAGATAAAAAGTGAAAGCTGATGATTGTTAGCTAAATATATTTCATTTGCCTCTGTTTTACAGCCTGTGTGCTTCAGGGCAAAGAAAGTATTCAGGTGAAAGTACATTAGAACAAGAAAGTCTTTCACAGAATGGGAACTTGTTCTAAAATATTCTTTTAGATGCTACTGACACAGAGGATGAGTGCTTGGATATGGCGCAGGGAGGCACAGGCACACTAGCTTTAATGTAGTGAGCCTGGGGAATGGCAGAACTGCCAGTCTTGGGGGGCAGGCAAAGCACAGGCTGTATGGAACCTGTGGCAGAAGACTTTACTTGCCAGCCTGTGCTGCGATTCCTCACCCCCCTCGTTCTCCTTGCCCAGACTAGCTAAATTTTTAATCACATTTTATTATCGAACCTTTATTTCACTGAGTTAGCATGTCTTTAAACCCTGCTTTCCTTGGCAGTCTGAGCTATCGTTTTCCTACGATTCTGTTGAATCTGCTGCCATCTAGTGAGCAGAAATCAAGCTGAAACGTACAGCGTTTGCAGCCAGCAGTGGTTTTTTAGCTTCTAAGACATGCAGGATTTTATTCTGCTCTCCCTCCACGTCAATGTGCAGCTTATGGAAGGGTTTGCATGCATTTCACCAGTAGGCTCCCAGAGGTAAAGATATAATTTATATAAGGCCTCCTCTGCCTAATACCTTACTCCCTCCCTGACTAGTTCTAAATCACTTCTTTTTTAACACATGGAGATTTTCACAGGATCACGGAATTGTTGGAGTTGGAAGGGACCTTCTAGAGATCATCTAGTCCAGCTCCCCTGCTAAAGCAGGGTTGCCCAGAGCACATTACTCAGGACTGCATCCAAGCGGGTCTTGAAGACCTCTAGAGAAGGGGACTCCACAACCTCCCTGGGCAGCCTGTTCCAGGGCTCTGTCACCCTCACTGTAAAGAAGTTCTTCCTCACATTTGAATGGAACTTCCTATGTTCCAGCTTGTGCCTGTTGCCCCTTGTCCTATCACTGGGAACCACTGAAAAGAGTCCAGCTCCATCCTGCCTCAAACCGCCCTTTAGATACTTATAAGCATTAATAAGGTCTCCCCTCAACCTTCTCTTCTCCAGGCTAAAGAGTTCCAGCTCTTTGAGCCTTTCCTCGTAAGGGAGGTGCTCCAATCCCTTAATCATCTTTGTTACCCTACAATGGACTCTTTCCAGTAGTTTTCTGTCTCTCTTGAACTGGGGAGCCCAGAACTGGATGCAGTATTCCAGTTGTGGCCTCACCAGTGCAGAGTAGAGGGGAAGAATGACCTCCCTCGACCTACCCTGCATAGGGCCACACTCTTCCCTATGCAGCCCAGGATTTCATTGGCCTTCTTGGCAACAAGGGCACATTGCTAGCTCATGGAAAGTTTACTATCCACCAGGACTCCCAGGTCCTTCTCCTCACAAATGCTTTCCAGCAGGTCCATCCATAACCTATATTGGTATCTGGTACTCTTCCTCCACAGGTGCAGGACCCTACACTTGCCTTTATTGAACCTCATTAGGTTCTTCTCTGCCCAGCTCTCCAGCCTGTTCAGGTCGCGCTGGATGGCAGCACAGCCCTCTGAAGTGTCATCCAGCCCTCTCAGTTTGGTATCGTAAGCAAACTTGCTGAGGACACACTCTGTCCCCTCATCCAGGTCATTAATAAATATGTTAAACAAAACTGGACCAAGTATTGACCGCTGGGGGACACCACTGGTTACAGGCCTCCAACTCGACCCTGCTCCATTAATCACAACCTTCTGAGTTCTGTCACACAGCCAGTTCTCAATCCACCTCACTGCCCCCTCATCTAGCCCACACTTCCTCAGTTACCTAATGAGGATGTTATGGGAAACAGTGTCAAAGTCAAGGTAGGTGACATATGCTGCTCTCCCCTCATCCGGCCATCCAGTTATAACATCACAGAAGGCTATCAGATTTGTCATGCACAATTTACCCTTGGTAAATCCGTGTTGACCACTTCCAATAGCTTCCTATTCTTCAACGTGTTTGGATATGACTTCCAGAACAAATCGCTCCATTACCTTCCCAGGGATAGAGGTAAGGCTAACTGGCCTGTAGTTTCCCAGGTCCTCCATCTTGCCCTTTTTGAAGACTGGTGTGATATTTGCTCTCCTCCAGTCCTCAGGTACCTCTCCTGTTCTCCATGACCTTTCGAAGACGATAGAGAGTGGCCCAGCAATAACATCTGCTAGTTCTCTCAGCACTTGTGGGTGCATCCGATCTGGGCCCATGGACTTGTAGATGTCCAGTTTGGTCAAGTGGTCTCTAACCCAGGCCTCTCCTACAGAGGGAAAATCTTCCTCTCTCCAGACCTCCCCTTTTGTCTCCAGGGTCTGGGATTCATAAGGGACACTTTTAGCAGTGAAGACTGAAGTAAAGAAAGCATTCAGTAACTCTGCCTTCTCTGTGTCTTCCACCACCAAGGCACCCACCTCATTCATCAGTGGGCCTACATTTTCCCCAGTCTTCCTTTTTCTGTTGATATACTGAAAAAACCTTTTCTTGTTGTCTTTAACCGTCATGGCCAAGCTGAGTTCTGTTTGAGCTTTTGCCATTTGAATTTTCCCCCTGCATAGCTTTACCACATCTTGATATTCCTCATAAATTGCCAACTCCCTTTTCTGAAGACCATAAACTTTCTTTTCATTCCTGAGGTCCAGCCAAGGTCTATTTAGCCAGGCTGGTCTTCTTCCCCATCAGCTCATTTTCAGGACCTGGGGATGGCCTTCTCCTGTGCTTTTGAGAGTTCCTCCTTGAAGCATGACCAGCCTTCCTGGGCACCTGCGCTCTTCACTCTCAACCATGCTCCTAAACAGACCAAAGTCTGCCCTTCGGAAGTCCAAGCTGGCAATTCTGTTGGCTCCCTGCCTAGCTTCTCCAAGAATTGAAAACTCTGTAATTTCTTGATCGCTCTGCCCAAGATGACCTCCAACCTTTATATTCCCCACAGGACCTTCTCTGTTAACAAGCAGCAGGTCCAGTAGCGTGATTTCCCTGGTTGACTCCCTCACCAGCTGTGTTAGGAAGTTGTCTTCCACACTCTCCAGGAACCTCCTGGACCTCTGGGACTGTTCCCTCTCTGCTGTGTTGTATTTCCAGCAGACATCTGGGAAGTTGAAGTCCCCCATGAGAACAAGGGCAAGCGATCGCGAGCTCTCTGCCAGCTGTTTGTAGAATATTTCATCAATCACTAGATCTTGGTTGGGGGGTCTATAACAGGCCTTACTGGTCTTCCCCTTCATTCTTACCCGTAAACACTCAACACTGTCATTCACATTGGTGAGTTCCAGGCAATCAAATCTGTCCGTAACATAGAGGGCCACTCCCCCGCCTCTCCTCCCATGCCTGTCCCTTCTGAAACGCTGGTAGCCATCAATCACAGCACTCCAGTTGTTTCACTGGATTGCTTTCCACTAATAAATCCATACTTGAACATCTCAATCAAAAAGTTGTGAACACCTAGGACTTTGGGTGTACTGGTTTTGGCTGAGATAGAGTTAAATTTCTTCACAGTAGCTTGTACTGGTCTATGTTTTGGATTTGTGCTGAAAACAGTGTTGATAAAGGCAAGACGAGGGAAGCTGTGGGTCCCCTCTGGAAGGAAATGGGAGACCTGGTCACCCAGGATATGGATAA
>JAOXNO010000020.1:45674287-45698738 GCA_028565335.1 Limnodromus scolopaceus | reverse complement strand
GCATAAATCACACCCTCTTATGACCTCCACGAATTTATTCTCATTAAATTTTACTTATTTAAGCCAAAGAACTATTATCTCTGAACGGAGAACTTTTTCAGGAGAAGTGAGGTTCTGGCATATAGGAAAGGGCAAGTGTCTCTTAGAAGCGGAATTTAAAAAAATGGTTTTCAACTTTAGTCTTGAGAATCCATTCTGGAACAAATAATATAATGCGTGGTAAGTATTTGAAAGCTAACAAAGAGATGAGTAGCAGTAAACATGGATTTGTCAAGAAGTTCCAATGCCAGTTTGTCAAGTCCTTCCAATTTATTTCTTTAAAATAGTGATTAGTCCTCTGTGGATGTGGGAATAGCGGTTGGTAGATACTGCTAGTTCTAGCACTGTAGTACTTTTGACAGCCTTGCATGACAGTTCTGTAAGTAAACTAGAGGAAAATTCTCTAGATGAAATTAATACAAGAGACTTGCAGAGCTAATTAGGTAACTGTATTCGGAAAATACTTAACAAAGATTTTGTCTAAATGATAGGAAACATTGAGCAAGCATCCACAAGGACTCTGTTCCATTCAATGTTTATTGCACTATTCTGATGATGAATGAACACAGCATGCTTATTAATTGCGTGCTTGTAAATTTTAATATGCTGTGAAACTTGTAGGAACTGAATGCATAAAAGCAGGAAGGTGAATTAAAATAGCTTGCACAATTGGAGAAATGACCTACATCTAGGATGAAATACAAAAGACGTGTGCAAATGCTATGGTTTAAGTAGAAATGTCAACTGTACAAGTAAGAGAGGAAAAGTCATTATGAAGTAGCGGGTTTTTTTTTTTTAGAGAAGAATCAGAAATTGTAGTGAATCAGAAGATGATAATAAGTAGTCAGTGTCATGGTGTAGTGAGGCATGAAAACAGACTCACAGTCCGAAGTACTCCTTTTTCTGTAAGTCTTTGGTACACTTAGTTGCAGTATTCTTGTCCAGCTTTGGCACCCTACTTGAATGAATAAAATGGAAACAGTCCAAAGAAGAGCAAGAAGAATGCCAGGACACATAGAAAACAGAAACTACACTAACTGTAAACAACCCCAATCTTTCTGCAAAAGGGTAGAGAGGCATGATAACAGTCTTCAGCTGTCTAGAAAGGTATTTAAAAGCTGATGTAGTAATCTGGTTTGCATGTTTCCAGTAGACGGGACAGAAAGCAATGGCCTAAAATTGAGCAAGAAAGGTTCAGGTGGGGGATAAACTGAAAGCTTCTAATGGTAAAGCTGGGGAAGTACTGGAGAGATTTTTCTGGACAGCTCATGGAGTATGTACCAAAGGCTTTTAAGAACAGGTTAGGTGAGCATTGCTTAGGAGTGACAAAGTTAATTTCATCCTGCTGTGAAGCACAGGCATGGCATAGCTAACTTCTGGAGGTCCTTTCAAAACCTCTAATTCTTTGTCAAGTAGCAAACAATTACTAAAAATGTTTCTTTTAGCATTTCCTTTTACTTGAAATCTTTTCTGCAGTTGTCCCTTTCCTCTACACCTTCTTACTGCAGCTCATAAGGAAGTTTACTGAACCTCTGAGACACTGATTCTTTTGCAGTAGCTTTAACTTTAACTTGTCTTTAGTGCTTTATTTAGTCATTAACTATAATTAGATTGTCACTACTGTAACTGCCAAATATTAGAAGTATTCATTTACTTCATAATTTTTTTTAAATTACTTAGTGGTTACAGAACTAACTGGTAAGTAGGTAGTTGTCACACGCTTTTGTGCAAAGACATTCATTTAATACAAGTTTTTTCTCCAAGTGCTTTCTATGCTGATCAGTAAAAATGTAGTTGAACAGCTATGGTAGGTTTTAGGAGTTTGAGCTGGAGAGGCAGCATGGAAAATGGAAAGGATGTGTGAAGTGCAGAGACTTGAACTTCCATTTCTGCTCCTTGGAACTTTATTTGGAGTACTGTCCCTGCAACCTGTTAAGCCTTAGTTCTGTTTATTCCAGCATACATGTGAACTGATACTGAAAGAAATTGTATTGCCATTCTTGTTCTGGTCCTCATTACAACAGTAGCATGTGTATGCTGCTTAGGAAACAACCAGGTTGTTTCCCTTTTGCCAGTTGTTAGAGGGAAATTGTTAGATTGCACGACAGGAACTTTGTAAGCATATTTGGTAGAGCAGTTGTGTTTTATCTTCTTTTTAATTTGTAATAATTATTAAAAAAAACCCCTCATGCTATGATAAGGGTTTTTGAGTCTAAGGAAGTTGCATAAACTTTCTCAGAAGCAGTGAAATTTAGAAATACCATGCATCTGAACATCCTGTACAGCTGTTCAAGTGAAAGGTAAGATGCAATCTGAAGTCACATGTGAGAATGTGGTCTGTGAATATTCATTCCTGAGGTGATTTTTACAGGTATTCTTTGGACCAGTGGCAATTCCTGCTTCAAAATGATGGCAAAGTTTGCTTAAATGTAGAAGTGGCATTTATATTACTTTGTTCCAGAACTTTTGCCGTAAGCATAACAAACTTTCTAAGCATGTTTCTTCTGCCAGTTTTATAGCTTTATTAAGCAACGTATGCAAATACTTAGCAAGTTCATTTATTGACTTAAGTAGCCAGTAGGAGTTGGGTTTTTTTTTTCCACTTGTTTATTTAATAGTATGAAGGCAATACTGATCCGTATGCCAGTTTAACTGAAAGGCAAGTGGCATTAGCAGGCAGTTACTACTGGTGATAATAAATTGTTGTATGTCAGCTAAGCCATGGCAGTGCTATATCATAGTGCTGTTAGCTCTCACAAATCATTCAAATTGGCCTATGCTTACTAATTCTGCGATATTCGTAGTGATCTGTGGGTCAGTTCACTTTCTAGCTTGTTCGTCTCCCTAAGACTGCCCAGGCATCCTGAAATGTTTGGATTTACTCTACCTTTTCATCATAATGACAACAGATATGTCTCAACTGTGCAGTAAAATCTGTTGTATTCAGTGTTATGCTTTTGCCAGTTTCAACAAAGCTATCTAATTAAGGTTGGTGACTTGAATGGGAGAAATCAGTGGGTTTTAGTAGTTCAGAACAAAGGTACTATAGATTATGATATAAATATACAGTCTTGTTATTATCAAACTTGCACAGAACAGATTATGAAACCATGCAGGGTAGATGATTTGTATCTTATTTGACTCACACATAAGTAGAATGGTAATTAAAGAAAAAAAAACAACAAACAAAATGTTCTGTAGTACTCTGAAGTTATTTGACATATTTGCTTTCATAACTCTTTATAAGAAATGAAGAAGCTTAGGAAACCAAGAAGATCAAGAAGAACTAGACAAGATGAGTATGATCAAGATGAAGTGGATGGTCCAGTCATAGATGAATCTGTGCTGTCAGCAAAAGAACTTCTAGGGTTGCAGCAAGCTGAAGAACGACTGAAGCGAGACTGCATTTATAGACTGAAGAAGGTGCCACTGTCTTTAATTGTATAGTCCTCTCTTATTTTCCTGTCTATAAATACAATATAGAGGGTACACTTCTAGCAATTTCTCTGACTGTGGTGGAAAAGTTTAGTTATAGAATCGATGTAATGTACAAGATGGATGCCGTTAATGAGTTGTCAAGAGAAGGCAGGTTATTCTTCGTTTTCTGACTATAGTAAGTCTTGGTTTGGCAGCAAGTTTAGCACAAAAAATGGCTGCTCCTTTAGTTCATTAATTAACATGTCACTGGATGCTGGGGCAGTGGACTGAAAAGTTTTATTGTATGTTTATTTAGTTAATATATTCTTCCATGGGCATTGGGTATTTTCCATTGTAAAAGGCAAGGTGTTGAGCTTGATTGACCCAGTACCACTATTCTGCTGGCATTATTTTTGATATGCAAACTTTTAACTGTAAAGATGGAGTTAGGAAAGCTAAAGTGAGTATTTCTGGATTTCAAAGTTAGTAATTCAGCTTAGCAAATGTATTGAATGAAATGAAGGTGGTATCTTTCTATATTTTAGGGTTTTTTACTATCTTTATTTTAGCAACCTCGAAGCTACCCGTCAGCAAAATATACCTGCAAATTGTGTGACGTTTTGATTGAGTCAGTGCCTTTTGCTCATAAGCATATTAAAGAGAAAAGACACAAGAAGAGCCTCAAGGTGAGTTAAGGACAAGAAAAAGTATAAAATGCAGATTTATGAAACTGTCCTTACACTACTAATGACAATGAAACTGTACTGCTTCTAGATCATTCCACATTTATTTTTTACTGTGTTTGAATCTTAAAAACTATTATTTAGTCATACTGATAAAAAGAGTAAGCTTGGGACCTGGACTTTGCTTCTGCTCCCAGTTTTGGAATTTAATTTGTACTTTTTCGTGCCTATTGTTATTAAAAGAAGTCCTCATTTAAAGCATAACTCAGTAATATTTTGTTGCTGGTGATTGAAGTATAATAAAGAATGCTATACCAACTGACTCTCCTGTTTTGCTGTTCTATAATTCTTCTTGTAGATGAGTTAAGTGCATTCTTCTTGATGTATATTTCATTGGCATATTTCAACAATGAAGAGTTTTGATCAGTTCAAGGGCAATGAGGAGTAGCAATAAGCAAATACAGTTGGTATGGCAGAATTAGAAATTACAACCTATAGGTCAGCGTGAATATTTCAGTTCAGAAATACTGTAAAAATTAAGAATTGAGGAGTATTACAGACCTCCTTATATGTAAAGGAAAAAGGTTTGGTTTGAACATAAACATCAAAATAACTTACAGGAAAACCTTGATTTTACTTTTTTTAATATTGTCTTTTCCTTCTACTTTCTCAGCTTCGAGTAGACAAAACTCCAATGCATGTTTTCTATTTCTTCCTCTTTAACTGCTACCCTTTCCCACTTCACAGGTGATGAAAGAATTGCTGACGTTTTTCTTTAATATTCCAAATACATGTATAAATACCTCAGCATATTACTGAAGCCTCCTGGAACATCTAATTCTTCATTCCTGTCACAGTTTCACTCTTGATGTTCTTGCTTCCAATTACCTCCATTATCTGGAAAATGTATGGTGGTGTTACTTGGGATGAATTGCAAGCATTCATTCTAGCACATTAAGCAACTAAAAAAAAAAAAAATCATTAAAACATCAGTCTTATTATCTTTAAAGGAAAAGCAAGAAGAACAGCTGCTGACCGCTCTGCCTCCTCCAACGCCTTCCCAGATACAAGCTATTGGCATTGCTATTGAAAATGTAGTGCAGGAGTTTGGCTTAAATAGTGAAGATCTAGAAGAAAGGCTCAACATTAAAACAGTGATGGAAAGCTTGCTGCGTCAAAAATTGCCAGGTATTATTTGCAATATGTTTTAAATGCTATATATATACCAACTTTAAAGGAAAAATAAAAACCCCAACCATACGAAAACCAAAACCCCCAACCGAAACAAAATGGGTAACTTGCAACAGCTCATAAAGTGAACACTTAATTAAAAACTTTGGCTAGCTACATTCTAAAACAGTATATTTAGTTGCTAGTCTGTTGAATGACATGATGTGACAATATAACCCTGAATTAAGTTACAATGTTCCTCATGACCCAAACAGACCTGTAGTAAAAAGTGAAAATGAACAGGATGCTGAGAGCATTTGACCTTCATGGTAAGTTTTTATGAGCAGCAGCCTGGAAAGCAGGAGTAACTAACACAGTTCCGTGCTGTTGAAAGACCCTTATTTAATTCCAAAATAATTAAATTTGATATTTAATTAATATCAAAACTAGATGTAGGTTTAAGATCTACTGACAATGCTGTAAAGAAGCTACAGACTTGGAATTAGGTATAGAGTAAATGCGGTATCATTCTTTTTGTTGCAGAGTGCTCATTAAGATTGTATGGCTCCTCATACAGCAGATTTGGTTTCAAAACTTCAGACATAAACATAGATATCCAGTTTCCTGCCAGTGTAAGTAAGACCATGTTATTAAGAACGTCACGGTGGTTTTGAATGTTTACACCTTTATGTAGATTGTAGTTTAAATATAACTTAGTGTGGTAGTAGCACTTTTTATGAAAATGCATTGGGTAAAATAGCTATCACATTAAAATGGTCTTAAAATAGCATTTCTTGCTTCATACATCAGTAATGGTCAGGCAGTATAATACAGCTTTGTGTTTTATCAAATCTTCCTTCTGAAAGCACTTAAAACGCCTGTACTCCATGCAATCCTGTGAGATGGATCTTTATTTATCTTCTCTTACAGCTGGATTAAATGGCACTTCCGTGATTTTATTTCTGTATGCTTATCAGAGTTTTTGATTGCTAGGTTATTTTTAAGCTGTGAAGCCATCTTATGTCACTTATATGTAAAGTAATTTAAAGTCTTGATTTGTCATGCTAGTTGTTTCTATACATCTTTGTGCTTGAACGTTGAAAAGAAAAAGACTGTGAAAAGCTTTTGATTTCATATTTAAACTTATTCCTGCTGTCAAATCCTCCTTGATTTGACAGTCTCATAGTTAAAATTTAGCATTTCCTCTAGGAAACAAAGATGGAAATGTTGTATGGAAAAAGATCCAAGTTCATAAAGTGCATATAATGTAAAAAACCCTATTATTCCAATCTTTGATGTCAGATAGATCCACTATGTCAGAAGGCAATCATATTTAAGCACATTGAAGTAGTGTTTCTGTTGGTGATTATTTTTTTTTCCACAACCAAGTCTTTGGTAGAGGTTAAAATAGCTTGACTTACAATTACTCCATGATTTGGAGTGGTTTTTCTTCAAAATAAGCAGAGTTTATGTTCCTTTTGATACAATTTAGCAGTAGCCAAGGATTAAGAGAATTTTTTTCCTCAGTTGCTGTTGTTCTGTTACCTTCTTGCCGCCCTCTCTGGAAGTAAAACAGAAGTGGCTTAGGGGGAATGTTTTGAATTTTTTTTGAGTTGTGGGAAATCACCTTTTTTATAGCTATGAATACAGCTTTGTTACTTTTATTGACAGATGGCTCAACCAGATGTTCTCTTACTTGTGCAAGAAAGTCTCCAGAACAGTGGTAAGAAAAAATTGCTGCCTTCACAATTCTGTTAAACTGTTACTGATTAGTATTGTTGCATTCCACCTCTGTTGAACAGGTAAACTATGTGCTATTCTTTTTGTTTTTAAAAAAAGATGTGAGACTGAAAGATACTGCTGGAAATAATGCATTGGCAGAACTAACTTTAGAACTAACTGTAGTTTGGTATTCAGTTTATGATGACTGAAGTCTTGTTATATCGTTGATATGAGAAATTCCTAGTGGGAGGTTTTCTTCTTCATTATAAGAGAAGGTGTCATTAAACTTAAAGTAGACTGTGCTGCCTTTTCCCCGACTGTTCTATTAGCTACGAATAGTATAAAAAGTAGCCTAAGCTCTCCTGACACTTCATCAGAAACTCGGTAACATAATTTCTTATTGTAGTCTCTTTTCCTATAATTATGCGCACATGCCTGCTAATGCAGTAAGGCCGTGTACAAATGACTGCATACAGACACATTTGTTTTTTCAGGTAATGAATGCAGCTCTATGCACTAATACAGGCAAGTGAAGTCTAAGATCTTAAAAAAAAAATGCACTTAGTTAAACCAAACCAAGTGTGTGCAGGCTGAAAATGAAAAAATGGGAAAGAAACTCAGTCCTTTTAAATGCAGGTTGCAAAAAGTAGCTTTACTACTTTCTTGCCTTGCTTTATGCCCACAGTTGGGAAATCAGACCATATGGTTCCAAACGTGTATATTAACCACACATATATTTACTGACCTATTTCTTTTCGCATTGCCACCCGCACTCTCATTGTATGTGCATTCTTCTTGTCTGGTCAAATAACCATTATAGTCTTTGAGAATGGTGGTATTATTCAGCCACACTGGAGGAATGAAGACCCAGATCCCATAGAAAGTTGGCATCTCCAGTGCGTTTTGAAAGCAAGCTATATTTACATTAAAATCTTGTGCAAAGCCTTTTTCTACGAGTCAGAAGATACACTAGGCATTGGAGGTACCCCAATTGCAAAAGTAAGGTGTTTTTCAAAGAAGGCAGGTGTCCAAATGGCTAGGTAACATCACAAAAACCTTGTTATTTCAGAATTTTTGAGTTGGGTGTCTAAATTTGTTTCATAGTTTCCTCTCTACCTGGCCCAATGAAACAATGAGGCATCAAAAGAAAGCCCAGTTTGGATCAATAAACTCCCACTAAGAGGACTGCAGTGACATCTGTACCTTTTCAGTGTTAAGACAAAAATGTAGCTGAATTGTATTTGGAAACCTGTATAAAGAATAAGATGAAAAAAATAAACAATTAAACATTGCAAGAAGACGTTACATTTTGTCAATCAGCCTGTTCTAGACTTATATTTCTAGATTACCAGGGAACGTAAACTTGGATATTTTTTTTCTGTCTAGTATACTGACATAATGCTCTGTTTTTTTTCATCTTTCAGACTAACATTGTTTTATAGACGTTATTGGTCTGTCTGTTTGTCTGGATTACTGAAGCCACCACTTAACCAAAATATACCTAGTTAGTTATACCTACTGTGTAGATGAATTTTGAGAAGTACTTTTTTTTCTGAGAATTTTCTTACCCATGCTTATCATACAGACCATACTCTTCCCATCACATATGGAAAAACTCGCTTTAAAAGTGACAGGATTTGACTATCAGATATACTGAATTATTTGTTTCAAAATTAGAACTTCCATTAAGAAGTCGAGGTTCTAGCTGTATTCCTTTAGTTGCATCCAGTTCAACATATATTTTGTCACTACCATGCTTAATGTGGTTTCTTCTTTTTCTTTCTCCCACCTAGAGTCTTTTACAGAAGTTGATGCTGATTTCCATGCTAGAATACCAGTGGTGGTGTGCAGAGAAAAGCAAAGGTCTCAGTTGTCACTTTGTGTGTTCTAATAGTATATAGCAGTGTAAATTATATGTACGAACATCTGAAAAATGACGTTTCTGTACTAAATTATTACAGTTCCATGGATCTTGAAACACAAACTAACACTCATGGGCAAGTCATTCCTAGCCTAGCATAAGAGGGTAAGGGTTGTTCTGTCCTCAGCTGTGTATTTCCCAATCCCTTCAACCATTATGGCTTCCAGCATGTACCCTTACCCTTCCATTTGGGATAACTGCTTAAGCAGAAACTTTCCTTCCTTATGGGTAATGTAGATACCATATTGAAATTATGGATTTCTACAAGGGCAAGATCAGCTTACTTAGCTTCGCTAATATTTTGAGAACAAGTGAAAGACATTATTTTGCCCATTTAATGGATATCACTTAAGATTCATGAAACATTCTATAAACAGCTACTGATATAGAAATGTTACCAGTTATTTTCTGCTACCTTGATCTTTCACTGGTGAAAATACTTCTTGTTCTATGGAAACAGTATAGAACCTGTTTTCTGGTGGGTGTGGTATGGGAAGATGGTTTTGATTCATGAAGGAAATCAGTACTGTAACTGTTTTTTAGTTCAGTGAATTAATGTCATTAGAAACAAATATTTAAACTTGAATTGTATTTGAAAACACTTTGACAGAAAGAAGTTATAATGCATATATATTGTCAACCTAACCATTAATCAAATTTGTTTTTCATGCATCTTTTAAAGTAGACATAGTGTCTTTGAGAGGCTGCCAAGTCTTTTCTTACAGCCTTTTGCTGTTTTGTGAGGTGTTATCTTAGGTATGGCTTTTCTTACAAAACCTCCAAGATCTTTTACTTTGTTTCTTTTTGGGTTTTAGTGGCCTTATTTGTAAAGTGAGTGCAGGGAATGAGAATGCTTGTCTGACAACAAATCATTTGGCTACACTTGGAAAACTGGAACCTACTGTAGTACCTTTAGTGATTGCCTTCAGGTATTGGGCAAAGGTAGGAGTCATTTGTATTCCCCCATTTGTGAGTAAATATTGTATAAACATTGATATTATGCTGGTAAGACTGTAGGTATTGTTTAGAAAGGTTGTTGAGACTGTCTTTAGAAAAAGCGTTGGAAAAAGGATATTTAAATTTTTTATAAATTGTAAATTTTATACAATGAAAGTGGAATTTTAAGCTTCAGCCAGTGGCATGCATACTGTAAGTATCCTGCTCTGTTACCAAACAAATCAGAGGAATATACATGAAATAGAATTACCAGTTTCCCATAAACTTAATCCATCATGAAAAAGATGAAAGCAAAAAACTGCTTATTTCTGTATGTAGATGAAAACTTTCTTGTGATTTTAAAGAACTTGTTCCAAAACTCTGTGTTCCTGCAATTAAAATATGATTTGTGAAAAAGCTTGGAAAACTTTTGACTTGTACTGTAGCTACATAAAATGAGTCGTCGTTTTTGCAAAGGTGCTGTACGCTGACTGTTTTGCCAGTCTGCATCCGTGGCTCTCACACTGAAAGCACTGTGTTAATAACATGACTCCAGTAAATACAGAGGCCTTAAGAGCAAAGTCCAACTCATAAGAGCTCAAATATGACTAAGTTTCTGTCAGTATTTAATGTGACTGACCTCTGAACAGTAATTAAAAGAATATTTTTCACGTTATCACTTGAAACCTTAAATAACTGCAGAATTTATTTTTACAGTTGTGCTGTATTGATCGTCCTGAAGAGGGAGGCTTGTCACCATATGTGTTCGCTTTAATGGTTATTTTCTTTCTACAACAGAGGAAAGAGCCTTTTCTACCTGTCTATTTGGGATCATGGGTATGTGTATTAGTACACTGGATAGTATGAATGAGAGGACCAACCCCTTGTGGTGGTGTGTAACCTGTCAGCTTCTTGCTATTCTGAGCAAGCCACAAGCCAGTCGTTTCTTCAGGAATTCAGAAAGAATGTGAATTCAGCCAAACTATATCTAACCTTTGTATGCTTGGCTGTAAGGATGCAAATCACAATCCTAGTCACTGAATTAAGTGCTCTGTTGCCCCTTTTGTGAGTAAGGAGAACTGGGCATTGACTAATTCACTTCATAACAGTCTACTTCCTGATTTCTTCAGCCTTTCTTCCAGACTCTTGAGAATGCTGAATTTTTGTAGCTACATCAAAAAAAAAAAGTCTTGCATTTTGACATACAATTCGTCAAAATGTAGACCACAGTTGGGGAGCACACTGGTGTGATACCTGCCCATAGGATCAGACTAGAGGTTTAAAGCATGTATTTCTTGGGTTTAGAAGCTGAAATGCATCTTAATACCAGGAGTTGTATGAAGGACTCATCCAATATCCAGCTCTCTAGGACACCATTCAGTTGTTATATTTATGGCACGCATTTTTGTTCTTATAATCAGCATATTTAGTGTGCATGTTCCAGTTTCCATAACCAATTACATGGGCCGTGCAGTTAATAATTTCCTTCAGTACACAACTGACTCATTCCCAAAGCCTCTCCACTGTCTGCACTGAATGAGAGAAGCATGCTATAATACATGGCCATATAACTAAAAAATACATATTTATGCTTGTATCATGCAAAGAGAAGTTTCTATGACATGGATACCCTTCCAAAAACACTGACCTCTTGAGACCTTTTTGCAGAGAAGTATAAGGAGAAGAGATAAGCAGATTGGAGCATATTCTAGGCCTGGAACAGCTATTTTTCAATTTTGTTCTGTTTTAATTTGGCTTACCATCATGAGAGGGGAGGAGTAAGATTTAAAGTTCAGGTGATATTTAGCTGTATGTTTCTTTATCTGTTTCCTTTAGATTGGAGGATTCTCATTAAACAAATTAACTCATTTTCATCTGAAAGAAGTTGAGAACGATGCTGTGGTTTGGGAGCATAACCCCATTGATGATTCCGATTTGCCACAAGAAACTTCCCCTAGAAGGGGCAAGGTCTGAACTATTTAATTTACTTCTGTAGTAGTCTAGCAGTCTTTGCTGTTCTTGACAAAAAGAACCCTCTTCTATTTTTGTTTTATGTTTATGTTGCAAAACCATGAGCTGAACTAAAAGATTGTATGACTGCTGGGTACAGGGCTTTCTGTGCTTACCTCCACATGCTAAGAAGATAGCAGGAAACTAGGTGTTATTTCAAACTCTTTGGTAAAATCCTGGGTTTTATAAACTGTATTTTCCCCTGACAGATTAGAGTTGAAGCAATTTGATCTCGGAATTAGGTTAAGCTTCTGAAAATTATTTCTTCTTAGCTTTGAACTATTCTTACAAATTATTTATTTAATAACAACATTGCAAGAAATGGTATCACTGTATGATTGCATGTTATGACAGTTAATACAGCTTAGGCTTTGCTAAAAAATAGGGAATATAATCTGTTCTGTCCACTTAGGTTAGATATGATATTTTCTTGGAAATCTATGAACTATCGCATAAACAAATAAGCAATTGCTATTTGTCATTGATGCTATTCTTTACCATTGCTGCAGTCTTTCATTTGTAAGTTTTATAATCTGAGTTTATACGATCTCTTCCATTTTTTTATTTGCAGTTTTTATTGCAATTGCAGGAGTATAGAAGCAACTATACATTTTGTAATATTACATTACAGATGAAATACGAGGAAGTGTAACAGCTAAACACCTGTGCATTAAATATTATTTACGCTTTTCTTTTGTAATTTACAGGTTCCCTTAGTGTTTGATTCAGGACAGCAGTGTTCAGTACCTGCTGGTCAGCTCTGGGTAGAACTGCTTCGTTTCTATGCCTTGGAGTTCAATATGGCTGATTTGGTTATTAGCATACGACTCAAAGAAACAGTGTCTCGCGAATCAAAGGACTGGCCTAAAAAGCGCATTGCTGTGGAAGGTATATGTATCAACAAACTTCAAAGAACTGTTACTTTAATTTTCCAGGGTACTGTCTTGGCTATTGACATAGTGGGTAATAACTTAGAATTTTTCAATATTGGACTGTGATTCCCAATAATATAGTAGAATATGTTTTGAAAAAAATCAATTTAATTAATATGTTTCTTAGGTATTTTTTTCAACATTATCAAAAGTAATTAAGTGAACCTAAAAACTGTCTTCAGCACAACTCATAGATCTGTGTCCCTAATCAATGTTTTAGAGTAACTACCAGTATTATATTCAAATTTTGTAAGGATATAAGTGTATTCTTTTTTTTCCAAAAGTTAACTCCTGCACTACTTCCTCACTTCTTTTTACTAGACCCATATTCAGTCAAAAGGAATGTGGCAAGAACTCTGAACAGCCAGCTAGTGTATGAGTATATTCTTCACTGCTTGAGAGCAACTTACAAGTATTTTGCATTGCCTCACAAAAAAAGTGCAAAATTCAGCAAAAAATCCTCTCCAAATACCAATGAAGAGAATTCCCAAATGCTGGACCACGGAAAAGATGCTATGAAGCACGAAAATTCTCAGTTGCAAAACTTGGATGGTAGAACAAACACAGCAGCAGTGGAAGATTATGTAATGGAGACTACAGGTACGCCCCAGGCACATAGAATTGATCCTTCAAAACTGTGTGATGGCTCAGAAAGCTTCACAGAAGAAGTGGCTGATGATATCAGTAATTTGGGAATTGCCCATGAAGATTCAGACTGTATAATTGAGGAAGTTATTTCCGGAGATAACGAGGATTTTAAACCAAGCTGTGAAGAGACAGAGAGTGGAAATGAAGACGAAGAAGAGGAGGAAGAGGAAGAACATGAACAACA
Organism: Limnodromus scolopaceus; assembly: GCA_028565335.1. Classification (NCBI taxonomy): domain Eukaryota; kingdom Metazoa; phylum Chordata; class Aves; order Charadriiformes; family Scolopacidae; genus Limnodromus; species Limnodromus scolopaceus. Next base: position 45,685,076 of record JAOXNO010000020.1, on the reverse strand, counting down.
TGAGCAACAAAAAAGATGGAGTAATATCTTGACTACTGAGCAGGGAATAGATGAAGACAGTGATAGTGGAGATCTCCCTGTTACAGTGAATGAGCATGATATAGAGACATGTAGTACTTCAGACTTAGAAGGTTTTCAAAACGCTGCACTTACAGAGAGTGATGAGTTTGGCTTAGAGTGCAGTGGTATAATGGATGATAAGATTAACATTGATGAGGAGAGCACTGAGGGTACTGATGAACTGGATGAATCCCCAAAAAAATTCCTACGTTCAGCACAGAGTCAAGTATCTCAAATGATTAATTCAGATGATGAGGAGGAAGTGGAGGAAGAAACAAGTCTTCTAAACCAGAGGGAGTGTGGTGTTATCATAAGACCTGGAGATGAACTAGATAACACATACACGGGATCTGGAGACGATGATGCACTGTCAGAGGAAGAAGATGATTTTTCTATCCCCAATAAATATAAGAACAAACATTTTGAAGAAAACATTGATGCACCTCTGAGGATCAATTTGAGTCAAGAGGATCTTACTGAGAAGGGAAGCCTTTTTGAAGAGAACACAGCAACAGAACAGTGTTTAGAAACGGAACTTTTTTATGAATTCAGTCAATCAGCTTTTACAAGGGGCAAGGTAAGCAAGTTGTATCAGAACATAACTATATTGCTTATGTTCTAATATCAGTTGTATGAAAGTGTTGCTCAAATTCATTCAAGTATAATACTTAAAACCAATCTTGCTTTCTGTTCATGCAGTCTCCTACAGTAGTGTGTAGCTTGTGCAAACGGGAAGGCCATTTAAAGAGGGATTGTCCAGAAGACTTCAAGAAAATTGAGCTTGATCCACTGCCAGTGCTAACACCTAAATTTTCAGTTATTCTAGATCAAGTTTGTGTCCAATGTTACCGTAAGTTTTTTCCTTTGCATATTGTTGTGCTATAGAAAAAGAATTCCAACCTAGATAATTCTATGATTCTGTGATTTGCTTCACTGCATCCAACTCTTAGATACAAATCCTAGAATTGTAAGGGCTTTAATAGGACTACTGAGTAGTGTGTATCTAGAGAAATACAAAATGTTTAGGCTTATCTTTTTTGCATTGGCTGTCTGATTACTCATTTAGGCATCTCAATATAATTTCTAAGAGTTTAATTTTAGGTAGATTTTTTGACTGATGCTTTTATGTTTCTGCCTACATTGAATTTCGTTACTATTCCTTAACTTGTGGTTTCTAGTAAACAGAGACTTCAGTGTTCTAGAAAAAATTGAGTCAAAATACTGTTTTGTAACACTTCTCCACTTTTGTTCTTTTCAGAGTGACCCAACTTTCCTCCTTTCTCTCTCGCCATTTCTGACCAGACAAAATGCATTATTTGTCTAATTAATGTTTTTCTTTGAACAGGTATTTCTCTTCTACTTCATCCTTGCTTTTTTTCCTTCACATGTGAATCTTCTCTTGCTATTTTTTTCTCTCCCCTCCCCTGCTGCAAACCCCTCAATTTTTTCATTTGAATCTTTGCTGTTGACTCTTTCTACAGATCAGTTTGTCTAAATTATTGTCTTTTTTTTTTTTAAGACGATTTTGCTCCAAATATTGTAGAGGATCAGGCTCGGGAACATATAAGAGAAAATTTAGAAAACTTCATTAGACAGGATTTCCCAGGTAATTAGGCAGTTGTAGCTTTATATTTGTACTTTGGTTTGTTCATACTTGAATGTTTTCCAAGAAAACATATATCAGCATAATAAAGACTTTAGTTTTGAACATTTAACCTATAATGTTGCTCAGCATTGCTGTACTGTATTACATTAAATTCTATTTTAAGATTTTCAAGGCTTTGGTTTAAGTCTTTTTTGATTTAGTCATATATGCAACACATTAGTAGGAAGGCAACAAAGGCAAGTTAAGCAGAAAACAATGAAAGCAGTAGTGGATCAGTTTTATAGCTGTTATTTTAGACATATTAATTAGACAAGCTACTTAGACAGGATACTTACTGTATCTGCTCTTACAAACAACAAGTATTTTGTAGTCCTTCCTACTGAAACTTACTGGTTTTGGAATATTTTAAAATACAGGTACAGCATCTGAGCTATCCATGGAATTTTGTTTGTTTCTGGAGTTCTTACCTGTAATACCTTGGCTTGGTTCATGGTCTTTTAAAATTAGCAAAAGACTTTTTGCTGGAGCCTGGTATGTGACTTATGTCCCCTATTGTGAAAATCTCTCTAGAGAGCAGTCTTAATTTTTTTTTTTTCAATCAGATTTCAGCTCAGACCTGCATGCTGATGATTTAATTATTGGAAAAACTAACTTGTTTCTGGATCTGTCAGACTGCTCATTTGAATAAATAAGAGAGATTCTTTTATTGATGATGGGGATCATTAGCAAAGTTGATAAGTAAATAAGTTTTGATGTACCATAGAAGGATAGTAAGGTTTTCATGCCTTGTATTAAAAGACATGCAGTGGTTTGAAGCTATATACAATTTGAGATTCTGTGTCTCTATGTGGTTATAACCTATCACATCTCTTGCAGGAACCAAGCTGAATTTGTTTGGCTCCTCAAAAAATGGCTTTGGCTTCAAACAAAGTGACCTTGATATCTGTATGACAGTGGATGGGCTGGAAACTGCTGAGGTAGTTTGAATTTTTTTTTCTTTTAAGAAAGGCAAAATGTTATGGCTATATTATGTATATAGTGTAACAAAATTATTATTTCATGAAGCTTTTCCAATTAGAAGAAAACACAAATAGGTGCCGCAAAGGCAGATTATTTGGGGTTTTGCTGTTGGTCTAGGCATGAGTTTAAGAACTACTCTCGGTAGTAGTTTTCCACTAATTCTGCACTACCATTACTTCTGGAATTAGCTGTGCAGATAAATAACATGCTTTGTATCATAAACAACTAGGAATGGGAGGCAGTGGAACAGGACATCAAACTCCTTTCATGACTACTATAAACTTTTTTAAAGCCTCTGTTAAGATACTATCTAGTGTTGGTTTCACACATGCTATTTTGAAACGATTTCTGGTATTTCCATAATTCTGTATCATATGAAACTCTCAATTACACAGCTTTAAGCTTAATGTCAAGTAATAAAAAGTTTGTCTAAAATACTTGTAGCAGATACACGTTTCAACTTTTTTTTCTTAATGTCTTAGGGACTTGATTGCATCAGAATCATTGAGGATTTAGCAAAAGTTCTCAAGAAACAGTCAGGTAACTTTCCTGAAAATTAGAAGGAGAGGTTCTGTTTATGTGACTTGAGTTGCTGTTAGAATATTCTGGGGCACTGTATAAGAAAATCATTAAGATAAAACTGTATTCAAGAGCCTAATGTTAGTAAGAGCAAGGTTATATGTTGTGAACATTTGGATTTATTTTTGTTTGCATAAGTAGGTCTATGAGGTTATAATGTTACAGGACCACATCTGAATTGGACAAATAGTATATTTATAACCTACATGCAAAGAACAAACCTTGTTAAAGCTTGAGGCTTCAAGTTAGTAGTTATGTTGTATTTATATGTTGAGTGCCTAATAAGTTAAGAGTAAAAAGTAGGCTGATACAAGTTTGCAATGAGAATGCTGGTTTTTTTCTACAAGAAATTATGATTTTATAGTGCTTGGTTTGGTGTGTCATGTGAATTTAATGTAATTGGAGTGAACTATCAATGACCTCCTAGGCTTATTTTTCTATAATATTTAGACTGATCTTTGTTCTATTAGGGGGCTTAATGTGTGTTTGTATATATTATATTTAGCCAATTCATCTTGTTTGACAAATGCCTAAAATCAGTACTAAAATATAACTTGTAATGAAATTTTAGTATCAACTAAGACTTTATTTTGTAGCCTTTTTACTGTATTTTTGAATTATTTGTAGAGTATTTGATACTATTGCAACTCTATTGCAGTCATTCAGTAACTAAACATTTCATCCTAGGTTTAAGAAATGTCTTGCCTATAACAACTGCTAAAGTCCCAATTGTTAAATTTTTCCATGTCAGAAGTGGTCTTGAAGTGGACATCAGCTTATATAATACTCTGGTAAGGTTGTCTTCTTTTTTATTTTTTTTAACAGAAAAATGTGGGTCTGCTTCTTGAGATAGAAGTGATTATTTTAGTGTTGTCACTTCCCTAAGAAAATATATTAGCTCTTCAATAATAATAAGAAATAGTGGCTTAGTTATTTTAGTCTTTCTGTAAATGAGAAAGGAAAGCTGAAGTTGTATTATTTTGTCTATACTCCACTTCCTGTTATGGTGCTTGCTTAACCTTAAGACCTGGAATAGTGATTTTGAAGCCAGCTTGCCTGAACTGGAAGATGTGTTAGAATTTACAAAGAATCACAAGTTCTTGGCCAAATATTTTAAAAGCAAGCTTCTGGTTTTTTTCAATATCTCTGAACTTCAAAAGCCAGTTCCTTGAAACACCAAAGAAAAGTAAGTTTTAGAGCCAAGTATTAAGCTTTCTGAAGATACCTCAACCACTAAGTAAGTGAAAGCTTTCTTCTTGAAGTTATGCATCCATATGGGTCAGCTGATAGCTCTTGCATTTCTAGGCTGAAATCTCGTAGTTCAAGAACTTACCTTCTACCAAATATTTTTAAAATGCAGTAGTAGATTAACGCTTCCCTTTGTGAAGTACTGTTGTGTGAATGCTGCTTTGTACCACTTCTGCACAGGTTCAGAATTATGATCGGCTTTTTAAGAGAGCAGGTGATAACTTCATTGTTGAATGCTTCCTTACTCAATATACATTCTACTATGCAAGGCTTCACATCTGCATTTCCTAAGTGCACAGAGTTTTCATGTTTTCAGCTTATTCCTTCATTTCTTCAGAACTCCTGTATTTTCTATAGGACTTTCTTATTTTTATAGGCCTTGCATAACACAAGACTCCTGTCATCATATGCAGCCATTGATCCTAGAGTAAAATATCTGTGTTACACAATGAAAGTCTTTACGAAGGTAAGTGTATTTCAGACATTCTAATAGCAGTAGTGCCCACAACAAAAGGCATAAATGACATAGAGACATAACCATGAAAGATACAAATTATGTTTATTTTTCTAGATATGTGACATTGGAGATGCATCTCGAGGTAGCCTTTCTTCTTATGCATATACTCTTATGGTGCTTTATTTTCTGCAGCAGAGAAATCCACCTGTCATCCCTGTTCTTCAAGAGGTACAGTATATCAAGAAAGAAATTAGTATCTGTACATAGTGTTGACTAATAGAATATCAGTGCTGAATCTGAAGGGCTCTTCTAATGAGTTTAATATTATGCTTTTAGATCTACAAAGAACCAAAAAAGCCCGAAATTTTAGTTGATGGCTGGAACGTTTATTTCTTTGATAAGATAGAGGAGTTGGTGAGTAAATCAGGTTAATTTGAAATGGTGTTACCTGTAGCTTTGCAAATGTGAAAGAATTCCTTTTAAGAAATGTTGTCCTCAAATGTGATGGTTGAATATAGAAATGGAAGTGGAGTTAGATATTGCTTTGAAAAATCCCAATCTCATATTGTAAAGCTTTAAGAGTATGGTTGGTTGTAATTCACCTGTGAGAAATCTGCAAAAACTGAAAAAATAGATTAGATTAAAAAAATTATTTTAAGGTTTTAGCGATGATTAATTGCTCTGTTTGTCACGTTACTGGGTGGAGATAACTCCTACAAATACCAGCTGCACATCTAGTCATAGCTGGCTAAACCTGTTGAATAATTTTGTGTTAAATAGGCATATAAAATGAATATTATTTTTTTATAACAGGCAAAACCTAATGTTGGAAGTTCTATTAATTCTCCACTTTTGTTGTTAATATTTTAAAAAATACATCATTGAAAAATTAGTATTTGATTATTAATACCAGTCAGGGAAGGAAGGGAAGTATTCTGGTGTAACTCAGTTGTGTTTCTTTATAAAAAAGACTTGCATTGTTTGAGTTTCAGAGTTAAGAAAATTATTCTGCTTAACATAAGTACTGGAAGTAAAAATATTTCTGTCATTTTCAGTCAGTTGTTTGGCCAGACTGTGGCAAAAACACTGAATCTGTTGGGCAGCTGTGGCTGGGACTTCTCCGTTTCTATACAGAAGAATTTGATTTTAAAGAGCATGTCATCTGCATTAGGAGAAAAAATCTCCTTACAACTTTCAAGAAGCAGTGGACCTCCAAATACATTGTAATTGAAGGTACATGCACATGAAGTACATGAATATGTGGAATTTCTTTAGTGGCCACATGAAAAATTGGGTCTTTCCACAGGGCTTCTTTATTTTCTTTTACTGGTTTATAAGTTTTTATTTGCTCATTTTTTGAAATCATTGCAAAATTCCCACTGAGTTTCAGTAGTGTTAAATATTATTCTTGGGGACTTTTTTCTTTACTGAAAAGAAGATGTAAAGCAGACTTCATACTTTTCATGAGGAAGGTAACTGACAGAAAAAAAGTTCTAACAAATCCTCCAGAAAATAAATTAGCTGTAGTGCAATCGACGTTTTCTCACAAATACTAGGTTGAGCGGAGTCCATATTTACATGACCGATTTAATCCCATGTATGATTAAGTATGTAAAGTAATACCATGGTATCTATCAAGAAATGCAGTGACACATTTTAGAAGTGTTCCCTAAAGCACTTTCTGGCCCATATGACTTTCATAGAAAGAATTTCTATTTTCTTGCCTGAATATTCAACTTATTCTTTTATAATACTTTAGTCAGTTCAGAGCTGGATGGCTCCTTTCTCCATGAAATTAATTTTTCTTTTCAATAAATTTGCAAACAGTTCAATTTCAGTATATTAATTTTGCATTGGAAATAGCTGCCTTGGGTTGATCGAATGTACATATACATTGCTGATCTTGCCTTGGACTTGAGTAATGCCTGTAATGCTTTTTCTACAGACCCCTTTGATTTGAATCACAATCTTGGAGCTGGATTGTCAAGAAAAAGTAAGTCTCCTATTAAGAAATTTGTGTACAAAGTGAAGATCTTGTCTTAGATCTTATTTTCCTGACTTGTTTGATGTTTGGATAATGTTTCCTTTTTTCTTTTTTCCTTCCCCAGTGACAAATTTTATAATGAAGGCTTTTATCAATGGCAGAAGGGTATTTGGTACCCCTATAAAAATATTTCCTAAAGAATATCCATCAAAAATGGTAAGTTGCTTGTAAGACCAACATGTGCATGCTCTTGGGTGTTTAACTTGCCACTGGCAGGAGTATGGTTACACTCTCGTTAAGCTCTTCTCTTTTAAATTTCGGCAGTATTCTAAAAATCTTTATGGGAATTATTACTGAGTACTGTTTTCATGTTGTTTGCATGTAAAATATGTTGGCATGCAGAATACTAATCAAGTCAAAGCTTCATTGTACAGGCTTACATATTTTAGTTCCTATCAAAACCAACTTACCATTTCTTAAAACTGCAGTTTTAAAAAAGACCTTGCAGGCCAGATGGTCAGCAGGCTGCCTGTAAAGAAGTCATCAGGTCTTTCAGGACTTCAGCTACACACGCCAGGTTTATTATTCTCTGTAACTCTTACTGCTGTTTAACACTTGCTTATCTGTCTTAATACCCAAGTACAAGTGTTTTCATTTCAAATGCATGATTTCTTCTTCAGGAGTACTTTTTTGATCCGGAGGTACTAACAGAAGGAGAATTGGCACCAAATGATAGATGCTGCAGAATTTGTGGTAAAATTGGCCATTTCATGAAAGATTGTCCCATGAGAAGAAAGTGAGTATAGTTTTGGCATCTGTGTGGGACTTTTCCTTAGGTTTGTTTAGAAGAAACATTAGGATAGTAATGCTAAAGCAGAACTTGTACATGCTGCAGATTATTTCCTTTACTGTTGAAATGAAAATTTATCAATAGCAGTTTTGGCAGTGGTGGATGGTGGTGTTTTTTTAAATTTTTGGTCTGCGTTGAGTCACTACTTAACTCTTGCCAGCATCATCTATAGTACTTTTTAACTGAATCATTTCATAGAAGCCTGCAAAACTTAAGGTAGTAATGCTGACTGCACTTCATTATATAGGAAAGCAGCAGTCAAAGCCATACCAAACTGTCCTGTGAAAAGCACTTCTGAAAACATTTCATATCTTTTCATTGAATAGCTTCTACTTCTAGGATCCTGCTACTCCCAGCAAGGACTTCTCATACTTGTGCTCTAGACCTCTCACAGCTTTGTTGCTCTTCTCTGGACATGCTCCAGCACCTCACTGTCCCTTCTCTAGTCTAAGCACAGTATTCAAGGCATGGCCTCACCAGTACTGAGTACAGGGGGACAATCGCTTCCCTAGTCCTGCTGGCCACACTACTTCTAATACAAGCCAGGATGCCATTGGCCTTCTTGGCCCCCTGGCACACTGCTGGCTCATATTCAGGCACCCAACACCCTCAGCTCCATTTTTGCTGGGCAGCTCTCCAGCCACTCTTCCCCAAGCCTGTAGCACTGCATGGGGTTGTTGTGACCCAAGTGCAGGGCCCAGCAGTTGGCCTTGTTGAATGTCATCCCATTGGCCTCAACCCATTGATCCAGCCTGTGCAGACCCCTCTGTAGAGCCTTCCTACCCTCAAGCAGATCACTGTGCCCACCCAACTTGGTGTCATCTGCAAATTTACTGAGGGTGCACTTGATCCCCTCATCCAAGTCTTTGATAAAGGTATTGAAGAGAACAGACCATAGTACTGAGCCCTAGGGAACACCACTTGAACACCACCAACTGGGTTTAACTCCATTCATCCATTCATCACAACCCTTTGGGCCCAGCCATCTAGCCAGTATGCCAACTATGATGTGTAAAATAGTACTTTCTTTCATCTGTTTAAAGCCATTCTTATTTTAGTTTCATAAGCATTCCATAGGCATAGCTTTGTAGGATTTAGTAATGATACTGGCAATGATTTTGCAAGCCATGATTGTGTTCACCCTCTAGCTTCAATCCAGATAGGAGAGTCTTGGCTTTATCTGTTCCTTAAACACTTGCTCCCTTCATCACTTTACTGCCTTTCTCTGTACCTTCTCTCTCTGTACTATTTCCTTCTTAAAATACTGAGACCAGACCAATATGCAGTACTCCGATGCAGGCACACCATGATTTTACATAGCAACAAAATGATGTCTTCTGTCCTTTCTTAGTATTTTATCCATCCTGTCCCTACACTCACTGATAAAGAGTCTCTCCCCATCTTTCCTGTAGGTCCCCTTTAAGTACTGGAAGGCCACAGTAAGGTGTCCCCAGAGTCTTCTATTTTCCAAGCTGAATAACCCCAACTCTCTCAGCCTGTTCTTATAGGAGAGGTGTTCCAGCCCCCTGATCACTTCTGTGGTCCTCCTCTGGATCCGCTCCAACAGATCCATGTCTGTCTTGTACAGAGCTGGATGCGGTACTCCAGTCTCATGAAAGCAGAGTAGAGGGGTAGAATCACCTCCATCGACCTGCTGCCCTTGAGCTGCTTTTGATGCAGCCCAGGATACAGTTGGCTTTCTGGGCTGCAATGCATGTTGCTGGCTCATATTTAGTTTTTCATCCACCAGTATCCGCCAGTATTTCTCCACAGGGCTGCTCTCAAATCACTCATCGCCCAGCCTGTATCCATGTTTGAGATTTGTCCCAACCCACTTGCATGACCTTGCATTTGGACTTCTTGAACTTCATGAGGTTCATAAGGTTCACATGGGCCCACCTCTCTAAGCTGTTAAGGTCCCTCTGGATGGCATCCATTCCCTCTAGAGTTTCAACCACACCACTCAGCTTAGTGTCATCTGCAAACTTGCTGATAGCGCACTCAATCCCACTGTCCGTGTTGCTGACAAAGATGTTGAATAATACTGGTCCCAATAGGGACCCCTGAGGGACACCACTCATCACTGGTCTCCACACAGACGTCAAGCCATTGCCTGCAACTCTTTGAGTCCAACCATCCAGTCAGTTCCTTACCCGCAGAGTGGTCTACCTGTTAAATCCACATCTCTCCAATTTAGAGCGGAGGAAGTTGTTCAGGACAGTATCACACATTTTGCACAAGTCCAGGTAGATAATGTCAGTCACTCTTCCCTTATCCACCAACTCTACAACCCTGTCATAGAAGGCCACCAAATTTTTCAGGCACAACTTGCCCTTAGTGAAGTCATGTTGGCTGTCACCAGTAACCTCTCTGTTTTCCATAGCTTCCAGTTTCTGAGCATAGTTTCCAGGAGGATCTGTTCCATGATCTTGTCAGGCAGAGGTGAGACTGACCAGCCTGTAGTTCCCCGGGTCACCTTTTTTTCCGTCTTTAAAAAAAGGGAAACTCACCGTGAAGCTCATCTGCCATTCTTTTGCCTGTACATTCAATTTTGGGAGGTGTTTTCAAGTTGCTTGCCATTGGCACTGCATCTGACTGACCGAAGGAGCCTAGTATTGTCTTCAGACTTGAAGGTTTCACTGATGTCTCCTTCTCTAGGTCACGTATAAAGAAATTAGATAAAACCATTCTGACAATGGTAGCTGTTTCCCCACTGCTAGATCTCTTAAGTCGCATAGAACGTTAGAAGTTTCTCCCAGTGGAAGAGACTTTTAGAGGTATTGCAAACATACAGTTTCAGAAGGAAGGAGTGAGTTCTGATTGAATTGTACAAGTATGAAAAAAAATAGAACTATAGCCCGATTTTTTTATACTTTGTTACCATTTTGCTCAGTGTTTCTTCTGCTGTCTTTGCAACTCTAGCACCCAGATTTTCTGTTGTGTTTTTATTTGTTAGATATAATTATTAGAACTTAAGGCTCTATT
>JAOXNO010000020.1:45654074-45666298 GCA_028565335.1 Limnodromus scolopaceus | reverse complement strand
AGTTCTGCAAGTTCACTGCCGAGGGCGTCAAGGAGATCGACTACAAGGATCTCAACACCCTGCGCCAGTACCTGACCGAGACCGGCAAGATCGTCCCGAGCCGCGTGACCGGCACCAAGTCGCGCTACCAGCGCCAGCTGGCCACCGCGATCAAGCGCGCCCGTTACCTGGCCCTGATCCCGTACACCGACAACCACGACCTGTGATCCGGGGGCCCCGGGCGGCCGCGGGCCGGCGCCGTTAAGCCTGGGCGGTTGCCATCTGGGCGTTGCTCGGTAGGAAAGGGCGGCCGGAGGGGTCTCTGTCTCTTGGTGAGTTTAGCGGGGGGGCGGCCGGCGGCCGCTTCTCGGTGGTGGCGCTGGGGGAAGGCCCCACGCCCCGCAGAAGGCTGTGCGGGCAGCAGGGCCCCTTCGTGCGGGGTGTGTGTGTGCGTGTACGCGCTTTTTGCAGAGTCACTCGAAGTGTATTTATTTTAAAAAAAAAAAAAAAAAAAAAGGAAATGTATTATCTACTGAAGCTGACGAGTAGGTTGTTTCCGAGGAGGCTTTGTGCCCTTTGGTTGATTGGGGAAGTGTATTGGCTACTGTGGGGAGGCTGTATCCCTGCTGAGAGGGATTACCGTGGAGAAAAGTACAGTCAGTTCCCTGCGGGAACAGGGGCAGATTAAGCACATATAGTTCAGTCACTTGTCAGAGCAGGTAATTCCTGTTCAGTAGTGGTTCTGTAACAAATGAAGATTAATAGCGGTAATTGGAAAAGGTTTTTTACTCTAAGTCTACTTTTAGTTTGCTTTGTGTGTTTAAGCCTACTCATGGTAAGAACTTCACGTTACTAATGCTTTTCCTTCTCTCGGTGGCTTAGAAACTTGTAAGCATGTAATGGAAGTTCTTATGTTGTGTTCTTACATTTCTGCAACAACTCCGTCTGCAGGAACAGTGAATTGATCTGCTGTAAAGTCAGTTTCCCTCTGAGGTTAGTGGGAAGCAAGAGAAGTAGGCCATAAACACTTCTGTGCCTAATAGATTTTTGTCTGTAATGTGTGTGTGTGACAAAAGTTTCACAAGAGCAGGAATACCTAATTGAATTGTAGTGATTTTGTGGGGGGAAAAAGCCCAAACAAACACCCTAATATTAAGGACTGCAGTTCTTGAGCTGTCTGTTTGCTGGCAGTGTAGCTGAGGAGGGGAGCGAAGAGGTATTGTGTTCTGTATGGATTAGATTCAACAATCATTTGTTTTGCAGCAAAGTGAGTCTCTTTAGATCATCGACATTTTCAAGTAGAACACAGGCTAGTCAATACTGACGGGTGGGTGATGCAGAAGGTGGACTTCACAGATAAGGGACAAATGTAAACTGAGAAAATTTGAGTGCACGGAGTTGGAATAAAAATTTTTTATAGTACAGCTGAATACATTGCACACTTCAGTATGTTCAAGCACTCACTGCAAATATACAAAAGAAAAAAGAACATTTCAAATTGACGTATACGTTTTTGTTTTTCAGACTCCATCAGCTGTTCAGAAGATAAAACAGCTTCTTAAAGACAAACCTGAGCATGTAAGTATAAAACAGGGCCAGCCTGTAGAATGTGCTAAGGTGCACAGGTCACGATCACAAAGTATTTCTGGCTGACTTAAAAGTTTGACGTAAATTCTGAGGTGTTTATTAGAGATGTTGGCATCTTTTTTTGGAGGGGAATGTTTAAGCTTGTTTATATATTAAGCCTGTTTTCTTTATAAAATGAAATGCAGGAAATTAATGACACTTTACTGTACATGGATAAAGTTGAAAAAATTTCAAGCTTCAAAATATTTTGAGCTGTATTTTGATGAAGCCTTTTAGTGCAGTATAGTGGTGACTTCTGGTAGGGCAAGAGATCTTCAGCTGTTGATACTAAGATGTTATTAGTTAAGTTCTTGTAGGAATTCTCATTGTGCAGTATATAATAATAATTCAGTTAGATTCATACCTATCGGAAAACATCTAATTTTTCAGAAACTTGCCAGAAAATGTATTTTTTTAAGTAATCAGCATTTCTCCAAATAAATGATTGAGCTTTTAATCTTTTCTTCTTGGGGGAAAAAGATGCAGTCTTGCTTTCTAACCATTATGGAAGCAAGCATTAGATTTTCTTCTTTACAGTCAGTATTATTTCAGAAGAATATTTCTCTTTTAACTTCTATACACAGCCCATTGTTTCTTTTGCTTCCTGCACATCTGCAACTAACTAGACTTTTTGTTCTAAAGTTTTAAACCACCCAAAGGAAGCCCTGAGCCTATTACCTAGCTGGTCAGTCAGCCCCTTGCTATAAATGGTGTTTGCATCTTCCAGTCCATTATTTGTAGCAGTTCCTGTAGAGAAAGGTATTTTTTCTGAAAAGATCAAATGCTGTTTGTCTGCGATGCCACTTGATGGCAAATGATATGTTTTGATACATTTTTATCATAACATTGATTACAGAGATAAAAATATAATTTTTCTCTTCAATTATGAAGCTTTGGTGTGTGTAAAGTAGTACAGATAGTTTTGAAAGATTGTTGTGCACAAATAAGTTCTCTGTTTCTTTAAAATCTTTTCTCAGTTCTTTACTTACACAGATGCTCTTTTTGTCAGACTTGTTGGATGCTGTGAATGTTACAGACATGTTGACTTGGCTTTTAATGTGGCTTAAAATGGCTTTTAATGATTAAAACAATAAGCAAATAAACATGATTTAAGGAGAGGATTGTTTTGTAAGTGAGACTGGCAATAGAGGTAATGAAGAAGTCAGATAATTGCTTTTCAAAACTTTGGTTTCAAGTAGGTTTTCTGATCGTGTCATTAGAAGAATTCTGTGAAAATCTAGTAACTGCTCTTGTCTTTGCTTCACAGCTTCATAATTACATTACTGTCAATAATCTTAATAGAGCACCTGAATTAGCATCTGAGTGAACTTTAATTTGAAGTCACAAAAATATCCTCTTTGAGATTTTACTCTTTCTGAGACACCAGGCACTTCCAGGAATGCTGATGGTTTATTACTTAAAAAATTTATCATACTTTAGGGCTTAGTCCACAGCAGCAAACATCTAACGTTTGCTGTTACCTTGGCAGTCAATTTTGTAAAATGAAAACAATGTTACCTCTTAATCCATTAAGGTAATTTGCGTCTGCTTTGAGGCAGTGCAGAATAATAAATGCCAGGATTTTCTTGTTCTGCATATTTTTTATCTTGGTGCTCTAGAATAGGTTTTGAAAAATTGCAAATATGGTGTTGGGTTTTGTTTTTTGTTTTTTTTTTAGGTAGGTGTGAAAGTAGGTGTTCGCACAAGGGGATGCAATGGACTTTCTTACACGTTAGAATATACAAAATCGAAAGGAGACTCCGATGAAGAAGTAGTTCAAGATGGTGAGTGTCTGATGCAGCAGAACAAAATTCTGTGGTGGGAGGGAAGAATAACCTATTACAAGTTTGTCAAGGTACAGGTTAGAACTTACTTGAAGTAAAGACTTATAGCAAGAGGTCCTACTGTTTTGTTATGAGAATTGTTGTCACCTTAGTTTCTGTTTTGAAGTAACCAGTTAGTTAAAATCTACAGCTTCACAGTCTCTGCATCAGAGACTACTCTACCAGGATAGTCTAGTCCATCATTCTTGTCTTTGGAGGTGGCTAATAGCAGATACTTAGAGTGTAATACAGAACAATGCATGTATAAAGAGGTACTTTATCAGCACACCTAAAGCAAGGCTTGGCTAAGTAAAGATTTTATTTTCAAGGTATTTCCCAGTTATGTTTTCTAACTAGTCTTACTCTTCATTGATTTGTAACTTTTTTCTTTAACCTCCTTGAGCTTTTAACCTTCACATTGCTTTGTAACAACAAGTTCTGTGATTTTAATTTAAGAGTATCTTTTTAAAATTGTTTTCGTATGCTGGTATTTAAGCTTTCTGCCTGAAAACGTCATTGAGCACCCCGTGGTAGGTCTATTGCTAGAGTTCCTGTCATGGCTTAACGCCAGCTGGTAACTAAGCCCCACGCAGGCACACGCTTACTCTCCCACCATGGGATAGTGGGGAGAATCAGAAGGGTGAAAGTGAGAAAACTCCCAGGTTGAGGTAAAGACAGTTCAACAGGTAAAGCAAAAGCCACACATGAAAGCAAAGCAAAACAAGGAATTAATTCCCTGCTGCCTGTGGACAGTCAGGTGTTCAGCCATCCCCAGGAGAGTAGGGCTCCATCACTTGTAGTGATCACTTGGGAAGACAAACATCATCACTCTGAACAGATTTTTCAGAAGACTTTTCCTGGTTTGGATCTTAAGGGAGATAAAAGCAGTTTCCCTCGGTCGCATCAGAGACCTCAAGATCCAAAGCCAGACAGGATTTCAGGTGTGTCTGTGTGCTTTCTGTTTGGTTTTTGTTGCTTTTGGACAGATTTCCAATGAAGTCTCTGACTTCTATATAGCTCTGTGCTCAGTGAGCTGGTGGCTTTGCATCCCAGTGCGAATTTTCTTATAGTAAGCGACTGCTTCAGGAACCAGGTCCATAAACTCTTTCATTAGGCTTAGCCTGCAGTGTCATTTACTGTCCTAATTGACCCCAAAAATGTGTAGATTCAACTTAATTGCCCACAGGCTTGTGTTAGGAATGTTTTGTCTCAATGTCTACTGTGATGAAACAGCTTTCCAGCAACCTCTCATACAACTTAATGAGTTCTTGTTGCTGTTTACTAATACGATTTACATTTTTATTTTTATTATTTGGTAGTCTGTGAAGAGCTAAAGCAGTCCACTCGGGCCTTTGTATCAGATCTGCAGTTTGAAAGTTTGGTAGCTTTCCAGAGAGGTAGATACTGTGTGTACTTCAGAAAAGGGAGCTCTGTCTAGTTCCCTAAAATGAACTACTAATTCTTAATCCTTAAAGGCTGTGATATAAGGCAAATGTGTGAACTTTCAAAGATTATAGGATTCAGTATAGCTAATAGTTAATGTAGACCTAACACTTGTGGCAGAGCTAAAATAATCCTTTTGAGAGAGGAACATTTGGGTTTTCAAGGTTTTGGGGCATCTTGTTGGATGCACAGACTTAAGCATGGTAGGAAATGGGTTACTGACTGTAATGCCTGGGAATTAAGTATTGAAGCTGAGGTTTGTTCCCAAGTTCTACAGCTTATTTCCCATACTTGGCTTCCATTTTTTTGTTACTAGTCGAAAGAGAATTTCAAAGTCAATGATGAATTTGCTGTACGTAATTGTTTTTCTTTGTTGTCTTCAAGGGGTTAGAGTGTTTATTGAGAAGAAGGCACAGCTGACACTTCTAGGAACTGAAATGGACTATGTAGAAGACAAACTGTCCAGTGAATTTGTCTTCAATAATCCAAACATCAAAGGAACATGTGGCTGTGGAGAAAGTTTCAACATCTGAAATCTCAGGACTGCTTCTTTGACTTTGAACACCCCAAAACACTTAACTATTATGGCTTTTGGAAGCAAATGCGTTTTCTTCAGGTTTGTAGGCTGCATAAACTGGGGATATCTTTAAGAAAAAATAAATCATTCTGAAAATGTAAATTGTGTGTTAAATTGCACCACTGATGTAGTTATGCTGTAATTTGTGATGAGTTAGAATCCAAAAGGTAAGAACAGTAAGTGCTGTAGTAACATCTCTGTACTTCCACCATGCCAAGGAAATAAAATCTCACTGTTCTTTTCCTTTGTCATTTTCTTTGTCCCCTCTACCCACACTTGCCCCATCCAAAACCCATTTGAAATAATATATGGCATATGTGTTCTGCTTTGATTTAGGGAAAAAAACCAAAATCCTAGCCATTTATATGTGTGTGTTTGTAAAGATTTATATATAGAGGCACACAGTTCTCAGCTTCACTGTTCACTATGATTATGTAGGTGCTTGCTTTATTTTTGTAGTTTTTCTGATGCTTTCATCTTTTCATGTGTGTGTTTTTTGGTGGTTTATTTCTCCCTAAATCTGAGGAAGTCCAAGAAGAAGTTCATGTGTTAATACAGCTGTGAGCTACGATAGCACTGCTTGTAGAAATACTTCAAAATGGCCTAACCCAATTTTAATTCTGTTCTGTTCCTTGTTGAAGGCACGGTCTCTACTATACTTAGAAAGTAATTTTCAATAACGTGAAATATATTCAGGCACTAGAGTACTAAAGCAGGATACACACGGGCTTTGTTCCTCACATTTCTGTCATTTACCTTTCTTAAATTGCAAAGTTGGTAAAACTGCCTCCAGATTCTGATTCCCCATGTTCACAGAACGTGCTGTCTGTGCATCAAAAGCTATGAGTACTTTTTTTGAGACACAAATCTTACACTTCTCATTACCTTTTTTTTTTTGTTTTTTGTAGTTATGCCTGCTACTAATTTTGATATGGCTTGAACTGATTTGTAACTGTAGGTACTAGGGTTTTTCACCAAAGCTAGTGGTACAGGAGAAAGAGCATTTATAATTTCAAAAGCCCTAGTAATTCATAATAGTTTTAAATAAATCTAGGCATCAATTAAAATACAACATTTTTAGGAGGCTATTTTTTCTTTCTAATTTAAACTTGATTTCTCTTAATCAGAACTTTTGTTTTGTAAAGTGGTGTTTTTCAAGCTTATAAAGCCTCTGGCACTTCTTCACTGATGCCTAGGCAGAAGCGTAAATGTCTCTCCAGGCCTTCCCAAAAACTGGTTTGAGAGAAGTACTGTTCCATCCTTGCATCTTCATGTTTCCCTGGTTGTCCAAAGATGACATCTTGCAGCTCGGCTGGTCACTTGTGCAGAAGAGTAGAGAATGTGTCTGCCCGGGCAACTGATCAGAACAGCTGTTGAAAAGGTTACAAATGAAAAGCAGGGGACAACAAGGACAGGGATCTCGCAGTCAAAGACGAGAAGGTGTTGAGATGGTAGTGAACTGAGAGCATTAAGGCTGCCTGTGGGAAATCATGGAGGTCATGTTGATCTGGACAGTTGTACCCACCTCTTTGGAGCAGTAATGTGCTGAAGACTCAGAACTGCAACTACATTTTTATTCTTTCTTCTGCGCCTTTTTCTAACTGTAGAGGGAAGAAGAGAAATGAAAAAATAGTTCTTGATCTGTTTTATGCAGTGCACAGGAACAGAAGGTCAGAATTTCCACACCTACAATTTAATATTAAATACTTGAATTTTGGTTTAATACTGTATCACCTTTTGATGTAAAAACACTATTTACTTCAACAGTCAACTGTTGTACACAGTTACTTTATACAGTAATTCAGGAATTGCCGGTAATAACGCTGGCTAGGTGCATTTATAGTGCCGTAAGTCCCTCAGTCTTGCCAAATGAAAAAATACAGTTGATGTAATGTAGCTGCATTAATATGAAAAGCCCTGAGCTGAGGACATTTCTTCAGAATGCATTTCTCTGCTTCTTGCAAAGGGGATAAGACTTTGAATGTGGTAGTGCTGGTGGTTGCTAAGAGCACTAGTACTTACTCATTTACCTTGATGCAGTGGGGTTTGGGGTGGAGGGATTTGTGTGGGGTTTTTTTAGAGCTGTGGCACGTATAACAATCCTTCTCATGTGTTCTGTGTGTATGCCTTGAATGAAAGTTTGCACTTTCGTGCTCCAGTGAAATAATCCTCTGAATTGTCACTTTACTAAGACACCTAACGCACAAATGTGTTAAACTTCTATTAAAGTGCTATTTACAGTTGCATAGGAACATGGGTTTGTTGACTGGTCATTATAATTTTGTGCAATGCTGTATGTAGAGTTCTCGGTTATTATAATAAATATTGCCTGTTGGTAAACATGGAATGTTCCTATCTTGAATGATTTTATTTACAGTAATGGGCACTGTGAGAAAATAGGTTTGTGTACTGGGATTACAAGCTAGGTACAATAGTACTGTTACCTGAGTTAATGTTTCTCAGAAATACGAAACATTTCCAAATATTAACAGCATCAGAATAGCACAGAAGCACATGGCAAAAGAAAAGATAACTATGTACAGAAAGGTATTTACCCAAACCAGAGGCAGGGGCTGTTAATGCATAGACTTCTATTAAACTTCACGACACGCTGTTCTCAGGGTAAAAAACCTAACAGTCAAGGTGCTTATTTTGAAGGCTTCTTCATGCCAAAAGTCACTGTGCTATGTTTTAATGCAGGGTAAGGATTTTGATCAAAGTAACTGTTGATGTAAAAGGTTTTTAATTGGCTAGGCAATTAGAGGGTGAGAGTCAGAGGGCATTCGTAGCCGTGCCACTTCAGTGCTGTATCATGGCACTAACGTGCCATAATGTACTATGTTTATGACATTTGTTTTTTCTCTTAGGTACAATCTTTCCACCTTTAGAGCTAAGTTTCCTTTTTCCTGTCAGGTGAAGTTTCTGAATGATAGGGGATGAAATAATAAATTTTGGAGAAATGCTAGAGATTGTTGTTACAGTTGTGTATTCATGATGCTGGAGAGAGAGAACTGAATTTTTTGTTCAGTCAGGAGTCTGGAAATGCAACAGTTACCTTCTGTTGGAGTTCTTACAGAACTTGTCAAAAAACTCCACTTGCTTGCACCAGCAAGTCGGTATTCCTGATCCACCTCTTTTTTATGGCTCTCCTTGAATGTCTCAAGAAGAACAACTTGTTTAGGAAAATGCTGAACAGTTCAATATGAAAGTCATCTTGGCAACCGGTGATGGGACAAAATGAATTTGGACTCCAAAATAAAAAATGAGATGCAGGTAATGGGACTGTGAAATTTAATGTTAAGGAAACTTTTTTTTTTTTTTAGTTAAATCCTATCTGGCACAGGTTGCTTCTATTGTTTGAGGTTTTTGTTGTAATTATCATTATCCCCATTTATTTAAATCAGCGCTTTCAGTAGTGGAAAAATTCTCCAACTGTACCACTACTTAGGTTACACTGGCTGCCTGGACATTTATTAGATACATTTCTTATGATGCTAAAATTTTGCAGTCTCTTCTGACAGAAGAATTCCATGATTGTCTGATGTGGCAGAGTGTGCACCCCTGTGTTCATCCCAAATGAACCCCCAAAAGAGTACTTGAAAAATTACTTTTTGTCGTTGCCAATACAGTGTTTTGTCTATAACGTTGTCTGCCAGGCAGTGAGCAGTTTGGCCTGCTTTGATCTTTACTGCCACTTTTAACGTACCTGAGATATGCAGGCTCAGCATGGGGAGCAAAAATGCAATGACTTAGCACAACTCCACGTGCATTTGGGTTTGAGCAGCCTTTTAATAGGAATTTTTGTATGCAATAGCTGGCATTTTTCTTAAAGAGAGGTACAACAAGGGAAGATTAAGCGCTGAATTCAAGCAAGCCCTTCGCCCTCCTCTTTTGCAGTCCTTTTCAGCGGGCCACCTCTCGGCCCTGTGAGGGGGTCTCCCCGAGACCCTCACAGGCTGGAACCCGAGGGTCCCACACCGTGCGCTCGATCCGAAATGCCAGCTCCTGGGAACAGAGACCTACTGCCACCGGGTGGCAGCAAGTTTCCAGTCCACGCGTCCCGAAAGGCGAATCGCCTCTTGCCCGACACCCGTGTCCCAAGTTCCCTATCCCTCTTCCCGAACGCCGGGAGTGCTTTTGCTTGTACTGGTGAAAGCCACCCTTCAGCTCTGCTGTTTGTCCTTCCTGTAGTCAGTTCTGTGCCTGAAGGATGGCCGGTGACTGCAGAAATGCGACATGCCAAACCACGTCAGAGCTCCCGGTGCAAAGAGAAGCAGAGGAGCAGAAAGCACAGCTCTGGCTATTGAAGCATTGCTTTTTTTTTTTTTTTTTACCATTCCTCTCCTTGCTACCGGTGTGCTAATGAACCTTATCATGTTGTGTCCAGCTACAAGTTATTGCAGATGTATTTCTGATGGTTAGCTTTAACTTCTAGGGTAACAGACGTTCCTTGCTGGGATGGCACAGTCCAATGGGACAGAGAATCTTACAGAACAGTGTACTCTCCATTCACAACAGGAGTACTCTCATCTCCTACGCCTCACTTATCTGAGGTTTTTTACTGATTGCATAATGATTCTATTGTGTACAATTTTAATGAAAAATTCCTTCTGTAGTTTACCAAAGCTAAGTCCAGACAGCAGGAATAAGTTCCTCTTACTAGCTAATGAAACAAGACAGCTTTTGCAAATTTGAAATAAGCTGAGAATTCAATTCATATAGAGGATTTGCAGTCAGCAACTTCCTTTTTCAACCACATATTTTAATCTTTAATTTGTTCACAGTGAGTCACTCGCATAGACCTTCCATTCCTTATCACAGTACTCCTGATTAAACAGTAAATAGTTGTATGGAGTGTGGCAAAACTGTGTTCACATTAAGATTGCTTTGCTGTTAGTTATATTATTTCCTTCCTTGTGCTTGTTGCACATTGGAAGCTTAAATGCAAGCAAGTATTCAAATAAGGGGAAAAGGCAAGGTGCTGATGAATGTAATGTTGTGGGATCTTATGAAGCACACAGGTGGTAGGGGATGGGAACCAGTCCCTTCTGGCAGCCTCCTTTTTCACAAGAGATTTGCAGAGTGCAGTCCTCCCATTTGCAAATGAGGGCCAGCTGAATTGTATAGTCAACGTTTATTTCTAGTAAATGTCTAATGAATACTCTCCCAAAATAAATAAATAGAAAATTCAGTACTTGGGTATAAGAAGTGATAATATAAAGCTGCCATCTGGAAACTTTGTTGAAAAGAGAAATCATATTGCTTCTTCTTGAGATACACCTTCTGAATTTCTGCCCTTACTATTTGAGCTGTGAACTGAGATTCAACTAAACAAAACATTGGCGAGTCTTGCTGAAGAGGTTTCAGGGAGTTACAACGTACTCGTCCCCCCTGTTAGAGGCTGCTGCTCCTATGGCAGATTGGTGAAACAAATGCCTGAGCCTCCACTGTCGAGGGTGAGTTTACGTTAATGTGTTGCACTTTCCACTTAGTTGGTCCAAGAAAGGAACCTGTTTGCTCTTGCTGAAATGTGGGAAAACCCCAGAAATGTGACAAATGGTTACATAGTGAGTGTAGTTTACTTAAACTACCCTATCAAGAAGAACCAGACGTCATCTGCCCATGTCTTAGGGAGCCTGAAATACCTGCTGCAACGATATTTTAAGTTGTAAGTCCCACAATGCTCTTTTCAAGAAGAACCTGTGGTTTCTACAAATAATTTAGAACACTAAAATGCTCTTGCAGCCCTTAAACCCGAAGCTTGTTAAACATGTAACACGGATCCTTGCCATTCCCTTTTGATGGAATACCCCACTGCAGGACTGTGAAGCAGTTTAGAAAGATTCAGAAAAATGGCTTTCCACTCCAGATTTGTATACTTTCAAAGAAAACTCTTCATGTTAGGTCTATGTTGCATTTGCCATTCTGCATCTTACTGAAGTTTGTGCCACTAGGGCTGTACTTAAACTGGTTAATACAGCCCTGCATTATAATTAGGGCCAAATGTTGCAATAAAAAGACTTGTGCATGCACACACTTCTAAAAATGGAAGCCTTGGTTTATTATGAACTGGAAAAATACTTCCTGGAAAACGGCACTCTGGTGGGAACCTGCCAGCAGTGAGTCTTGCATGGGGGATGCTTTGGTGCACTGCGAAGCCTGCGGCTTTGTTTCTGCTCTGCTTGATACCCCTGGCCCTGCCAGCTCAAGAAGCTTCCTTTGTAGTCACACACTGTTTAAAGCAAGTCCACCACAGAGAATGGTACTTTTAAATTCAAGGAAGTGGCCTTTCGGGCAGGAGGCAAGAGTGAAAATAGGCAGAAAACCAGGAATTGTTCACCTGAGGTAAAACATTTAGTAGACTATGTAGCCAAATAAATATAAAATTTCTGTTGAAATCATGAAGTAATGCATATGTCCTCATGCCAGCCTGAGCTGACATTTATTGGTGCTCCTTTTCAAGGCCCAGAGGCCCCAAGCCTTACCTGGTGAATGGCACCAGCCTTCCCCTCCAGCTGTGTATGCTAAACCACTGCAGGGGTTTCCCCTCCCCTGTGGGTGGGAGTGAAGGACCAAGCCCTCCCCCTTCCCTCAGGCCAGGGAGCCAGACAGAGAAAAGGCGGAGTGGGACAGCCAAGGCCTTGCCGGTGGCAGCCACCTTAAGGCCCCAGACCCAGCCGCCACTGCCCCGCGGCTTCTCAGCGCCCTCTGCTGCTCCCTGAATGCAACGTCCTGAGCCACTATTGGCTAGCACAAGCCCTGTCCCCGCCCCACCC
>JAOXNO010000020.1:45595409-45605821 GCA_028565335.1 Limnodromus scolopaceus | reverse complement strand
ATTTTGGCTTCTTGATTATTTAACCGCTTCTCTGCAGATGTTTTTCCAAATGACTGTATGAACACTTGACCTAGTGTTCTGTTGACCTGCTTAGAACAACAGGTAGCTACAGTCTTAGCGACAATCGTAACAAAAAACTTTCTGCTGACTGTATGACTTCCCATACCATAAGGTTGCCTATTCATTTATATAGCACTACATATAAAAAGCTTTATGTCTCCAAATGCCTGTGTGCTGCTTCTTCCTCTGTGTCTTTTGATTTTCTTTAGACAAAACCAAACCCCAACAAAAAAATCCCTAGAGAACACACAGTTTTGTAATAGTGTGGGTTTTGGCACTGAAGCTGGTAAAGCGCAGCACATGTCATGTTCAGTGTTCGTGTGAACTGAATTGACACAGCCTTCAGCCAATTAAATGCTAATAGGTGTAAAAGCTGTACATTACTTACATACATACATAGAATTTTAATTGCTAAATTGGAAGATCTTCAAGGTGGTGTACATCTTAGCCACTGATCTTTAAGCAGGTTAAATGCTGAGAGCAGTCTAGTACCAGTTTTTAATACATTCTTAAGTAAGCTCCATCATGTTAAACAGATACTGTTGTTTAGTTAGTTAATTTACATTTTTCTTCTCTTAATTCTGCATTCAACATCGTTTTAGACTAGTTCTGTACAGGCTTGCTTAATTAAACTCAGTTTACCTGTCTCTGTAGATTACTAGCAGTAGTTAATGCTGTCTGGTTTTTTTTCTCTGCTGACCCTGACAGGGTAGCAGGGGAACGGTGGAGAAATGCGTGGTGTTACAGTTCGGTGACCCTCAAAGAATAACAGGTAGTGTTTCTTGTGAAACACTAAGCAAAAGCAGTAACCTCATCGTTAGCTGTAATTAGATTAAAGAAGGCATGTTAAATTCTCCTGATGTGTTGTGCTGTTAAATAGAAACATCACTTTATGTTCAAGATTGTATGGTACTTCCATCACCAATAAAAATTTCAGTCCAAATATTTCTGAGTATATTAGGGCTTTTTTCCCCATTCTCTTTCCAAATCCAGGAGTAGTTACATAGACCAATGCTTATCTGTGTTCTCTCACTTTATAGGTCAATACTCAGCTGCCAACCGTGAAGCCAACAGAGTTCAAGCAGGCTGACTTGGAACAGCAGAAACCCGACGAAGATGTACCTAAAGCAGTACCTACAGTAAAAAAGACAGACTCGCTGCAGGCTAAAGGTGAGGTGGAAATCACTCTTGCCAGCAACTGGTGAAGAATGTTTGTAGTTTAATTGAACATTTGAAAAACGTTTATTGTACACAAGATTAAGACAGAAAAACTAACACCAGTAGACTGAACTTTAGTAATTTTTTCAGCTGTGGAGAGGTACAATTATTAGCATTTCTACTGGTTCAGTTTTGTTGTAATTGACATGTTGCATGCAAAGGAAAATACTAGTATTTACAATTCTAGAGTCACATTCCTCGTTTAATATGGAGGAAATACCATGCTATTGGAAACAATGATTTTCAAGCATGTTTAAAATTTGCTTTGTTAAGAAGTTGGACACATGTAGCCTGCTACCCAACCCTATAAAACAGCTGAAAGTTAGGCTTTAAACAAACACACATCCATGCTTTCCATGTGTTGTCACTGAGCAAGATGCAAGTAAGGTATATGATACACAGAAGAACAGATTAGTAAACCTAATGGTTGCTTTTGGCTCTAAAATCTCAGAAACTATTAATTTGAATGGATGTATCCTTGTGCATCAGTCTCGTGTAGTACTGTGTGTGATAGAAATTCGGTTGCCTATTTCATAATTCTTGTGTGCTATCTTAAATTACAATCTTGGGAGCGTGCAACTCAGAGAGCTAGCAATCGAAGACAACATCTATATATAATTTATTCAGTTAATTTTTATCTTTTATTTTTTTTTTTTAGTTAAAAATACAGATACACAAAAAGAAAGATATAGTAATATCTGGTAAAAGTAGTAGCCCTCATGCACTTCCTCTTCATAATTAAAAGTATTAAAAGCCTGGATTTACTTGCAGATCTGCCCACGTGACTGCTTTGTCCTGAGCTACTTTTGAATACCATGTTTTATTATTAGTAATGAAATGTCAAACACAGAAACCTGATGCTTTTATGGGACACTGCAATTTTTATTTAAACTGCTCTGTTTCTCCTGCCCAGTTTTTTAACTGCACATATCAAAATTTTAAGTAGGTAGAAGTGTGGATCTGTTAACAGTAAACAATGTCTCATCCTTTTGCTGCTTCTGGTAGGAAATAATGGGTTGTCTTCTTTTTATCTTTGGAACTGATGTGGTTGAAAGATGTTCTTTCAGAGGAAAAACAAGAATTGAATGAGAAAGATAAAACAGTACTTATTAAAGGTTTTTAACTTGTGCCACCACTGCAAGGCATTAGGTTCTTTACTGAGAATAATTTTTATTGTTTACAGAAAGAATAAATGACCCAGCTGACATCAGAAAACAGGAGCCTAAGGCAGAAGAGAAGCTTTCTAGTCAACTGAAAAACCCACAGGATTCACTCAAAGCTGCTGCAGATTACAAGGAGATACTGCCTGAGTCAGAGAAGAAGCTGAATCCCTCTGAAGATGAAAAACAAGTAGCCGGACAAGATGCATTACAGCCGGCAGCAGAGCAGGCTGAGAGTGAGGAAGTTGAGAGGGAGCAGCTAGTAAATTTTGATGCTAAGCAGGATGACTTGCCCCCCGGAAAGGCTGGTTGGTAGCACATCACGTATTTTTAAGATCGGTAACAAAATAAAAGTGTGGAATAGGGCACGATTTCTGCACCAGGGGTGGCAGTTGGCCAGGCTTAGTATAAGGTTTCATAAAGGTTAGTGTGAGATATGAAAGGTTAGTCAGTTCCCAGCAGTCTCCTACAGTCTGTGGGTAAAGATGGAGGCTTCTGTTTGTGCAACATGGAGCTAGCAGGCTGAATTCTTCTGCATCACCAAAGCAGCCTTCCTCTCTCTCTCTTTCTCTCTCGGCTGTACCAGGCATTTGGGGAAATTAGCCCCAAAACATTTTGGTAGTGAGGCTTTATAAGAATATGACACGTTTGAAAAGATGAGATGTTAACCGTTCAAAGCATTGATAAGTAGAGAGATACTACGTATTAACGTTTTGCAGGTGGTAGTCTTTTTATAGTATCCATGTGCACATGCTAGTTATCCCTATTTCAAATTAATGAATAAAGCTCAACCTGAGACTTCAGGTATCTACAGTTTATTATTGTGAGTCTGCAAAACTGCAGATCGGATGTTGCAAAGGTGCCCCTTTCAGGCACCTACCACGTGTGACCCTGAACCAACCGCGTGTCTCCACAGCCCTGAGCAGCACAGTATTGATGTTGTGCCTAAACTTGCCCAGAATGTAGGCGTCCTTCTTTGTGTCTTGAGGAACTCGGTCTCGGTAGCCCGGAGTGATCAAGAAGAAGCCTTGGTGGCAGTCAGATGAGGAATTGATGCCCACAAAAAATGCTCTTAATGCTTTATTAGTAAACGTATCCGTGGAATCATAAGTAATGATGTTAACACTATTGATAACTTGGCAGGGATAAAATCTCATCTGCATTGCTAAAGTAGTATTTTTCTAACTACTCCAAAAAGATGCTGGCCAGAGCAGGCTGTCCCCAAAGAGATGGGAATACAAGTTACCTAAACTGCTTCCATTTTAACGGAAGTCAGTAATCATGTGTAGCCTGTGGAAAGACAGAGTTTCTTTGAGCTAGAAAGACTAGCAGGATGTTCTTCAGGCTTGATGGTTCAACAAAAGTGGCATACCTTACCACAGAGGAGCCTTGTAGCCAAAGGAGCTGCCTTCTGCATTCTCAGAGAATCCTCTCTCTTTCAGTAACAGCTGCTTTTAAAACAGCCAGTTACTAATTAGAGGGCGTGTCTTAAGAACATTCAGAACCAGAGACACTGATCTCTCTTAACTGGGATACGCTTATACCTCTATGCCATTATGGTTTTTTCTGGCTGGTTAACTGAAAAGTAAGGGTAGTAGTCTGGTAATCAGAAATAATTTTTCCATTTGCTTCTGAGCATTCTGTATAAAGAAATCTTAAGATAGTCAATAAAAGTTGTTTGAGATTAATTAAATGATTGGGTGAAGAAAATCAGTTATAGAAAAGCATTTTTGTGTCAAGTTAGCACAGAAAATACTCTTTTTCTTTTTTGTTTGTTTCTAAAATGCTATACTCACAGCTTTCTGCTTGGTGGACAAACTGAAACGGGGGAAGCTGAAATATGTTTTAGTGCTGGTGGTAATACGTTTAAAGCAACACCAGTGTCAAGCTTTCAGCATTGGTATCAGGTTTTACTTTTCCTTAGGCTGTCCTTTACTGTGCTCTGAA
The DNA here is from genome assembly GCA_028565335.1 of Limnodromus scolopaceus. Classification (NCBI taxonomy): domain Eukaryota; kingdom Metazoa; phylum Chordata; class Aves; order Charadriiformes; family Scolopacidae; genus Limnodromus; species Limnodromus scolopaceus. The sequence goes on along the minus strand of JAOXNO010000020.1, from coordinate 45,601,436 downwards.
ATTGTTTAATGCTTTTCCTCTCTGTCCGTCAGAGTGCTGGCTGAATTTTATTACATTTTCCAGGTCCTAAAACGTTCTGTCTCTTACTCAGTTATTTAGACAAGATTTACAGCAAAAGCTGCTCTGAAATCTAACAGTTCAAAAGGAAAACTAGTAAGAAAACATACTCTAAACGGCAATTCGTTCAGCAGCAAAGTAAATTCTGTGGAATATTGTTACAGTAACTGTTTCTTGTGCAGATGACCTCATGGTATAGCATAAAACTAAGTAATTTTTACATTTTTGCAGACAAACAGGAACATGAAGCACTGAACCAGGACAAGGGTGTTGATTACAATGTAGATGAGAATGAAGCTGAATCAGAAACGGACAAGCAAGCAGCACTTGCAGGGATTGAAAATGGTAAAAAAGTCTTATCCTAAAAGTATCACACACTGAAAATTTTAAGATGGTATTTTGAATGGTATCCTGTAACAGATACAGATAGATAATTTTTTTCTGTCTTTTGAGCTTTCCCTCATGTTGACAGCATGACCTATTTTCTGCATAGTGTCACTGAAGCTACTGTCTAACACGTGGTGGGGAGGGACGGTATCTGTAGCTTTTCTATACAGTCCATAACAGTCCTTTCAAAATTATTCTGCTATTGTTTTCTAGATGAAGAACTATCACTTTGGCTTCTTAACGAGATTTCTGTGCCTTTTGTGTTTTTCTTAATTAGTTCAAAACTCTGAAGATGTGAAGAACCACTTACACGAGCATGGTGAAGAACGACAGAGGTTGTGAAAAAAGGAGGTTCATGGTGCAGCTTGGTCTCCTCTTCATATAAATGCAGCAATGATGAGAGCAAAGTGATCTGAGAATGTTTTGATTGTCTTCTCAAGGCTTCAGTAAGGGCCCAAATGAAGTAGTATTTTCTTGTGAAGTTTTAGTACTGTTTCAGTGGTGAAAGAAGTAATCTTAAATCTCGGGAGGCTTGTTTTAAGCAGCTTGACCTCTGGAATGACTCTTTCTTTCCTATCAATTATGAAGTTGAAACCAACTAGCAGTAAGTGTAGTAACTTTGAAGTTGGCTAACTTGTACAGTTGTACTACAATAACAGTATGTGTGGATTGCTGGTAGATGAGAAAGTTCCTCGAGCCTGGCTTAAAACTCAGCGAGGGATTTCTCTACTGCATTGCTCAGGGGAGAGTTCCAACCTTGGCAGAGGACTCTAAGTTACCTTGACAAAACATGGAAAGGGTGAAGAATGGTCCATGCTGCAGTCTACCCGTGTGCCTATTCTGGCACATTTTTGCTGCCGTGCAGATAGTCTCAGAAAGCATGATTTTTAGTCCTCAGATAGCAAGAAGTATGATACATTTTCTTGGGCTTACACTGGCCTATAACCAGGCTGAAACACTGTCCTGGTTGTGTTCTTAGCTTTTAGGTTAAGAAAAGAAGAATGATTCCAACAATACTGTCTTCTCGTTAAGAGATTAGCAGGAATACTTTTCTGAAAGCTTTGCTGGACTCCTGTTCACAAGATCAGTATGACGGTATGGTTCAGTTACCACTAACTTGCACAAGTTCGGAGCGTAAAAATTCAGGCTCCTGAACTTTTCATGACAGAAGACATCTGTGAAATGGCTACGAAGTGCTACGACTTCCCCTTACTCCTCCCAGCCACTATCTTCTGCTGAAAAGTAGAAAGGCAAATGCTTGCCTTGTAGAGCAGCAGTCATCTCGGGTGTTCCAAGTGACTGATCTCCTCTGCCAGGCTTCTGAGAAAGGTGAACCAGACTATGCATTTACCAGGTGTCTCGGTGTCTCCCACAGGTGAAGCTGTAGTTGTTGCGAACTCCTGTGCTATGCGCAATGTATCATGGTGTTAATGTTCTGTAGTCTTTGTCTTTTCTGTAACTTGTCGAATGTGAACTAGAAACTAGTTTACTTGCCATAACCCAGAAACGCTCTCTACTGCCGCTGAGGCACCCGTCGGTGCAGTCCACTCTGCACTGTGTGTCGCCAGCTGTTTACGAGATGCCTGGAGAAATCTTCCTAAGTGTGAACCGACCCCTGTGGAGACAGCGTGGGAGCAGACAGACGTGACTAATTCCTGCAATTCCATTTAAGAAAATACGACTTTGTCTTGGCTTTCTTTTAACACACTTCATTTTGTAACTTCTTTCCTGCTGTGTTATCCCTCAGTGTACTAGTTTACAACTCCTGTACCTTCAGATGACATAAATATGCCAGTGGAAGGTTGGTTCTTTTGTGTGTGTGAAGAGAGTACTAGTTGTCATCACTGAGGGAAAGGCAGAGCTCAAGTCAAATGGTGCCTATTAAGCCTAAAGATGTAAACAGTTCTTTGATAGACTTGGCACATGTAACTTGAATTCTTCTAAGAAAAGCACTGACTTCTGTTACCAAGTTCTTGGTTACTCTGGTGGTTTTTTCACCATCTAAGTCAGACTTAACTGGTTTGGGCAACTACAGTCAATACAGCAGGAAAAAATACTTGTAAGCAGTAGAGAGAAGGAGGTATGAGCATCTCTTCTGACAAGTGTTGGTACACTTGGGCTATTAAGGTTGTTTGTTGCACATAATGGCAAGTTTTAGCATCAAAATTTTACCCATATTCCAAGTAAAAGGAGCATTTTCTTAGGACTTAATCTCAACTATGTAACTGTTTACAGATTAAGTCAATCAGGAATTTAATAGTGATTGTTAAAGAGTGTATAATATACTGGTAAAGATACTGCTAAAATCCCAAACACCACAATCCACAAGGTAATTAATATATTGCCAGAGACTTCTCTTTTGGCTGTATTTCTGTACAGGTCCCAAACCTGAGTAGGCTTTTCCCTGGCCAGCTCCATGTTGTCCTCTCCATACACAAGAACACCTTTGTGTGGAGCGCACTTCTTGCACCTCTGCCAGCAGGGGCTCTGAAAGCCTGCGCAAGAGAGATCTTCAAAAGCACAAAGGAATACAGTCATTCTCAATGGCTTCAAGCACTACGGGGATGTAACTAGAGTGGGAGATTTCTTGTAGACAATAGGCCTGTATGTCTACTGTATAGAACTGAGAGGGCTTTTAGTTGAACAAAACATGAGATTCAGCTGGAACTGTGATTTACATAGTGTTGTCTATCAATCATGAAAATTTTTAGTTGTGTAATCATCCCGGGGTTAAATTAACGCTTGTCCTTGATGATTTTTAAATACTAAGCCTGATTCATTTCAGATGAGTGTTTTACAATAAAAACAATCTTGTCTACTGTGTATCCACCTTACTCTGTATAGCTCATCCACTTCTAATGTTAATGAAAATCTGAAAGATGATGTTGAACTTTTTTTTCCCTTTTATGTGTCGCTTCCTTTGGAGAAATACCAATTACTGTCCTTCAGCTGTAGTTCAAGGTCACAAGAAGTCAGCAAAAGCCAGATGAATTCTCAGTGCCCTGCACTAGAACCAGTTTGCCATCTTTACAGCTGCATTTGCCAGGATTTTCATTCCTTGGGCAACGATCCAGAAGCATTCAAGTGCATTAATCACGATAAACAAACACGTAAAATGGCATGCGACCTCCTTAGCAGAGAAGTCGGGAAAAGCATGTCTTCAGAGCAGTAAGTCCTGCTTATTTCAAGAAGCTGCAAATGCCAGTTCAGAGCTTCTTCACTGTTTTCCAGATCTAGCTCAGCAGTGCTGCTGCTTAAATGATGGAGTTGAAGTGGTGTTACTCCCCAGTACAACTCTATGTTATGAGAAACACAGACAGACATGAGGCTCTACTGAATTATTTTTATTCAGTCCCAAATGTTATTAAAACCCCAAACCACCAGCTTCCGTCAGCACTCAGAAAGAAACATTACTTATGATTAAAACTGTAATAAAATCAATAAACATTATTCAACAGTACAGTTGAGTAAAATCAGCTTCACCAGTAAAGCTATATACAAACCACTTTAAAACAGCAGTTCTCATTCATATCACATAAAGGCGGCAGGCTATAGATATTCCATGTCATGGTACTTTTATCCTGGAGATCCCTCTCAGTCTGGGTACAACTCCAGATATTCCATCCTATGATACTCAGGTTATTCTTCAGATATCCTAATAATAATCTGTTGTCTTTCAAACAAGCTTCACAACTGGAAAATACTTATGAGGGGAGAAGTCAAATTCTGGAGGAACCTAGAAAGAAAATATTTAAAGCATTACTCAGAATGGTGGATATCCTGCAGACAGAAGAAACACTTTTAAACGGCAAAACACTGAAAAAAACCCAAATAATCTTAGCTCTTTAATACCTGAAAAACATTCCAACCCAGGTCTGGATATGCCAATCATTTTCCAGTAGTGATGGGCACAAAGCTGCTGAGTGCTGCTGTGCCCACCCTTCCTCGGGAAGCCTGAAGGCTCTTCTCCTCCCTCTGGCCCAGCAGGCACCCCCCCATCCCGACAGCCAGCGCTCCCCGCCTTGTGTCACACAACCTGCTGATGCGCTGCTACCAGCTCTTCCTGCTCTTGAAGACTCCCCATCCACATTGGCACATGCCATCCCACGTGCACTCCCCTTTTGGTTTTTTTTTTTCCAAACCATTTGGAAATGAATTTTAAATAATTACAACAATTTCCAAGGGAGAAATGGGTTTGTTACTTTCCCAGTTCTTTAAAGAGTTGGAGTAACTACACCTGAATCTCCTCATTCTGCTGTAAGGGGCCCCTGGTAGCACTGGGTGTAATTACGCATTTCACATTCAGTTTGACCAGCGTTTTCTTACCTTAGAGTCTTTTTTGTGGCCTCCTGCCAGCAGCTTCATGACGACAATATTGGGCTTAGCAACTTTTAGAATTCGATTGACCTAAACACAAAACAGCAAGAAGTTTTTGAGTGAAAGCATATGATCTCAAAGTTATTTCAAAGATAGTACTCAAATGTTTACAAACTCTAACAATATAGCAGTGCTCTTACAGTAGCAGTTTAACAGAAATCAGGCCACTTTGGATTTGAAGTATAACAGCTGGATTAATGAAATTTAATGAAGGGGGCACTTATTTTAATAGTTGCTTTTTTTTATTCAACAGACCACAGAAAAGATTCCTCTCCATACTTGTATTGAAAGTTCTGAGGCACTCATCCAAGTAAAGGTTTAGACAGACCCTCGGCATCTACCCCCAACACTGTGACACGATGAGAAGGGGAAAATCAAGTATCAAACTGGAGGCTTTTTGCGTGGAAGTGCTCCAGGCACACTCAAACCAGCTCTTAACCACCCTGGTTACCACCCTCCATCATACAGCCCATGTGTAAGTACCACCAGGATGCAGAGAACAGGCAGGGAATCCTAAATTCTCAGGAGGACCTAATCCCACAACTGTTCTTAACCTGCTCAGATGCAAGAGAATAAGCATCGTCCTTGCTCCAAAATACAGTCACAGACACACAGACTATGGACAAAGAGGCAGAAACTCCTACCCGCGTTCACAGCCCAGGGCGGAGGAAACCACTCTAGGAAACAAGTGCCAGACTCCATCCTCTTTTCAGCCTGATGATACTCAGACCTACTTTTCCCACCCCTCAGGGGTACATGTGAATTAGCAGACTCCAGGTAAGTGAAGCAAGAATCCACCACCTCCTTGTTCAAACAGACATGCATCTAGAATGGGGCTAGAAGGTAACATGCAAGAAGGAACTAAATCGCCCTCTAATATCTAAGATGCTCAGCAAGGAGAGGTTTTGAAACAGTGAGCACAACCCCTGATTACGTCTTCTAGTCTACTGAAACAGACCACTCTGTAAGGTGCCATCGCCCTCCTTTGTCAACTCCTTAATCAAAGCATCCAGCTTTGCTCAGCATTTTGACAAAGTACACTTTAGATCTCAAACAGATCTGGCTGAAAACAAACACTCTATTATGATCAAATACTCCTTTTTTCAGAATTTCAGTCTTACCTCGTAGTCTGGATTAGGAATATTCTCAAGAATCATTTTAGCTTGCTGGAAGTGTTTGCTAGCTGCCATGTAGAGATCTGATGAC
>JAOXNO010000020.1:45564000-45595309 GCA_028565335.1 Limnodromus scolopaceus | reverse complement strand
TGCCATGTAGAGATCTGATGACTGAGGAGGTGGGCTGTACTTATTTAAATCAGACATTTCCTAGAGTATTACACAAATATTTAAGTATATATTAAAATCAGTCAAAAACAAATCATATTTTTTGCACCTTAAATGAAAACAAATTACTATACTTAAGAAAAAAGTTATTCTTAAAATATTTAGTTGACATAAACACAGAAGCCGAAAACATTTATTTAAAATGTCAAACGCCAAGCAGCAACACAGTGCTTAACGAATATAGTGCCACAAAGCGCAATAAACTTCTCATACTCTTTATCAAACAATCCCCCTCCTGAACAACTTGTCATTCATGTGCTTTAATAGTGACATGCATCAAGGTGTAAAATTACAGGGAAAAACAGGAGGAAAAAAAAGCATATGGCATCGTTTACTCAAATCAAGCAAGGGAGATACAACTAAGTTTTGAATGTTGTCAGTATATAATATTGATACTTCCAATTTATTTTTTTTATTAGGGATAAAAAAAACCCCAAAACTTCAGTGACAAGGAGGAAGACACAATAGTCTTAATTTCCACTACATCTGTTCATAACACTAACGTAGGGGGAGTGACTGGCATACAAAATAGTATTGTTTCAGTTCAGATTTTTTTCACACTTGGCTAGACAAAGGCACATCTGATGTGATCTATAATGCTGCTTCAGCGAGAAGGCTGGAAAAGACAAGCCTCCACTAGTCCCTTCCAACCAACACTTTGTGATTTAACACTCAAATTCACTTTTGATTCATTTCCCTGTTTGCTTGCTGCAGTAATAAAAACATGCTGCTATATAAACCACAACCAAAATGTCTGTCAAACAGACTTTCAAGATATTTTCTTTTCATGCAAACTAACACAAGCATCTCATAAATCACCACATCAGAACTAATTTTTAAATGTCTACGAGCCTAATTTTAGCAAGAATTCAAAGCTAAATATTTTCCTTGCAGTAAAATAAAGCTAGAACTCCCTGCAATTTTGACTTATGCTTCAATATGAAATTTGATATATCAAAGGCTCTTTTTACAATAACAACATCTAAAGCAAGCGAGCACATGACTTTTACAAAAGCATGAGTGACATCATGTTTTAAGATTACTCACTTTAAACTGCAAGTAGTGCACTGGGGGTGGTGTAATAACACTGTTGAATGGAGCAAACCTGTGCTCATATCGCACTTGTTCACTATCCAGTTCAAACTTCGGTTTTCTTACTTTGCCATCCATGTCAAATGCGATCATTGTCTAAAAAGGAAAGAATAAATAGAGTGAAAAGTGTTAGCTTTGTGTCATATTTTGCTCTAAGCAAGATGAAAGTTATGATTTAACTATTACTGGAAGGATAGAAAAATAGAAGAGAATCAACCGTATTACTTTATTAACTTGAACTTAATTTCTAGTCCCACTAAAAACAAAGAAGGCGTGCAATGTATGCTTGATCCTTATTACAAAAAAACTGAAGCCATTGTTCAAACACAAATAAATTACCTTGTACATCCCAGCACACATATTTTGGTATGCTTGACTCATGGTGATCTCTCTGCTGAGAGGGCGAACTGCAAATTTCACATAAATTTTTTTTATTCAACATAAGTACACATGTTAATTACAGATCAAACCAGTTCTTTCAGATTTTAAGAAAGTGACATAACTCTCAATTATATTTTAAAATAACGAATGGAAACTGAAGCATAAAAATCATGGACATGCACTTCTGCTCACTTGGCTCCTGATTTATATCTCAAGACATAAACTCAACAGTCACAGGAATACCATACTGCCACCAATGATACAGAGTGCTCCAGACAGGCAACGGTATTAGCATGCCACTATACAACACTAAGCAGCAGCCTAGAATTTAAAGCTTACAGTTGAGAAGCCTGTTTGCTTAGTTCATGGGGTTTTTAACATATTTAAGACTAAAAGGTTAAAGCAGTTTTATTTCAGTAAGAAAGATAATATTCCTTTAAGCTCCCCTTTGGGTTCTAGTTTTTAACTCATGCTAAATTGCCCCACACTTGGCACCTTTTTAAAAAGTATAGAACACAGCAGCAGTTTTCTGTATTTCTAGAGACAAGGGAATTTAGCTGATATGACTTTGAGCTGTTCATGTCTAATCGTTTGTTTCCCTTGAAAAAATGACACGGATAAACACACAAAAAAGAAGGAACAGCAAAGAATGAAAGCGAGTTTCTGCACGGTGTTTATTTGCAAAGTCAGTTACGAGGGTAACTCCAACATACCAAAACCTTAGTAGCCACTTAGGCATGGCAAATCTGTATCAAATGCTATTTAGACACTGGTTTTGGATGCCTTTTTGGTAGCAGGCTTACAGTTCTGACCACAGAGCCAGACTGCTAAGGTGTAGGAAGGGAAAGTCTCATTTTCTCTCATATATATACACCAGAGGAAGTATGAGTTTCTAAGGGGGCTTTCACACAACAGTGCTGCCACTGAATTGCAACGGGGCAACTCATCATTGTGAAACTAAGAAACACGCTTGAACGTCTTCTGAAGCCAGAGAAATCGGAGAAATACACTGAAAATTTAGTCTTTGAATCTAGCTAGTAGCAAAAAACATAATTCTGCAGGAATTAGAGACTCTAGAAAGGAAGTATTTTTCAAAGGTAATTACTCTGGACCTGTTAATTACATCTCACAGGATCCAACACGTGACACAACTGGTAAAGCTGTGAATACAAATAAGTTTGGGTTTTTCTGAAAGACCTATTTAAAAGTAAGCACATAAATGGGAAATTCTTACACAGAAACTGACTTTTTCAGTTAAGAAGTTTTATATTCAGCCTCCATAAACTTTCATAGGACATTCTTCCTACCCACATCAGTGCTGACTCTGTAATTTTAATTCTACATGGCTGAATGAAGAGGAAAAAAAAAAAGTCCGAGTTACACTCTTACACCTAGATACCTTTTTTCTTTTTCTTTGTTTTCTTACTACTACGGCCCTTCTGTTGTTCCTCCATTATTCTTTCCTCCGCCATCTGAGAGCTGTCAGCACGGCTCAGAGTTGACATCAACCAGGCATAGAGGAACTCTGATAGATACCTACAGTAAAAACAGTATGTAACTGTTACGTACTACAGCGGAAAACACACTCATAAAGCACACATCCTCACTGAATGCCAAGTAACTTACTCAAAGAACTAACAGTAAAGGACAACTTTCAGGGCAGTTAAAACTCTTCGTTTCGCATGGCTGAAATCAGCAGGTAAGTCTCTGTTCTGATTTTGTTTGGTTTTCTTTTAAACAAGGTTCTATACAGATTCAACCATAGAGAGGTCAAGGTATGCAAGCTTCTTACATGTTTACTAAGTGAAGTCTAAGTTTCTTATTATTTCAAAACACATAGAAGAGCAAATTTTTCTAGAATTCTTCCTTCCTCCAGCAAACAAAGCATTTTTAAAAAATATTAGTATCTTTTCTACTTTTGTTAGGAACTACTGTTTTGAGAAACAAGGTTATTACTGATTAGTTTCAAGCATTAAAAAACCCCAAGAATTATTAAATAAAATGGCCAAGCTCACAAGAACATGAGACCCATGTGCAATTCTTAAAGATTTAAGATAAATCTTCAAGAATTATTTAACAGCAATTTCTTAGTAAGTGGAAGCAGGTCCAATAAATCTCTTGACTGACTTCAAATCAAAAGAAGTAGGGAAAAAAGAAAATAGAAATTACAGATCTGGACCACATGAAGAAGAAATAATACTTCATAAATTGTAACTCAGAGGGTAATTACTGAGAAATAATTATGAGTTTCATATGCACATTTCCTCTCAGAAATTCCCTTTTTTGTCCTTCACCCACAGTCAGGAGATAAAGAAGTTGAAATGACAGTTCCAACTAAGAGTGATTTTATTAAAACGGTGGGGGGAAATACAGACAGGTAAAAATACCATCTTACAGAAAATGTGGTGTTACTTTTTAAGGTATTACCTATTGCCATCTTTTGGTAACTATCTGAAGTATTAATTTTCTCACTTAATGCTTAATTCACTAAGGAAACAGCTTAGAAACATAAAGAAATGCACTGAAGTTCAAGTCATCTGAACCAATCTAATCTCTCAGAAAGAAGGCTGATAGCTTACCTAATAAGAGTTTATCACTAGCTTCACAGAAAGCAGAACAAAACACCAAAGTACAGAAGCACTTTAAGATAGGAATGTTCAACATTAAATTGTTACTGCAGAATCAAAACCAAATAATCTAAAATCACTTATCTTTTGGAATAAGCCATCAGCTATGAAAAATAATGAATGTGAATGGAAGTGGAAAAATAAAAAGTATTTTGACTCCATATAATGCAATAATTTTTACTAAAGGCAGATGTCTCTTCAAATATGCTCATAGAACGAGATGTTATTTTTACCTAGTCAACTTTCAGATTACAGTCACAACTTAAAACTCTGAAGATCTTTTTGAAAATGTCAGAGATCAACAAGACTACTGTTCTTGGTACTACAAAGACTGAAAAGAATAAAGAAAACTGTTTTCCCCCTGAATTTTCATCTGCCAAAATCATCGTATTTTTAATTAATTGTCATTAGAAGACAATGTTTTAAAGCACTAAATAGAGAGGAAATTATTATTTCAGAAAAAAAAATGTACACTATTCAGTAAGTCTAGCGAAGAGACCAACTGATTTTTTTTCCCTCCACTTCTAATTTTATGAATAGGTAAACTAAATACTGTGTTGAGCAGGCTTGCGATTAAAAAAAATCTTAATTGAAGAACTGAAGTCTTAATTGAAGATTGACTTAATTGGAAGTCCCTTCTTTAAATATTTGCACAATTTTAGCTCTGTGGGTGTCCCCCTCCTCCAACAGCTGTCAATAAAGCACCTTCTTACCAATAGATGTAGTAATATTCATGCATACTGTAAAGTTCCAACTCAAAGCCACTCAGAAGATACTGTATCATAATGCGAAGGTTATGGTATAGGACCCAGGTGCCCAAGCAAGCCAGATGTTGCCTTTGTGGTTCCTGCTTCAGTAACATACTATGAAGTGCTGCATCTACTTTCTCTGCCTATTGAAAAAGAGAGCACAGTAACAGACAGGGAAGGAAGAACATTTGACCAAAACAACATCCAAGCTCTGCCAGAAATAAAATCTTAACAAAATCTGAATACACGCTCCAGATTAAAGGATAGAAATATGTTTTTACAGATATTGCCACCTCTACAGTCTAGAACTGTCCGGATCCCAGAAAAGTTACTCACATAAGTAAATTCTGCTGCACAGACAAAAAAAAAAAAATATATTCTATACAGTAATACAGGAATAACATCAGGGTGGGTTTTTTTATTTAAAAATTTAAAAAGTATTTATATATAGATTGTTAGCAGTCACACGAGGATGGAAACTCAGAACCCATTTTGCTATACTGGCAATAATTACTTTAAATAAAAAAAAAAACAACAACAGAAGAACAAATAACAACCTAGCTGCAGTGAAAAATTAAATTTATAAGCTTACCATATAAGAAATACACTGTGGCCCACTAGAGAAACCAAAATACTGCTAAGACCAATTAAATCTTAAAAACTAACTGTATGGAAGCCATGAAGCCTCCCAGTTGGAATTTTATGAGTAGTCCTGAACAAATCAATCCATATAACTTGTTACAAAGTGAAAAAGCAGTGTGTCTCAGCCACACTACTGCAACAGACTCTAAACCAAACCATCTGTGAGAGAAGCTGCTGCACACAGAATCTCCCTCCAAGTTGCTCCACTGTGCTCTTTAGAATGCACATCTTGGAAAATGTTTTATTACTTCATGCCTCTCTCTGCTGAAGAAATACATTTATAGCAAGTGAAAATAAACTGTCCCCATTCTCTCCCCATTTTTGAGAAATATTCAAAATCAGCTGGAGAACACGTTTTTAGGAGTTATTATTGGATTTGCATATATATTTAAAACCATTATAAAATTTTGCAATTTACATCTTGTGTAGCTATAATGCTGAATTTTCAAAGGTGTCATGTAAATGTGGCTCTTCCATCTTTCCCTGGTTACATCTGGCAGACTGACAATTACAAGCAGGATAGATACTACAAGAAATGGAACTACTATTAACTTACAGACATCACTGTAGGTTTCCCTGAAGTCTACTTATAGAACAAAGTTATCTTTAAAAACGTAATAACTTTGTATTCAACAGATCTAACAGAAAGTCTTTGGGTGCATCCTACAGGCTTCCTGGGCTGCATTTGAGAAATCCTTGACCTAAAGATTTTAGGAAAAAGGGAGGAGCTGCTTCATTCATCTAGAATCTAATAGCCCATGCTCCACCCTGGTAGCTCTATACCTGGAACAAAAAGGTTGCCAGCCTGCTGCCTAGGACATTACCTCATCCTGGAGAGTGGCAAATTCCTCAAGAATGTGACCCAGTTTATCTCTCTGACGAGCTCTATTGTGTCCATGGATTTGAATCAGACTACAGAATGGCTGAAAGAAACAAAGTGTAGTTTTAAATTTTCAACACAGCTTTGAAACTACAGGAGGAGTACTATGACGGCTATTTAGACACCTATTTTATACACCTGTATTAGGAGGTGGGTTCCTTAAGGATTCCTACAGAGTGTAAGCTAGCAGACAAGCAAAGTCTCTGGAGTGATGCAGGAGCCCATTTCTCTGTACGCAAGTCAACATGAGATTGAGCAATCATCCTTTAGGAATATGATCAGAACAGAATGCTTGGGGTACAAGAGATATTTCTTATGCCTAAATCCATGTGCCTGGGTGGCCAAGAAGGCCAACAGCATCCTGGCTTCTATCAGGCACAGTGTGGCCAGCAGGACTAGGAAATTGATTGTCCCCCCGTACTTGGCACTGGTGAGGCCCCACCTTGAATACTGTGTTCAGTTTTGGGTCCCTCACTACAAGAAAGGCACGAAGATTTTGGAATGTGTTCAGAGAAGGGCAATGAAGCTGGTGAAGGGTCTGGAAAACAAGTCTTATGAGGAGTGGTTGAGGGATTGTTTAGCCTGGAGAAAAGGAAGCTGAGCGGAGACCTTACCACTCTCTACAGCCACCTGAAAGGAGGCTGTAGCAAGGTGGGGTTGGTCTCTTCTCCCAAGTAACAAGTGATAGGACAAAAGGAAATGGCCTCATGTAGCACCACGGGAGGTTTAGATATTAGGAAATACTTCTTCATCAAAAGGGTTGTCAAACGCTGGAAGAGGCTGCCCAGAGAAGCAATTGAGTCACCATCTCTGAAGGTATTTAAAAGACGTGTAGATGTGGTGCTTCGGGACACGGTTTAGTGGTGGACTTGGTAGTGTTAAGTTAATGGCTGGACTCGATGGTCTTAAGGATCTTTTCCAACCTAAATGATTCTATGATTTTCTAGATTTTCATTGTGCCACATTCAAAAACTGAATCTTTTAAAACATTTTTTAATTTTTTTTTAAATTATTTTGTTTTTACTAATGCTATGCATTTGTTTTGTGACAGGAAATTATCCTGTACAAAGGTAGGAGGTACAGATTTCTAATTAAGTGAAATGTTAGTTAAAAATCTGGAAGCATAATACAGGAAACAGACAGCAATAATTTTACTGGCTTTATAAAAGTGTTACCATTGTAAGATGGCCAAGTTCTACAATTTTGCCTTTATGACAGGTGTCTAACAAACTGGTCTCATTTTCAAATGTAAGCAAATCTTTGAGGTGCTCACATACATGTAAACATGCTGTAACTGGAATAAACACTTACCCGAACGCAATGTGTCACAAAGGAATCAATGTAGTCCTTCGCCTGGTGATTATTATAAAGACAACACCTAAAAGGGAAATATCCACATACATGCATATGTTTATCAATGTCACCAGTGCACGTAGCACAAAATTAAAAACGAAACGCAAGTGCAGCAACAGCAACTGACTCCTTCATTCATATGCACTAATAAGTACAAAGGGTGTGTGTTCTTTATGTGTCTGTCCTTGCTTTTGTAGGCAGCAACAGTTTTTCATCAGACATGTAAACACACCCAAGTAAATTAAAAATTCACTTACTTTGGGGAAAGTACTGGAGGACTGACAAAAGACCTTAAAGCATCTTTTACCATGTCTTGCATGAGGTGAGTGCCAAACACCTTCTTGTTATCTACCAGAAAAGTTGTCTGAAAGTGAAAATGTGTTTTTAGAAACATGTTTTAAGTTAAAAGTAATGCTTCAGAAATTACTAATAGAAAGCTCTTAGAGTATCTATATTGTATCATAAACTTGTAAGATTGCTTTAAGAATTAAAATGGTTCCATGAGGTACAAGGTTACAGACTCAGAAACAGGGGCATATTGAGATCTGTCACTTCTCTGGTACGCCCATGACACAAACTACAGCTCTATTTCTTTCATAAGACAACGTATGCAAAATTTTTTAATTGCCTGGACTTTAAAGATAATTAATCAGACAGATACTTCCGAAGATTAACATAAAATAGGTTACGTGGATTCTCTGGAGGCAGACAAAGGCAAATCTCCAGATTAAGGCAGACTTTTTTCTAACCCTGTAGATACTTCTGCCTTCAACGGTCATGTCTGATGCCCATTTCACTTTCTCTGACAAGCGCCGTGTCCTGTTCTTACATGGTCCTTCAGCAGTTGGACAAAAAGCTCTGCTGTCAGGTACCCACAGGGACTGCACAAACACATGTAGTGGTAAGTCAGAACACACACACTACGAACACATTTTGCTTGCCAATAGCTATATTCATCAGCTCTATATATGATTTAATTGGAATCAAATGTAAAGGAGTTCTGACGTCCAGGGACATCCTAATCAAATCAAAACCTCCTATAAGGAAGCATATTTTATTCTGAATTAAGGAGTATATAATATAATTTCAAGGTAAGTGAAGCAGTGAGAAGAAAAGTAGTAGCCTGTTCTGCCCTAACCATCAGTTTAACTGTTGTTGAAATAGAAATAGTTTATACATGAAATCCAGTCCAAACAGGGAGGATGAATGTAAATATCAGACCCAAACTGAAACAGCATATGGACAGCAGCATATATATGTGTGCACAGGACCAGCTTTAGGGCAGAGAAAAAAAGTTAACACTTTCTGTTTTAATTAGCATGTACTAACATGGATCTAAAAAACAGTACTTAAAAATGCTTAAAAAAATTAGATCAGAACGTAAGCCTCCATATGCCTAATACCTAAGTATCTCCAGAGGATTGTTTACCACTTATATCTTGAATAATTTAAATACTTGAAACAAGGAGATGAATCCATATTTATAATGAACACAGAAGTATTTCATTCAAAGACATATATTAAGACTTGCCTGTAACAGGGATCTTGAAAGAACACATGGTGATTGCTCACTAAACTCACAGAAAAAATCCTAATTTACATTTAGGAGAAAAAAAAGAGACAATTCAGTTTAATACCCCATTTTAAAAATATATATCTACACATGCACACATTTACAGTTTTATACACACACACTTTTATATAGGCACACACATATATAGACAATTGTGTAAATACACCTATATTTTGTAAACACAAATACATATACATAGCATAGCTTATACAACTTGCAAGAAAATAAGCATGAGTAATTTGAACAAAACAGAACATATTACAAAGCTGAAATCTATTTTTCTCTGCAACTACTTGTTATTTAACAGAACAAAAGGTTTCTGAATTTTCTTCTCCAATTAGAGGGATTATAGTGTAGAAAATAGATACTGTGAAACTGTTAAAATCACAACGTAACTGAACTAGGTATGTAACAAAACTGCAATGTTTCACTGGTACCAGATGCTTCATGCAAACACGGCTTTAATAAATTTAACAGGAATTAGGAAGACAAAGATTTTTGCTTGATCTTCAAACTGATGTAACTGTGGCTATTCTCTCAGACAGTGAATGTATGTATGGTAAAAAGTATTTCAAGCATTTAAGTGTCTTCTAATAGATGTAGGCAGCAATTGAGACTAACATTCCTTATTCAGGGAAGAACATAAACAAGTGCTTAACTTTATGCCTATTCAGAGCATACTTAAACAAACATGTATTAAGTGCTCTCTTGTGTTACAGGCACATATGCAGAATACTGCTTATTCAATCTACGAAAATCGGGAATACAGCAAGGAATTATGTTCTGCTACTGCAGATGCAGCTCTTCAGCCAAAGACAGAGTTACAAGGAAATCAACTTGCTTGGGCTCTGCCACTAACATTAATAATTATCTAACAGATTATGGGAAAAATTGGAGGTTTGAGAGGAGGAAAGGTCTTTGTCAAAAAAAGAAAAATATTAAGTGTCAGGAAAGACAGAACAACAACGAGAAACACCAGAAGGTTTATACACAACTCAGTTTTTTTCTCCAGTTTGCAACAGCATGTATATATGAAATGATTTTTTCAAGTTACATTTTAAGATCTTATTTTTGTCTATAAATAAGAAATATTGCTTACCAGAATACAGTGCAAATTACTTAAGTTGACTACTTCGCATACAGTTTTTATCCGGTCTATTAGTCTGGAAAAATAATTCACCATTTCTTCCCTTTTAATTATTTTTGCATATCGAGGGAAAGTTGGTGGCAGCAATCTCTGATTAACAAGAGGCTCAAAGCCCATCATAATAGGATGATCTAATGAAGTAGAAGGGGAAAGAGAAAAAAAGAAAGAAATAGAAAAGGTCCATATAAGCTGTGTTTTCAGAACTCACTTCAAACTTGAAAGTCTAATACAAATTATTCAATTAGCCAAAATGAGCTTTTAATTGACAGTTAACTTCCAAAGACGCCAACTACCCAACTGAGACCATGATTACTATTTAAAAAAACTCAGGCCTCAACACCTCAGCATATAATTGTACAGACAGTGAGGTGGTGTTCCCTATTTTAAAATGGCACATGATTTGAAGTGCAATGGACTTAATCAAAAGGTCACATTATCTCTGGCTTTGAAATGACAGTATTGCTTCCAGGAGAACCATCATTTGGTGAAATAAAATTAAGATCAAACAATGCAAACCCTTAACAGCTTGCATAACAAGTATTATTAATTCAAATAGTAATTTTTTTAAAATACATGTAGATCTTAAAAGTTCATCAAGACAGCATATTTAAGAAAGGAAAAAAATGGTAAAACCTGATACATACCTCCTTTAGTGGTATCATTCTGTGCCTGGATACCATGATGCAATGAATTGTGGATGGCAGAAAGCAAGTCAGCTGCCTGAATCATCAGTTTCTGAGCTTCTGCAACTGCACTTGTCTGAAAGGCAGGTAGCAGTTATTCACATTACGCAGCAACATATTTTGACTGTAGAATTACTGCTAGCATCGGAAAAAAAGAATGATATTAGGACTCTAATGTTGGTATGCAACCAGTTCTGGAAAAAAAAATCCAACATATTTCTGTGCAATAAATTGTTGGTTATATTTTAGATACCTATACATACATTTAATACTGTATTTTTTTGCTGTATAAGATAAGCCTTAACAATAATTACAACTGGAAGTCTAGTATAAACTATATGCAAGTCCTCTACTTTTGATGGGGGGCAGGTGGGGAGCAGGGTGGTGCGCGTACAAAAAAACCCACAAAACTCTTCTGCCAAATGAGGTAAAACTTTAAACTGCAAAGAGGAAACAAATTTCCTGTCATTAGTAAATGCAGAATTACTGAGAATATAGATAAACACAACCTATCAAATGAAATGAAATCACTATACGACATTAGAACACGTCCATTAGAAATCTTGATTCATGATCTGCTGACATGCTGAATTTTTTTGTGTCCTATGAATCCAAATCTGTTAGCAAACTGGGTACCATTTAAAATAGCTGTCTGTAAAATCTAAAATCTTTTTTTAAAAATACCGGACTAAAAGACCCTGATGGAACTTAAAATATCTGAAATCTCAAGTCAAATTGAAACTTGACTTCTCTTAGAAAAAAAGATGTTTAAAACCCCCTGAACATCTAATAGAAGCTGAACAAGATCTGTAATTCTGCATAATATATGCTCACGTATTATAGGATCCATAAATCTACTAGAAGAATATGCTGCTAAGCAGACCTAACTCAAATCAAAGTAGTCCATGATGTAGATAAGTCTGATTACTTAAAGTATAAGTCAAGTGGCACTAAATTAATTTACGTTTGCACAGATCATTATCTATGAGCAGTTAACACAGGCAGAATTTGGTTGTACCTCAGTGTAGATCACTGCCATGTCACAGTTCAATTGCTAATACAACTATTGGTTATACTCAGAATGCAATTATTCTCAACCACTTAACCACTTTTTCCTCAACATTGACGTCTATCGATACTTGCACCTGACTTTCAATTTAATCAAGCTCTTTTGAACTGTATAGTATGCAGCTGCTTCAACAGCAAAATATGTGGGAAAGACTCCATGCCGCTTAAGCAAAAAACTTATTTCCTTATGAAAATGAAAATAATAAGCAACAGACAGATATTTATGCTTATATAAAGAAAAAGCTATTCAAACAAAAGGCTTTGTCTTATGTAACATGATTCTACCCTCTTTGCCTTAAAACATGCAGTTTCTTCCCCCCTCAAAAATCAGGAAATCTTATATTCAAAAAAGCAAGCAAATTGCATGGAAAGCTGTTATATTCTTCTTCTCAGACCAAAGAAGTCTAGATATAAATTCAGTATCACATGGAAGGAAAAGGTAAGAATCCTTTAGAGATGGACACAACACCACCCGATGTCAGGCAACACCACAGAAGTAGACTGAACACAAGAGAAGTTTTGCTCATGTGTGTGAAAAGAGCAATCCAAATAAATAAATAAATATTTTTCTTTAGGTGCTCTAGAATGAATATTCTGTCTCTCTGCAAGGCACAGATAATAATGTCAGCTACTAAATCTCCCTGTGTTTTCTTTAAAATTGAACAAAAACTGAATGGTTGCCACTGCAAGGCCTTATCCAATGCTTCACCTGCAGCAACATCAATTCAAATCTACAGAATCTACAGAGTAATTGCTTTGTGTTAGAAAATGAAAATTAGTATTTCACAGGATCACAATGAGAACACAGAAACACCAAATGAACGTACCTCTTTTTTGGTAAATGCTATTAGAACAGTCAGTAGTACCCGGGTGAACTTGACTCTGCTGAACACAGCTAAACACTGCTGATGCTGTAATCAAATAGACTGCAAATTACTATGCAATACGTATTAAATCCTGAAACTTATTAAAAAAAACTTTTATAGATTTATTTAAGTATGCTCTCTAGTCTTAAAAATATGTTACCTAGTATGATTCTGAAGAAAAATTATAGAATTTATAGAAGAAATCCGTACTGCTGTCAGAAAAGCACTAACATAAAGAATACTAAGATAATTTGGGTAAAGTATAACCACTGGCTGTACAGCTATTTCCTATGCAAATGCCATTCAAATCTCAGCTTAAGTGAACAACCACAAATTATTAAACTCATTTTCACTCCTTTTTGCTGTAGATTTACGTTAAAAGTAATTTCTGTAGAAAATAACATTACTGGGAAAGGAAACCTACACCCTTTCTGTATCAACCACATCAACTACATCAATTACCACTTTTCCTAGAAGGAGCTACACTGCTTTCCCCTTATCTTCCTACTTTCTCCCTGGACAGTGAGATCGCCAGCAGCACTAAAAGCTGCTGGGATGGAACTGAAAGAAGAAGGCACAGCACAGGTAAGACCACCTATTTTGCTAGTGGCTTTTTCTTGAGATGTAGGTGTATAAATTGCAGAACTGCACTGGTATCGCTATTCTGCTGTCGGGATCAATTGAGAATTCTATGCCTTCAAAGCATAAAAGCCTACCTGCTAGTTTCAGATTTGCTCAGGGTCATGTTTAAAGTACTTTATGTATGACAGTAGCAGCAATACTGGTGACATATATTTCTCACAAGCTGTTAACTACTGATTAAATAATGATGTACTAATCCATGAAATCCAGGGGGGAAAAAAGAAAGTAAACAATTAATTACTTCAAGTTCAACTTCTGGATCTCTCTCTTCTCCTTGTCGACTTCGAGTGCTCTGAAGGTAAAAGAATTTCAAATAATTTATTAGAAAACGCAAAGGGAAGCTACTGATAAAATCCCTTTACCCTCTCCAGAACATCTGTTAAATAACCCTAAAAATCACTTCTCAGGTTCAAAACCTCTTAATACATAATACAGGTACTTCAGTGATTCAAGACTCTCCTCCAGTAATAAGACCTATCTCAGTCCACTCTGCAAATAGGCAAGGAAACTGTATGAACATTTCATATTGTAAATTGTGGTAAAGGAACACGAAGTGACTTCTTTAACATCACAAAGTATATCTGCATAAAAGCCAGAAGTTAAACATATAGTTTCTGTGCCCCAGGCCCAGTGATGTCTTCTACATCATGATTCCACCTATTACTATTGGTGCAACTATTAAAGGGTTTAGGAAAGTCTGAAGACTTCAGCATCTTTAGCTAGAAGGCAAACCACCAGCATGTTACACAAACCAGTACTGCAGTTCTTCAAAAAACCCCCACCATTTGATGACACAAAACCCCAGCATTCTTCACTATCCAACTCCCTCCCCCAAACCTATGTTAAGTACACTTGAAGTACAATTGACAAGGCAAACATGAGAAAAATACCTTCACTCGTCTTTGCATGTCATCTTCTACATCTTTTAGCATACCTGGAAAAGTCACAGTACAATTAAAAGCTGAGAAGCATTCCTAGGTACAATTGCACCATTCAGAGGTAAAAGGTTTTGAGGAGAAATCAAGTTTTGAAGTGCTTTACCTATTCATTAGGCAAAGACCAGACAAAAAGTATTCTTGTGAGGGATGGTGAGGATGTCTTGCAACAATAGGTAAGTCAGAGTATAGGCTGACTGATCCAATGCTAAAGTGTTCACAAATTTTCTAAAAATAATCAATGGAAAGCTCAAGTATGTACCAAAAGGCTCACATAACATATGTATGTACCTAATATCATACGTATTAATAGCTTTAGAACTACTAGATTGCTTTTACTTCAAAAGCAATCTGTTTAGATCACAACAAATTGAAAGGCAAAGAAGCAGAATTCAAGCAGTCCTGGATGAGCTCTTGCCCAGCCACCTGACTGGACATCTCAAAGCACTTTTTCTGTTTGTCAGGCATTTAACAAATAACATTCAGAAAAGCTGAACCTTTTCTTCAAGGAAAATTAATTTGATGTCTCTTTTTAGCAAGCCACCAACTTTCACAAGACTAATTAAAATCTCAACACCTGAGATTCCTATCAATTCATTAGGTTTGGTTGAGAGTAACCAACATGCTCAAAAGAGAAAGAGACTGATGAAAAGATACACAGAAAAAACACCAACTGTACCTGTAACTCTAAGATCTGTCACACTATTGGCCATTTTAAATCCATAAGTCATTGACTGAAAATCTTCCTAAAAAATAAAAATCAAAGCAGCAATGTAGTGAAACAGAAACAGAAACTACAGAAACAGTAGTAGTTACATTTTCAAGTTAGGGTTTGGGGTTTTCTTTTTGTTTAGGTTGTTGTTGGTTTTTTTCTTGTTTTGTTTTGTTGTTTTTTTGTTTGTTTGTTTGGGTGCTTTTTGTTTAACTCCACCAAGTATAAAAGTCTGGGTTTATTCTGCACAACTGAATACACCCATGGTTTGTGCAACTGTTCTGTCCAAATCTATCTTGGGGTAATTATTTTCTATATAAATCCTTTATACCAGTATGCCCTTCATATTTTCATCAAGTGCCACCCTATCAAAATGTTACAAGAACTAGAGATGCAAAGTACTATTTAATCAATGTTAAATATAGTCATAACAAGTGATTTGTCCAAGCTCAGATGAAACAACAATTTCTCTGAGCATGGAAAACCACACTCTGATTCCATTTCTAGATGGATGTTTCAGAGAAAAGACAATCATAGTTATCTCAAGTAGATAAATAAAAAATTAAACTGGAAGAAAATCACAAAACTGATTTTAAATGGTTAGCACAAGACGTGCATTGCTTCTTAAGTAAAATATTTACATGACTCCAATACTCAAGCAAAATACAGAAAAGATCACACAACACCTTCACTGAAGAGAACAGCATTTCAAAGAGATCAAGTATGATACTTTTAGGAGGATGAACTGCTCCTCCTACAGCATCTTCGAATCAAACAGTAATAAATCTCCCTAATTTACTGGGGTTTTTTGCGTTATGGAGCCTACATATAATGCTACATACTTAACCATAGGAGATATGGAAACACATACCTCCTCAAAAACAGCTGCTTTGTTAACCTTTTCTCTGGCAATATCGCAGATTTTTAGGATCCCTAGAGCAAAAGCCTTCATAGCAGGATCCTCTATGAAGTCTGGATTATGAATGTAAAGGCAAGTGAATACCGTCTGCGCCAAGGAATGTCCTTCTAACCATGTTATCTAGGGAAAAGAAAAATTAAATGTTTTACTCGTGACAGTCATGTCCTCATTTTTCTATCTCCATTCTTTTTCTATCTTACTGTGCTTCAGTGAGTCAAGACCCTATCATGATAACCTTCCATCTAGCAAAAACAGGCAAGAGGTCTCTCAGCCTTCAACCTTGGTCCATCTGCCGGCTGTGGCAGGCAGCACGTTACTAAATCCTAGAACACGAATTCTAACGTGGGATAAACCTGTCCCACAAAGTTCAGGTCTAATTTCTGCGACTTTGACATGACATTAAGTTAAGAGAACATCACATTTATAAGCTTCCTTTATACAAATACTGAATGAAAAATGCTAATGGCTATGAAACAGCTCAGCAATATTCTGCATGTTCTCTTCTACAATTTACAGCTTCTTTTCACAATCCCCTCTCTCTACTACTTTCATGCTGCTTTAAGTTAAAGGGAAAGCTTCTGTAATTCAAACAATTATTTCTATCTTAAAATAGCATAAAACACAGTAGGATCAGATTTTTAATACGACCACTGTCACTTTTCAAAAAAAAGGGGGAAGGAGAAGATTAAATACATTACACCATAACAAATATACAGTGACCTTTACTGTCTTTTTAGACTAAATTAATTTGAAATTTTGTTTTAAAAACCCAATAAATTTTATTTATGTCATTTTAAAGAATAACTGAATATAATTCATATTATTTACTGAGGAAATTAAGAAATCAACATAGAAAAAAATCCCAATTAACAAATAGAAAATAAGTGAATTATCAGTTTTCTGAATGGATTTAGGTATTTTCTTTCTTCAAAATATCCCTGTAAGCAGTGTCAATATTGGCTGTACAGGAATGAGCAATAGATTGCTGTAGGTTACTACATGCTCACTTTCCAACACAGTCAAACACCAATATACAGCAGGCTGGTATGTGTGGTCAGATACCATACATTTAAAAAACACAAATTACAAAACCTTTTTACATCATTCAAAATGCTACCAAATTCTCCTCCATAATGATTTCTTTAATAAAAAAATCCAAAAATCAAAATTATGCCTCTTATAATAGACAAGGCAAGTATCTTAATTGAAATTAAAATACTAAGTATGTATTTTCCCCTTGGTGAATCTTTTTTCTTGAGTTCTACTGTTTTTTCCCTTTTTTAAACTGGATTAAAGGATTATATTTTGTAAGCAAAACCATCTAACATTAAGAGTAGAGAAATGCTTACCAAACAACAAAAACATGTATCCATTATTCCTACCAGCTCAGGTGAAGTGAGGTCCTTTATTTTAATGGTGCCATCCTTGGGAGAAAAAAAAAAAAGAGAAACAAAAAACCGTAAAGACTATTGGCAAAATACAACTTATTATTTGTACAGCCAAAAAGGAAATTGTTGGCTAAGACTTCAGAATATTTGTATATCACTAGCTTTATTGATCAGCTTCATAATGTGCCTGAAATTCTGAAAAACTTTCCCATCATTTTGTTGAACACTGACCAAACATAACGCTATTCAAGGAGAAAGCTAAAATAAAATTTCTGATCTGTAAGTAGCCAATGAAGGTTTAATACCAGTTAACAGTCAACACTTACATCACAAAAGAATATATATAGTCATAATACAGATTGGAAAAAAAAAAAATACGCAGGACCCGTTCTTTGAAGACTGCTTTTTACACTGCAGATACACGTAGAGTTTCACTGCCTTCAAGGTCAGGACCAAGAAGGCAGCAACCCTACTTCTTTCATTTTATTTGTCCAATGTATACAATTCTGCATACACTTTACATGACTTAGCCAATATTTTATAGAGAATTCTCTTAGTCCATCCAAAACCAGGTCCACGGTAAAAAAGTAGTTTTTTCCCATGTTAGTATATTATTTTTTCCAAAGTAACAGAAATTCTTTCAGCCTCCCTCCACCAGTTGATCTTGACCAAGCATCAAAAGTTAATCATTACTGTCAATGTTGTTAAATTAGTCAGCTTCTGTTCAATACTAATGAACTGCTAGTTTCATAAAGTGTTAATTTCCAGCTTTTGTAGGGAAGGTCATTTTCATTCAGATTGAAGAGGGACTAACCAATACATTTTCATATAAACGTCACATTTTGGGGAAGCACAGGGTGTTTTGCAAAACCATTGCTGAAATTTATTTTGTGAGGTATCAATACCCAACAATTTCACTCTAGTTTTCACTGGAAAAGTTAGCATCATTGTGATAATGCAGGTAACAAAAAAGGTAAATATCGCAAGCTACTTCTTACTTAACTGTTCAAAATAAAGAAGAAAAAATCAATTTTAAGTAAAGATTGAAAAGATGTTGAATTGTGCTTAACTGCAATTTGATAAAATTACATTGTGCTTTTACCGACAGTGTAGGCAAAAACAGGAAAGTCATGCGTACCTTAATAGCTTGCTCAAAGTTAAGAACCTTTCTATTAACTTGGTTTCCAATCATACCAGCGTCCATCTTGGGATCCATCATTTCAATGGCAGACATGGCTTCAAACAGACCAAAACTAAGAACACCAATAAAAAAAACAAATGTTCTGAATGCAATTGTTTTATATAAAACAGTCTTCACAAAGACTGTAAAAAAACATATGATGGCAAATTGGGTACACTCACTACAGACAGTTCTCTACAGACAATAAGGGAAGGTATGTGAACATTACTACTGATTTTCAGAGACCATCATTCTCAGGAATTTGAGGATCTCTCAACAATTAAGTAAGAAAAAAGGATGCCTAAAAGTAAAACAAAACTCTTAGCCTTTTTTTAAAGCTGAAGTACACTCCTCAGCCAAATACAGCATTACTAAATCTATGTAAATCTACTTGTTTCCATACACCTCATACTGACATAGTATCTATTTAAAGTTCACATAGTAAACTGATTATTAATTGAACAAACTGTTCTTTATTACGCTACATCCAAAATCCCAAGATATGTCCCCCACAAACTAATGACAATGCATATGACACAGACTGAAACCAAAAACCAGCATGTGACAACAGATCACTTTTAGTCAGGGCATAAAAGCTCACAGGAGAATCACACCAAATGAAGACACATACAATATTCATCAGAACTTCTGCACAAGCCTTTATTATATAAAAAAGATTGTGGCCTGTGGCACATTCTAATTCAGAAAAGGATATCTGGTCTAAAATGCTCTTATGTATAAAATTATGTCCGAAAAAAAGTGCTTTGATTCTACTGAGTAAATACTCGGTGACATCCTAGCACACTCTTTTAAGCAGGTTTGCATTTAGTAGTGTGCTTCTGTTTTCTGGGCTATGAGCTTTAAATAAGCATTTTTCCCTTTACGGAAGTGAACAGACTCATGTGGCTAAACAACTTACACTGATCTTTAAAATATTTTAACCTCACGTCATTTTTTTTTATTTTAAATATATTTTTTCTTAGTCCGTAGTGCTCTCAGTTTCCGTTTTAGCATGTGTCATGGTATAGCTGACCCCAACTGACCAAAGGGATATTCCGTGCCATATGACGTCATGCTCAGTACACAAAGCTGTGGGAAAAAGGAGGAGTGGGGAACGTTCACAGTGATGGAGTTTGTCTTCCCAAATAACTGTGATGGAGCCTTGTTTTCCCGGGGATGGCTGAACACCTGCCTGCCCATGGGAAGCAATGAATTAATTCCTTCTTTTGTTTGCTTTGCTTGCGTACGCAGCTTTTGCTCTACCTGTTAGACTGTCTTTATCTCAACCCATGAGGCTTTTTCTCCCTTTTACTCTTCCGATTCTCTCCCCCATGCCAAGCTGGGGGAGTGAGCGAGTGGCTACGTGGTCCTGGTTGCTGGCTGGGCTTAAACCACGACAGCATGTCATTTTAGAGTTACGTTAAAGAACATGGATTGTTTATCCTAAACTTGTCAGTGACATTTGACACCAGCAATTTAAAAGCTTAAAAGTCTTTCTGGCATTTTTTTATAAAAGCATGTCCACATAAAATAGTTCAGTAGGCCCAGCACTGTCAATACCACTGACCATAAGCGCTATAAACTTCTAAACTACATCGATCAACTGAAAATGTAACGTTATGCTGGCACCATGAGAAATTTCAGTATTCATAGAGGTGCATCACACACATACTGCTGAGGACAAACGATGTGCCGAATACTTCAACTCTTTTATTTAAAGCAAAAGTTTAAGAAAGCTTCGTTGACACTGCACAGCTTGCTTATTAGTAAACATTGACATCTTTGCACCAATCCTGTGTAAAAACCAGAACATGGGCATACTTACAGCTTGTCATGAAGTAGTTCCCCTAACTTCAGTTCTACAAAGGAACAGAACAGGATAAATAATTAGAATCACCCTTCTAGTGCGACTTTTCCAGGATAGTCTTGTCTCTCACCAAACTGTTCTATGTGGAAAAAGAACAACGTGGGGGCAGCAAACCAGACATTTCTGCTGCACCTTCATTTCCTTTTACTTACAAAGCACTTTCAAGACTGAAAGGCTAAAAAAACCCAGTTGTTCACAGTCTTTCCTCATCCCTCTCTGTTATACCAACTGTTAAAGGGGTTTCAGAATTACCAAGTAGTAGCATTTGAATAGCCTGGAATACAGGACAGCAGTTTTCTGTGCTCCTTCTTTATGAAGATGTCTAGTTTTTTCCAGGAGAGTTTACTGAAAGGTTTGCTTTTCTTCAGTACTTTTAATGAAACCTTCAGATGTACTTGATCTGTACACAAACAGTATATGACTAACATACAGGAATCATCTGACAGGATAAAGAAATTGCCTTATCATTATGTAATATTGTGTGCTGTAACTTGCAGTTTTATATTTATTTTTCCCTAATGTAATCATAAAAAATAAATTCCCTGTCATGGCAAACTAGCACTAATATTTAATAACAACAAAGGCAGTACTTAAAAAGATGCAACTGCTTCCTTGCGATTGGGAGGCATTGCATGTCCTCAGAACTTTGGCCTTGTTTCAAAGATGAAAAGCGATGCACCGACCAATTAAATGAATAAATCATTGGACCGTGAAGATCGAAAAATGTACAGGGAAAAACAGAGTATTGATTTTTCATGGGTGAATGAGGTTTCCGTTTGGCAGAAGAGATAGGAAGAAGTTTTTGCAAAGAAAAAAAGCAGGTGTTAAAATGCACAAGATGAAAACACATGACTTTAAAAAGATAATTTATGTATTCCGGAAGACGAAGCAAGGTGAGCTTCCTCTGATATTTCCAACATCACAAATAAGTCAAAGAGAGGGAAACACAGAATCAATGTTGTCCATCCATCTGGAGCTTGAACTTGGCTCAAACTATTGCTTAAAACACCTCAAAGAGCTATACTTAATCGTTCAGAGGATTCCAAGTTTTCTCAGAAAACAGGCAGTACAACTCACCTCTACAAGCTTCTTCAAAATCCTCGGTTATATCTATCCAGCTTGTATTACTCTTTTCCATCTTGTCAGGCATCCCGAGTTCCCACCCTGAATCATCATCTTCTACTGAAGCTTTCATAACCATGATACCGCACCTTTAAATCCGCACCAGAGACGCTGCACATTATGCACAAATTAGAGAAAGTGCTTCATGGGAGTAAATTTTTTTCAAGTATCAGGTGAGACAGGCAAATTATGATTTCATTTAAATCAGCCACCATTACGTAAAAACACCCAAAAAAACTTATTTATAAAAAAATCTTTACAAAAAAAAAAAAATTTTCTTATTCACCGTTTCTCTACAGCTAGCTTATAGGCTACAAAATCTCAAAAACTAATGTCCTGGTTTGAGCTACAAAGAACTAACTTCTCTTCTGATGCTTGGGAAAATGGCATTTTTAGAAGACCCTAGTGTCTGAATTTGTGAAAATACTTTATAGCTAGGGAGGCTACATGGGATTCAAAGTCTCAGTGTTTTTGAACTGCGCCAGCTGCAGGGATGAGGAGGAGCGAGACCCAGGCACTTGACCCAAGCTGGCCAACAGGATTATTTCATACCATGAATGTCACATTCAATATTAATTAGAAAGTTTTCTGCATAGTTTTCTCTCTCCCTCAATGGCAGCAGTCCAGAAAACTTCTTACCCTGTTCCCAGACCTCTTCGTCCCAAAGCCGTAGAGCTCACAGTGTCAAACACTTGCTGTCCACTGCTGGGAGCACACAGCTTCCTACTGATAAAATTAGCTGAGTATAATCCTTGTATATTTTATGTTAGTATCAGGATCAATATCGGTTCTTTAGTATTATTAATATTAATTACTTAGTCTGATTCTATTAACCTATTTTATTTCAACCCTTGTGTTTGTTTTTCCCCCTGATTCCCCTTCCTGGGTGGGGAGGGGTCATCAGGTGGCAGAATCATTGTCTAAATGACAATAAATTGTTACAACTTGACAATATATATTGTCAAACTGTAACAATGAAGGACATCAAAACTTTAGCAATACAGCGCCATAAAAAGTGCCTACTGTCAAAATGGGAAATAACGTCAAGAAATCCCCTATTACAGGAGATACAGAGGTCACTTTGTCTTCATTTTACACCATCAGAAATATGCCTCCTCTGTGAAGGAATTAAAGAGAGCGCTGTAAAACACTGACCACACATATATGATATTCACGGAATCACGGAATTGTCCGAGTTGGAAGGGACCTCTAGAGATCATCTAGTCCAACTCCCCTGCTAAAGCAGGATTGCCCAGAGCATGTTACTCAGGACTGCATCCAGGCGGATCTTGAAGATCTCCAGAGAAGGGGACTCCACAACCTCCCCAGGCAGCCTGTTCCAGGGCTCTGTCACCCTCACTGTAAAGAAGTTCTTCCTCATATTTGAGTGGAACTTCCTATGTCCCAGCTTGTGCCCCTTGCCCCTCGTCCTATCGCTTGAAATTCATACAAAGTATATCCAAAAAACTTGTGGAAACGGGCATATTTCCTCCGACTTCTCCAGCAGAATAGTAATATCAAAATCACAGTAGCCATGTTAAGCAACACCAGACCCGACTGCAACTTTTAAACTTCACCGA
Source organism: Limnodromus scolopaceus (assembly GCA_028565335.1). Taxonomy (NCBI): domain Eukaryota; kingdom Metazoa; phylum Chordata; class Aves; order Charadriiformes; family Scolopacidae; genus Limnodromus; species Limnodromus scolopaceus. The sequence continues at coordinate 45,571,825 of JAOXNO010000020.1, read as the reverse complement.
CTGGTTATTTTGAACTGTTTCCATGCTTCTGCAATCTCACAGCACACAGGGCGGCCCTGAGGAATTTTATGTTTGGGCAGCCAGCCTGCATTTGAGACAGAAGCAATGCTGAATCTCCATCTTCCAACAAGAGGCACCGACCAGCCCGGGGAGCGCCACACGGCTCCGTCAAGGCCGCCACGGCATCTTTAAACAAAGGTTTCCGTGACATGGGACCTCCCAGACGACGGTAATTAACAAAAACAAAGCGGGGCAGGGAAGGAATTAAACGGATTTTAAAAGCTGTTCCGAGAGCTCCTTCGCCCAAGGAATGCTCGGCTTCCCTTCGCCCCCCGCCACGCCGTCCCAAGCGGCCGCAGGGACTGCCGGGCTCCGCGGGCCGGAGAGCGGAGGAGATACGTGGGGAACTGATTGAAATAAATGGAAATCACGCTCGAGGTTTCACACGTTAACGCCCGCGCACCCAGACACCTCCCCCCCCCCCACCGCAACCCCGCACCCCGGGTTCTCCCCTTCCCACATGTCCCCCGTTCCCAAACCCAGAGCCGTCTCGGCCCGCAACTACAGCTGCGGCACAGGGGCCGCTAGGCAGCCCAGCTCCCCCCGGGCACCGTGCACAGCGAGGGGCCGCCCGCTGGCAGGCCGGGCGGCTCCTACGCCCCACCGCAGCCATAAACATGCACAGGCAGATATAACAAACAGAAGTCCACATGACCAACTTTCTTCAAACTTCTTTGCAGATACAGAGTCATATAAAATCCTAATCAAAGATCAGACTTCAAAAAGTGTAATGACTGCTAAGTGGACAGTCATGTGAAAAAGCCTGCTCTTCTGTGAAGCTACAACTTAATTCACTTATTTACATCTTCTCCCTCTCCTTATCTGATCTCTACCACCTCCACATTTTCTGCCGTGTTGTTCTCACCACCTCAAAAACAATTTCTACATCGTCTATATTAGCCAGTCTGTATTACCTATAGAAAAAAAGGCAAAGTGTTATGAGAAGTCAGAGACCATTAAAAAGTTGTAAGTACACTACACTGATGCTTCTCTGTAACTTACCAATGCTCCAGTCTTTATTATCCTTTGTTAGGAACTATTGTATCTAGTTTCAGGCACTACCTGACAGTAATGCCACATCCTCTCTCCACTGAACCCCAACCCTTAGCAGGAGTCCTGACCCCTTTCAATACATATGGGTATGACCATCACCACGCTTTGTGTGAACCCAGAAGCTAGGCTGACATACATCGAGGCTCAGAAGCTGCATGAAGGATTCCTGGACATTCACTTACAAATGTTTCTTGTATTGTTAATGACAAACTCCTACAGGAAGGCTTATGCATCCTTCTTATCTGTAAATGACCAAGTCCCACAGCTTACACCAGCATTTCAAAAGGGCATTAGATTTCCAGACTGAGCAGTCTTGCAACAGTCCATCTGGCATTTCCTGTATAATTTGTTTTTTTCCTCTTCAGTCTTATTCAATTAAAATCAAGACTATGGATTCAGCTAAGAATCAATGTAAAAATGATAAACATCTTAGGATTTAATGTACAGTTAAATCATAAAACAGACTGAAAAAAAAAAAAGGTTACATCTCTACACAGTCAGCCAAGGCTTTAATTACTGTGTACCAGGAACTACTATGACATATAAAATGGGGAATGCATAGAATAATGCTAGCCATCTCATTTTTAAGAGTAATGTAAAAGTCAGCCTTAGAAGAAAATATACATCTGCAAATTCTGAGGAAACTGCGCTATGGTTCTGGCTTCACTGGCAGAAGAAAGTCTAATATAAAGTTGGGTTTTACTTGCAGGCTGCATACAAGTACTTGTAAAACCACGGGCAATATTATGTTCAGTCTTCTTTTGCACTTAATCACTTGCATGAAAATGAATTCAAATCATTGTATTTGCTTTAAATACACTAAGTGATACTTCGCACATTTTAAAATTATTAGTTTAATAACTGTAAGTACTGATTTCCACATTTAGAGTGTGTTCTGTGCACTTTAATTGACGAACTCCTGAAACAACTAAGATAATTTTGACAATTTACAGAAACACTGCCATGAAATGAACCCGAAGCTTTGATTTAAAACACACAGATTAGATATATTCCCACTAGATTTTTAAATACATAAAGTTTTCCTTAATCTACCAAATGTAAATAATACCACTGATAGCAATCATTATAAAAGTATCCAAACAGAAGAAATTGTTCAGAAGCAATAGTAGAAATACTGAAAAAAATTGCCCCAAAGGCAGATGGATTTTATCTTTTAAGATTTAATGTTTTTACATAATCTAGAATGCTAAGACTCCGTAAGTAAAATTAAGTCTTTAATGCAGTATACGAAAGTATCTGACATAACTTTTCTCAAACTTTCTAAGAAGAAAAAAGTGGTTTGATTTCTGCTTCATTTGAATTTTTCCTGGAATTCTACCAGGAAAATTTAGCAAATGAGAAGACTCAATTTATTTATTATCACCAAGAGGCTTTTATTTCTGCCATTCATGACTTCTTCTGTACTGTTTAGAACAAGGTCTACTCCAAAAAAAAAAAACCAGGATAAAACCTTCTATCTGATAAAGCTTAGGACAACAAACATTGAGTGAGTTATAATAACCTCCTGCTTTTCAACATGGTTAACAGATCTCATAAGATATTCAGACTCTACTTGGTCTCTCTAAATACACGAGAATGCAATGAAAAAAATCCAAAACAGCCAACAATTTAATCATATATCACTATATACAGAAGAGGACAATGTTGACTAAATTTGTGTTATGAATTAGAGTTACATTTATTAAAGCCACATAACAATCCAGGGGCAGAGTCCTTCAGGCACCCAATCCTGTCTAGTCCATGCTGCATTTTTATTAATTTACAATATCAAAAGAGAAGAACAAGCACCAGATATTAAATTTATTCAAGTTTAGATTGACTCACAGTGTGATCCTTTGACAAGGTTAAAACCAACAGTCTATCACACAAATATTAATTGAAAGTTAAAGTAGTTAGTCTTCAGGAAAAAATACAGCCTCTTCCTTCTATAGGGAAAGAGTTCCAGAGGATAACGAGTGAAATGTCAAAACACCAATAGTAATCTATAATTAACTTGATTAAAATGAAGCCAACTTGTTCCTCCTCCCTCAAGAAAGTGTGAAACAAAACAATATAAATAGAAATCTAGAAAAGATAAGCTCAATATAGAATATTTTGTTAACGAGAGAAAATAATAGGAGACAATTTATTAAATATTCCTATTGCTTGTGAAGACAGCACTTGAAACTTCCATAACTTTACTTAAAACAAAGACTGATAGAAGCTTTATGGGAGGCAGAAAAATAAACATCTTAATTTATCAATTTAGACATACATATTTTATACATATAATAGGCACCTTCAGCTTTTTCACACACATATACACTCCAGACCTGCAAGAACATTTCAATTTCACTTTAAAATGATTATAGTAAATAGCATAGTTTCAGTCATGCTGACTTACAGCTACACTCTTGATTCTATGCTTTAGTAATTTAATATGCTATTTCAAATCAGTTGCTTGTATTTTATCTATTCCACTTCACAGAAACACAATGCACTAAGACATTAGTACTGACAAAATAATTTGAAATTATCAAATAGTACAGACATAAAAATGGACACATCCCAACTGCATATTTTAACAGGAAAAGAAACAATTATTTCAATAATTAATACCCTGCTGGATTATTTTTTTCCTTCTTAATTATGTTATTTTATTGTGTTAACACTACATATATGTAACATGCCTTACCAGATACGGTCAGCATTAACAGCGTCATCGTACAACAAAATATATAGGCAAAACCCACCAACCACCAAGGCGTGGAATGTGGACACTGTCCTGAAAAAGAGATCACAGTCATAAGGAGGTTCTGTCATTCACAACTTTCTGTACTGTGCTCGAGGTAGGATGTTTCCAAAGACATTCCCAATTGCATCCAGATACCTCTGGAGAAGGCAATCTCTTCTTTACGCTACATCCAACCACTTATACAATGACAGGTGGGAAAAACAGTCAAGAAGAAGGACTCTATTAGACTGGAGTGGGGCTGGGGGATGTTAAATAAAAAGTAGGGTCTTAAAGTAACTGAGATCTACATTTTCCTCCAATTATCCCATAGATTAATGAATCCTTAAAGACAATATGACATTCAGTTCTCTAACAAATACCTACTACATTGTTGCATTTGCTGGAAAATCTGTATGTATTTCATATTCAGATTGGCCTATGAGTCCTGCAGCAGCAGCTTTCTTGTTAATAGAAATAAGAATAGACCCATAATAAATCTCCCAAGTTCAGGTTTTGGAAAGAGGGGCGCTTAATGAAAAATCCTATCATGGAAAGTTCCAAAAAGAACTTCTAGTGCATTTGAAGTATATGCTGATTTTCAAAGAGAAAAGTTATCTAACAAAAGGTTGTAGATGATTATCTGCGGTATAACAGCTACAGATTCATATGAAGTAGCAGCTTCACTTTATTTTATACTCCTCTTGTCCTATATAAAGTCACAGTAACCACAGTTGCCTTGTCCATACTTGGGTACTAAACAATATTATTTTTTTTCCCCAAAGACACCAGTCTCAAGCATAGAGGCTGCACGCACACTGTAGATAAACCCTGAATGTTAACAAACACTTGAAGAGAATTACCTATTTACAGAGGCCCCAGCAGGGTTTCTGCCAGCCCACAGGCCAGGGCCATTCCTGCCCTTTTGAGTCCGCATGTATTCTTGGAAGGTAGAACAATGCAATGGGCACAGGTCCAAAATGTGTAACCTCGTTCCTCTAGCCATGGGTTTAACACTACTATAAACTGCATCTAGTACTGTGTAGCTAGGGTCTGCTTTCCCACTTTTCAAGTGTGACTAGAAAGAGAAAAAAAAAGATGTGCCAAAATAGCTCTACTGAACCATGGATACTATTTAAGAACTCTCAGTTCAGTGCCGTGTGATCAGAAACACCTTTGCACCATATTCACAGCATTAACAATATGCACACAAATGTATACATGCTGTTAGTTATTAGTCTTATCTTTGTACATTTTGAATACATTTATTTGGAATGTATTAATATTTTAATGTGCACAAGACACTCTCATAAGTCTAAACTATTAGTGTTTAGAATACAAGCTATACACAAGCTTAGCACTTGAAGGGGAAGGAAAAAAAAAAAAGAAAAAAGCAGATATCCTTTTTAACTCTGGACTTTGAAGTTTCTCCATAGAAGAGGGGACTGAAGAAAAGAAATAGTGCAACACTCCATTTTAATATGGAATCTAGGTCAAACTATCAAGCTCAGTACCTTTCCTTTAAATTACTGTCAAAGCTTGCATCCTTTAACTCCTCATTAAACTGCAAATAAAGTTGCACTGGTAAGTTGCATACTTGTTCCTTTATTATTGAATATTTTTTTTTTCGCAACTGCTTCATAGCAGTACAAACATGTATTATAGAAGAGGTGACAGGAAATTATCCATAATAAATTAAAGAGTTATACTACATTTGTGTCAAAGTATAGTTTTTTACTCAATTTGAGCATCTGCATACTTATGATTTCAAAAGCAATTACTTTATTGCTTCTTAATTTTTGGTCAGAATGAACAAACTGACAGTATGGGAAACAGTCCAGAGCCGCAGTTCAAATGCTTGATTACAAAACCCTCCAAACCATAGCAATATATTTTCAATGCTACGGCTCATTTCAGGCAGATGCCCTCTTCCAGACCCAGCTGAGCTGATAAAAATGCATAACCATCCTCTGTGCCAGTTTCCTTCAGGACTGCCAACAGAACCATTTGTGTGAGCACTCCCTACACCAGTTCAATATAGGACAAAATAACAAACATCTACTTTTAAATCATTTAAGTTAACCCAACTCATTTTACTGAGACAATAGCTTTCTCTACCTGCACAGCTGTCTGCAGAGTACATGTGTGTCTATATACGTTCTCTGAACACGTAAGATACTCCTTGAAATGCCTCTTCATTTTGGTGAAACACTGGTGTGACGAGGCAGTTTGACAAAACACTGTGTTTGGTCAGCAGAGTTAACAGTCAATTTTGTAGGAACACAAGCCCAGTTTGCCTTTCTTTCACTTCATGCCCCCCTCAGGTATAACATCAACAAGCTGTTGATGAACATGCTTTGTGCTTCATGCCTTCTAACTCCAGAACTGAATATAGCACTGGACCACAACTCGCCCACCTGTGGGAAAACATCTACATCCTGCTACCAACCCCAAGGAAAAATGTGGAAAGTAGTAACAAAAAGGACACAGCCTGGGGGGCTGTATCAACTTGAGTAGTTAAACACCTTACTACAAAGTAGCCAAGATTAATGAGCAGCTTATTTCCAGCACACTTGTGATGTGTGAAACAATTCATATGTTATTATGCAAAGCACTACAACTTAGCATAGTGCTACCAGGCATGGGTATGTTCTCAGAAAGCCTATTATGCAATTCAAGGGTCACTTGATGTGGCTTAGAGACAAAAGTTCAGCTCCAACACGACAACAGTTTAGTTTCCCTATCTGCCTCTATTGTCAATTGTGACAGAGATAAACCTAAACTGCACTGCTATCATGAGCATCCTACAAAGTTATTCTGGCAGATAGGTAATTATTCAAAGATCGAACTGAAATTAAGATGGTGCCTTTAAGAACACTGCAGGTGGACGTTTGCCAAATGGAAGGGCACGACTATTTGAGTTGCTAATGCTGTCTAGAACAATGGAAACAACTTTAAAAGTATCCACCTGATACTGCCTTTAAAGTGCACTGAGGAGGGACAGTGATGCGACTAATGCATTTTAAATGCAGTGACAGCCATATAGTACTTTCTTGAGCTTCAAATTTGAGAAACACCAGAAAAATACTTCAAAGTTGTAATAGGCTACTCAAGCATAGTTATATGTTACCATATACATAGTATATACTGTAATATACATAGTTATACTATATAAACTAATTTTAACTGGAGAAGCTTGTGCACTTTATAAAATACAATTTCAGAGCAGTATATCACAAATAAAACCTCAGTGATCATCCCATTTGCAACTACTACCCTATAATTTCTTTATGTCTTAAAAAAGAGGAAGGTACCCAGGAGAGATTCACAGGGTTGAACAAGTTTCTAACAGTGCTCTGTCTGAGGAGACAAGCGTAATGCAGGTGGATCCATCCCACTGACACAACTGCAGAAAGACAAAAGGAGTGAGGAAGGTTTTTAAGATTCAGTTTCCGCAGCTCCTTCCTGAATGTGGACCCTGTCTCTGTCATAGCTTCCCACTCTTCTTCTTCCACTCTACTTCCCCACCAACACGCAGATGTACCTGTCTAACCCTGCCTCATACCACTACACCGAAGACTCATCAAATTTCTTGGAAAATCATAACTTATCAAAACCAGGGTAGGGTGTAGGGTAGTAGCACTGGGAGAACAGACAGCAACTTGCTTTGCACCCAAAAGCATGATGAGAGATACACTAGAATTTAGATCACAGAATAAATTGCAATACTTTTGATTTTCACATATGTTTGGGGGAAGGGAATGTTGTACCTCTTCTCTTTACTAGAAGCATCACAGAGAAAACATTTAAAAGTAATCCCCTTTACCTTACTACCTCTCACCAGTCACTGTTTTCTTTTTCTACTAACTTTCACTTGGGCAACACTGCCTAACGAAATGTTTAATCATAGAATCACAGAATCTTCTAGGTTGGAAGGGACCTTAAAGATCATCTTGTCCAACCGTCAACCTAACTGACAAA
>JAOXNO010000020.1:45502892-45539367 GCA_028565335.1 Limnodromus scolopaceus | reverse complement strand
GGTAGTTTTCCCTTGAATAGCAGGTTTGCTAAAGTATCCTGGCACTTAACATAAACTATATCAAATATAAGTTACTCTAATTGACATAGATAAACAACGTTTGTACCCATATCTTGATTTTATTTGCTGCAACTAATTTCTCTGTTCACAGTTGCTCTTGGAGATGCTGTTACATATAATTAGTCTGCTGCAATGCAATGCAGGCTTTGCAAAATCTCTAAGTTTGCCAGAACTAAGGAGAATTCAGACTGTTTTCCAATTGAGATAAAATGTAAAGGTGAATGAGCCACTCCCCTTACTCCAGCATGGGATTTCCGTTGGTGGGTTTTTTTCTCTGTTCTAGATGGAAAAATAAATGTAAAAAACCTCTCTTGTAGTGTTTCCACCAGTTCTCGGACTGGGTCTCTGCTGTCACAGCTGGAGAAGATAAATTTGGACTCTGTATTAGGAGAAGCAGACAGTGCCAGATATGTTACCTCAAAGATCCTTCATCTGGTTCAGAGTCAAGGTAAATATCTAAGTTGTGTGGTTTTAGTAGTTTCTGTTTGGTGAACTTGATTATCCATCCATTTTTGTCACTGATTGTTTAAAGTACCTGTTTAAGGCCATGTTTATTGGTGTCTGATATAATATTGGTTACATTGAGAGCATTTTCTATTATCAAACAGCTATAATTTAAGTGATAATTCACAGTGTGTGTATATGTGTTTGTATGCATATATGAGATGTAGAAGTATCTGGAAGAGAGCTTTGTTACAGATTCTTTTCTTTACAGGATTTTTCTTAGGGCATGACAAGATTGTTGAACAAGTGAAAGCAAAAATGAGTTCTAGAATCACTTAAGTCTTTTACTTATTTTAGTTTGTTTTATATACATAGATCTTATTATTTGCAGTGTAGATTTTGCGATCAATCTGTGTATGATCCCTTTTTGTTTTTTCTGCAAGCTAGGATATTAAAAGAAAAATGGTCTTTTTCTCATTGGCAGAAAAAACCAGGAAGGAGATGACTTCTAAGGGCTCTACTGGAATAGAAATTATCCTGTCAACCCTAGAGGTAAAACCTTTTAATCTGTGTGGTTTTGGGTGCATAGCAAGTTTTCATTTTACCACTGGGCTTTGTATTATTAAATATGTTGTTATTGTAGCTAGTCTCCAAAACTTGCTTAAGACTGTAATGATTAGATATGGTCTATAAGTATCATAGCCTACTTAAGAATTTATCTCCCTTATTTTTAAATATTCTAAGAAATATAATATTTTGCCATACTACAAACTAGATTTCAATTGGTTTTGTGGCTGATTCAGGCTGCGTAGTTGGGATGGTTAGATAGGTGGTTACATCTTAAGTTATGTTTGATTTGGCAATTTCTTCGAGCTTTAAGTATCTTAACCACTGTATTAGACTTCTACATTAAGCAAAGAAATCTTTCTGGCTTTTATTGCAGAATACAAGAGATCTTCAGACTATTCTAAATATATTGAACATTCTCATTGAGGTAGTATCAGTTGGTAAGTTTTCATTAAGGAGCAATTTTTGATCATATTCCTGTATTCTTCTGCAGACTTTTGGGTTTCTTAGGGTATTTCTGTGTGTGTGCTTTGGGTTTTTTTGTTTGTTTGTTTCTGACGTTTCCTAAAGCTTATTTATATGAAGAACAAAAAGAACATGAAGACTGAAGTCACCTTTCAAATAATCATACACAAATATTTTACATTGCTATAAGTCTTAAGTCCAGCATCTTCTTGCATACTGCAGTCACATATGAGGAAAATTATTGCTGTTCTAAAGACTTACTTTATGGTAACTGTAGCTTAGATACTTAATTGTTCTTTGGCTTCAGACATTACAGTGGAGTTTTATTTTCTAGGTGGTGGTCGGAGAGCTGGCGTCTTAGTCAGTAAAGGAGGGACACAGATCTTACTGCAGCTGCTTTTGACTGCCAGCAAAGACTCTCCACCAAATGAAGAATTAATGGTGCTTCTTCATACTCTTCTAGCAAAAATTGGTCCAAAAGGTGATAATGATATACTTAAGTAATATGGCTTAATGCTTTACAATTTTATAATCGAAACGTAAGAAAAATTTTGCATTCTAATATGATATAAACATCCATGTACTCAGAATTGATAGAGAACAAAAGGAGGACTAAAATAGAGAGGAGGGAAGAATGTTGAAAAAAGATATGCAGAGTTGATATTATCAGTAGAAGGAATTCACAGTTCATTTAACTTTTATTTTTTTTATAATAATTTTGAAATTAGTGGGATTGATCTTGTGTTTTTTTGATGTCAGACAAAAAGATTGGCATGAAAGCAAGAATTAATGGTGCCCTAAATATATCATTGAATTTAGTGAAGCAGAATTTGCAGAACCACAAGCTAATATTGCCATGTCTTCAAGTATTAAGAGTTTATTCAACTAACTGTAAGTATTGCAGATAATTATTTTCTTTCCCATGTGATATAGAGTTTTTTACTTAAATATGGTTAAAATATTGGTCTAAGTGCTTGTTTACTGTTAGGTGTTTAAAATAAATATTTTTATCTGTGAATTTGCTTTCTATATCATCAAATTGCTTAAATTCTAATAGAAGCTGTGAAGCATGTTTGTAGTTCTTGTGTATGTTTTTTGTTCTCTGTGTGTGTGTATGTAATTGGAGGGGGGTTTAACCAATGCTCTTGGAGGTGCCAAATTTTGAGTTGTCTAATTTGCATAAATGCTGATGCATTAAGATCTAAACCAGAAATGGTAACATTGTGCTTGCAAAAGCACTTCAAATGAAATAATTATTCTTTCTTGTACATGTTCATGGGCTTTTTGTTTTTATAATTTTATTTCATTCTTGATTTTTAATTTAAAACTTGGTTGACACAGGGAATATTGTATTTCTTTATTTAGCCTTTTCCTTATTGCTTTCATTGAAGTGCCCTACTGTTGGACTAATAGTCTTCCACAAGAGATTTATTTTCTGTTTGGTCAGGCATTAGGAAGTTGACGAAAATACTGTGGTTCTTGCTGTATCTCTACAGTCAGTTAGATGCTCTGAAGTTTTTCCTTTGAGTTCAAAATGGCCATTAAACCTCTTAAATAAGTGCAATGCAAGAAACTTAAAACATAACCACATTCTTCTAAGAGAATTGGTTTGATGATCTGTAAGATTATGTTTTAAGTACATTCACATGAGCACCTGTAATTCATAAAGTCCCACTACTTTTAAAATGTGGAAGCTTTATTTCTGTTGAGCTGTCCAATAATGAGATAAAATGCTTCTAAATTAAAGAGTTTAATACAGGTAGTTGCGTAGCTTAGCTGAAAACTTGCTTCATCCTCAAAGTAGAAAATTGAATTGAGCCTGTAATTCAGATACTGCTTATGTCAATTCTATCTTTCGGTATTTCCCTCTCCTTATAAACAGAAAAAAGTAGTAGCTTATTACATTCCAATGGGTAGTACTATTTAAAGTTCGTGTACAGTTGCTACCAGAATAGAGTCCAAACTTTACTTAGATTCTAGTGTTGTAATGTTGCTGCTAATGATGATGAAATTGTAGTTTTGGTACAAGTACTAAATTCAACACTAATAACAGCATTTGTTACATTGAAGTCAATTCTTAATTGCTCTCTTCCTACTTTGCTAGGCCTGCATATCGCTAAACTCAGTCAGGAATTGAATTTCTGTGCCTGCTCAGCAGTTTGTATTCTCAGTGCGCGTTCAGCTTCAGCCATACGTACATCTGGTGTGCGTTTCTTGAATTTAGGACTTAGCATAATTTCTGTTAAGTTGTGCCCTTTCAAACAGATTACTTTTATAATATTTTTTTTTCTGGGAACAAACACGCATAATGTGTAGCTCAGGAAAGCTTATACCAGTTGAACGCTTGGCTTTCAAGTCCTGGTGGACATACTTGTCTGTCCTGATGCTGAAGGATAATAACAAGTCATAGAACTTAATAGACTTGAAATTTTAGAAACCTGTTGTCTTGATAAACTGTGAGGTGGTTTTTTTAAAAGACAGTTCTTTTTAGAAGACAATTGTATTTTTTTTTTCAATATATCTTAATAACAAAGCAGAAGCATGCATTGGAAGTAGTACTTGATTTTATTTGTAAAGTAATAATACTTTTTCTTCTTTTCCAACTTTTAACAGGATTGGATTATTACACTAATTATGTGTAGTTTCTGCTTGTCATTGTATGTCTTAAAGCAAAAACGTGTCTGACTTAAGTTTACTTAAAAATTAACTTACATGGATTTTAGTTTGAGTATATTGATTTTTGCTGTTGCCTTTCTTATTACACTATCTTAAAATGGATTTGTTTTAATTCTTCCAGCTGTAAATGCAGTGTCCTTGGGAAAGAATGGAGTAGTAGAACTGATGTTTAAGATCATTGGCCCTTTTACTAAGAAGAACACTAGTCTTATGAAGTAAGTAAGGTCTCTTTAATATAGTATATGGAAAAACCTTAGATATGTTTCAAAGCTTACTTGCAAATGAAAAATACTAGAGAAATAAAATGTAACTCATACATGAAAGTTAAAGTGAAGGGAGGTGGGAAGGAGAACCACAAATCTGATAGTTCAATTTTACCCAGTAGAGTAGCACCAAATATTTGAATGTCTAGTTACAGTAAAAGAATATAAATGCTATTTTTTATTTCTAATATTCCTGCATGGAAACTGTCCCATGGTTATTCCCAAATCAGGGCAAACCGATCAAGACAATCCCGTCATTTTTCAATTTGTTGAGTTAGTTCCCACATGTCCCTTATGCTTTTTGAGTGACACTATTTGTTTTACTTTGTAGTATAATTTTCCTCCTGTTTTACTTCAAAGGAATTATAGACTCTCAGAGCAAAAATATAAAACATACAGTAGGAAGTACCAGCAATATCTGTCTAGTCAGCTACTGTGTTTTTTAAAAAAATCTAAATTCACTGCATACCTTTAAGTGGTGACTTTTGGTGACTTTAGTTCCCCCCCAACCATGTATTGTTTTGGGGGGATTTTTTGGGTTTTGAGTGAATTTAGGGTAAAAATAGATAGATGGATCTAACTGGAGATAGCCCTTCCTTTATACGCTACCACCCTTTTGAAGTACACACCTGTGGAAAGCTGAATTTTTCATCTGGTTAGCAAAATAATCATCTCATGTTGTTCATATTATAACTTTAGTACAAAAGAAATAGTGTTATGTTATCTAAATCTGGTATTTGTGGTCACTGGAATATCTTTTTTAAAAAATGCCCTGCCTCTTTAAGCCCCAGCTAAAATTAGACATATGAATGTATTATTCCATGATGTGAGTAATCATGATATCCTTGTTTATGGTCTAAGATCAGATGAGTGAAGTCTCTTTTTAGAGGGAGAGTAAAAATAAGTATATATGTTTCGTAGTTATATATCTTGAGTTAATTGAAACAAGATCTTTGTGTAGAAGAAAAATCTTATGCTGATCTCGTGTTGTAGTACAGATTGATAAGCATTGCTCTTCAATATATTCATACACGGCCAGTTTTGACTTACAGTTTTCTAAAATAGTGGCCTTTACTTTGTGAAAGTACTTGTTCTACTGCTAACATAAAAACACGGGTTTCCGAAGTATCTTGTTCACTGAGTATGGTTCATAAACACTACGTTGTCACTTACAGTGTTTTGGGTTTTTTTTTGAAAAGGCTGAAAGTTTGTATAGCCATTACACTGATGATTTTAAATTTCACCATCAGACTTCAGGTTTAGCAGAGATGCATGATATTCTAGTAAAATCAAATTTTAAAAGCTATACAGTGATACAGTGCAACCAGGAAAATGTGAGGATAGATGCTAAATAAATCTGTTAGTAGTGAATATTTTGTATAGCTTTATAGTGTTGTAGATTAAGCTTACTGGTTGTCTGTTGTTTTGACTTTTTTTATGTTATGTTGACAGGGTTGCTTTAGACACACTTGCTGCATTGCTAAAATCAAGTAAGTGTTTGACTACAAGAAACTGTTTGTCAAGTTTAGAGAGATACATGTGTGTGTGTGTATGTGTATATGTATTTATACACACAGAGCAAAATTAAAATTAAGTCCGCGGCCAAAACAAAATCAAGGCTAGGAAATTTAGAAATAAGGCTACAGTTTTATCTGCAATCTCTGGGACTTTAGTATTTATGTGGTACATACATTTAAGCTTAATAATTAGTTACTGACTCTCCCTCACTTACACAGCAGAAATGCTGCACTGCTTCTGCAGAACTGACCTGGATCCAAGGTGGAGAAATAGCCTTTTACAGTCACTCACCTCAGCCTTTCAGTAACAGATATCTGTAGATTTACTCTTGTGCATCTTCTTTATACATGTATCTAAAAGTACCTGTTGGGTGGCAGGGGAAAATACAGGGTTTCTTCAGGTACCTTTCTGAGTAATTAGGTCTCAAGTCCTAATGACAAGTCGTCAGTGATACTCATGAAGTGGAACCAAGGCTAATGAAACAACGGTCTGTTCCCAGACACTGGCTATCTTGGCCATCAGCAGTGGCTCCTGACAAATGTCATCTCTGCAGATTTTGCACCAGTACTGTAAGTGAGAAGGAATTAAAAACTCATCCCCACCAAACAGTTGTATAAAAGCTACAGCATTCTTAGTAGCTTTAGTGGAGTTGACTGAGAACTGAGAATTATTAGATTTGCAGAAAACCATTTCAGACAAATGACAGAAAACTTCTATACCGGTTATTACAGGGTGCTGAATTTTCTCATGTTTGATCAGTGTGATAACTTGGTCTTACAGATTTCTGTATTTACTAATTTTGGGATATCTCTTTGGGAAATATAGGGAAAGAAATATTTCCGAATTATTGTCGGTGTTGTGTTCTGTAAATTGGCGGTTAAACTGTAATGTTAGGGAAAGAAATTAAATGTTGAAAAGGTGTATCTTTCAAACAAGAGGTCTTGTGCATTTATTTTGAGATTCCTTGTTCAGTCCTAAGAGGTTTTGACATTGCAACTTCCTGCACTTGAGATAAGTAAATCTTTTCGTAAAAACACTTACTTCTGGTGTGTATAGTCCAGTTGTTATACTGATTTTCCGGTATTCGGGGTGGAGGTATTTTTGAGTTTATCAAATTTGAGCAATAGCTGCTGCAAAACAATATGGATTACAAATGGTAAGAAGTTTATTTCAAATCTTGTAGCTGTACAGTGTGTGTGGATAAAGATAGATATGCTTTATATAAACAACTTTTTTTTTTTCTTTTTTTTTTAAATTTGCCAGCTGAAGAATCTTACAATTACCTTCCAGTGTAATGCACACTGTTCTTCTGGTAAACCATGAACATGACATCTAATGTTATTCTTAAGAATGAAGTGTAGACTACCGGCCTTGGTTATTCAGTCATTTCTGTTTAGGTTGATGTAAAACTCTGCTAAGCATGGCTAGAATACTACTTTAAATGAAACAATTCAGTTATTTGGTTAAAAAGAATAATTTTAACATTGATTGGAAAATAATATTGAAGTCATTGGGCAATTTTTAATTTTCTTTCCTAAATTGTTTTGTAAAGAAACAAATGCCAGGAGAGCAGTAGACAGAGGATATGTCCAGGTGCTTTTAACAATTTATGTTGATTGGCACCGTCATGATAGTCGACACAGATACATGCTGATACGGAAAGGAGTTCTACAGTGCATTAAAAGTGTTACAAACATCAAATTGGGAAGAAAGGCATTCATTGATGCCAATGGGATGAAAATTCTTTACAACACTTCACAAGTAAGTTTATCTCAGTTGTGGTTTTTTTGGTTGTTTTTGCCTCTTTGGCTTTAAAAACACATCCTGGCTTTAAAGTTGTCAGTTCTTTTATGATATTTATGATCATTCCTGCTTATGGGTGTAAGGATTATTTTCTGTACTTGAGTAAAGTGGAGTGAAAGTAGAAACTAAATTCACATTTGCTATTATTTGGCTGTGCCTATCTCAGGGAGAGGCTGTTGAACTTAATTTTAAAAAGGGAGGGGGATGTCTTCTAATTTTGAAGTTTGGGTTTTTAAAAAAGGTGAAATTGAGGTAGTAGAAGTTCTTCTGGACTTCAAAGGAGACATTAACAAGATTTATTGTAAACAAAATACTTTGTTATTAGTGAATTCTAGAAATCTGTAAAACAAATGTAGTTTAACTATTTGTTTGAGAGATGCTTTTCCCTTAGTTTCATTATTTTCCTGTTAATAGGAGTGCCTTGCAGTAAGAACTCTTGACCCCCTTGTCAACACATCCAGCCTAATAATGCGAAAATGTTTTCCTAAAAATCGTCTTCCTTTACCAACTATAAAAAGTGCTTTCCATTTCCAACTCCCAGTTATTCCTTCCAGTGGTCCTGTGGCTCAGCTGTACAATTTGCCTCCTGATGGTATGGTAATTTTGTAATATTTTGTCTTTTAGTTAGCATGTCTAACATTGCTTTATGTAAGTGGAATGAATTGCAATTATTTGAGTTCTCCACGGGAACTTGGACTCTGAGACTCTTCTCAGCTAGTAAAGGGTCCATGACTGTTAGTGTAGAGCACCAATTTCTAATGTTAGTTTTAACTCATGAAAATTCTGTCTACACAGGTGGTTATGTTTCTGAGATATAACATAAAACAGGAACTAAAATGTGTTGTTCATCAAACTCTGAACTCTAAAGCATAGGCTGTACATATCAGTCTACAAACTTAAATTGGTCTCTCTTTTTAACCCACTTACTGTATCCTTCTCCAATGTGAAATGTAGTGTAGTGTACATCCTGTTTTACAGGAGTGTATATTCCCTGGTTTCTTTCTTTACTCTGGTAAACTGCATGTAATGAATTTAGAATAACATGTGCCATCTGAAGTATTATTTTTTAAATTATTGCAGTTATTCCTTCATTTGCATGGTGAGAAAAGTAGAGCTGCTTTTTTGGACAATTGCAGCATCTTAGGTGATACTTGTCTGCAAAGTATCTCTGTGGTGCTTTGTAGGTAATACATTCTTGCCATTGTGAACACCTTTCATTATTTTTGGATAATTCATGTTTAATGTGTTTTCAGATATGGTGAAACAGTTTGGTACCTGGGTAAGCAACTGATGAAGTTGCTGTCAGAAAGTTACTCTAAAATGAAGAGGCAAAATCAGACTTTTTAATTTCTTATTCACAATATCTCCTAAACAAAATGTGGTAGTACTCTGAAAGAAGACAGGTATCTGATTGGGGTTCATATGGGTCAGACTCAAACTGCAGGAGTTCAGAGGTTGTTTATGTTTTGTCTTGAAAGTAGAAAATAGATTTAGAAGTGTGTTCCAAAATCCACAGAAATTAAACCTCTACTTAATACGGTATTTTTGGTACTCCATAATACCTATTTAGGAACTTCCTATTCTGTTGTAGAAGACTACTGATAGTTTTGGGTTTTTTTTTTTGTTAATAGGTTTGTTATCTATTAAAAAAAGAAGTGAAAAACCTAAAGAAATAGGAGGCATAGGATTTTCTTTTTAAGGAAAAACTTCTATATTAAAAGACACATAGGGTCTTGGGGCTCTGAGTTTATTAAAATTATAATCTTGTATAGTTGGCATTGTAAAAGCAATACACGTGATCATTTTGAATACACTAGAAAATCAGTATGATTTGTAAACCTCTGAGTGTGCCTTTTACTGACTATCAGCAAATTTCCTTTACATAAAACTGTGAAACACTCTTTCAGAAAACATAGCAAAAAACCTCAGCACTCAAACTGCATGGCATTTCTAGGAAAAGATGAAATTTGCTGCTAGTAAGCAGAATATCTGCCATAATAATCAGTTAATGCTGACTTCTGCCTATTAGGGAATTAACCCCATTATTGGTACTCATGTGTAAGCAATTAGTTTGCTTCCCCATGTTTTCCTTTGTTAAAAAAGGAAGAAGTCTTAGATCCTTCAATGTACTGGTTCTCTATCTCAAGTAGAAATTAGTCATCAGTGTCCAAATAGTTTCACATGTCTAAAAAATAACACCCTGCTGTATGTTTTGAGGGTAAAATTTAGTTCCCAACTTGTACATGCTAAGCAGTTGCAGTGGCCACTCTCCTTGAGTGTTTTCCGTACTGGTTAAATCTCCAGTGATATATTTCTGAGGTTTTTTTTTTGTTTTGTTGTGGTTTTTTTTTTAATTGTTAGTCCCCATTTAAGCAAGACAAAAAGGGTGAAGAGGATGCTTTGTCCCACTGTTCTCTGATACTGGATCAATATTACCTGACATGACTAAAAGCTGCTGAGACCTCACTTTTTGTTTTTTTGGACATGATTATTATTACTTGCTTTGGGAAAAGGTGTCAGAGCCATCTTATTTTGTACTGACCTTTAGCTGTGCTGATTTGTTCTTGACACATCTACATTGTAAAGTAATTCTAATGGCCATCTGCTGTCTTGCTAGGTTTTTTTGAGCCAGGGGATGTTGGGTGTTTTATAGTTTTGTTTTGCTTTGTATGAACCAGAGATCTTTGCTTTGACTTAAAACCGCATGGAAATGTTATAAAATGAGTCTGCAGTACTGTCAAACAAGTATTTCGTTTTGTAAATCTGGTAATAGTAATTGAAGTTTACTAATTCTTTTTCACATTTTTTTCAAGTGTTAAGTAAAAAAAAAAAGAAACAACTTTTTTTTCTTTTTTATTTTTGAGCCTATGTATTGGATTAAGTGTATAATCTGCTTTACAAAACTTTTTTGTGTCTTAGTGGATGATGTAGTAGATGAAAGTGATGATAATGATGATGCTGAAACAGAATCAGAAATAGAAACTGAAAATGATGATGACAAGGACCAACATTTTAAGGTTTGTATGAGACAAAATTGACAGGCCAAAACCACGCATAACATAATCAGGAATCATGTATACATCCATATATTTTAAGTGTTATAAGGACTTTGAGGAGGTTTTCAAGGCAATTCCTAAAATTTTAAAAGCTCCTGAAAGTTAAAGAGGGTGGGCGCTGCTTGAAGATCTCAACCTTTGCTGTTCAGATTGCTTCAAGATTTGTATCAAAACCCATTTGCTTCACACATGTTTTGTCTGGAACACATTGGAACAGAACTGCAACCTCTTTTAGCAGTGTTCTGCTCAGCTTTTATTTCTGTCATCCTGCTCTTCCCACATAAACTGCTGAGTATGTAGGAGCTGCTCTAGCAAAAAGCCGTCATTCTGGTCTGGCATTGACTAGGTCAGTGTTTCAGCAAGGTAACTTTGAAGTTCAGCCAACTGTAGAGGTAGAGATCAGACCTCTCACTGTTGTATCACTTTAAGAAGCTCTTGTTCTGCTCTGCAGCTGCTAGTCAGGACATGAAAGCACATTTGGTCTTTCTGGGACTGAGAACTGCCTCATTGGATGTTTTTATGTTACATATATTCAGGAGTTAATTGAATTGTCTGTCCATGGACTCCAATGACAGATTTTATTTGAGGCTGTCATGAGCCCTGATGAAGGGAGTATCTTCTGTGGAAGCAGTTACTCATTTGTCACTGCAGTCAGATGATATCTCCACATTTTAGGGTGCAATAGTTGGATTATGTGCAGATCTCATGTAAAATATCTAATGTATATGCATAATACATTTGGATGAAAGCAAGGAAATTGGGATGTTTGTAATCTGTCGAAATGGAGGCTTTGCCATACTGATAAAACAGCTGCTTAAACCTTCATGGTGAAAGGTGCAATTCAGCTAATTTTAGAATAGTGATATTAAGCTTTTGAAGCGTGGCCGTGTGAGAAGTAAAAGGTGAATGTAATTATTTTAGAAGTTCATTAATTCTGGATGCAAGATTAATTTTTTCTGGTTCTCTTTCAGAATGATGATATTGAGACTGATATTAACAAACTGAAACCTAGACAGGAATTGGGAAGACCAATTGAAGAACTGAAAATGTATGAGCAATTTTTCCCAGAACTTTCAGAAAACTTTCAGGTAAAGTATATGATTCCCAAGGCATTCTTCATTGTGATGGGTTGACTCTGGAATCCACTGTGAGATTACTTTTTAGATGGGTAGTTCCTCTAGCGAAAACATGAGAGTCTGCAGGTCTGGAGCTATATGTGAGAGTGCTATATAGTGAGTGATATTGTTAAGGGTTGCTTTAATCTGACTGAGAAGGACACTGTGGGCAGACAGAAAGGAAAACGGTTTTCTGAGGTCTAATTATTGCACACAACAGAAAGTAAAATAGTAAGAAAGGACATGAAATTTATGACAAATATTAATTGTATTAGGTATTTCCTTGTATGCAGTGCACCTCTGTAAAGTAGTTGGTTAAAATGTCTGGGGAATCTCATTGACTACATAATTTATTATTGATGAACTACTTGTTTATTGCTTGACACGACCTTCTTGTAAAAGCTGAAAGTTCCTTGCTATGTTTGTGTAGGTTTAAAACATAACTGTAATTTATAATAATACTTAATTATAAATAATATATAGTATAGAATATAAATTCTTATAATAAATTTATTATAATAATAACTTTTAAATTACACTTACTTTGGATTATTGCAAAACATAGGACCAATGAAAGAAAGATTTCTAATATAAATGAAACTTTAGGAACTGTTTATGTTTTGTTGTGTTTTTTAATAAATATTTTTATTAATTTTTCTTTTTATTTTTTAAGGAATATGACTTAGTATCCAAGGAACCAAAGCCTTTTGTACCTGATACAAATCTGAGTGGACCTATTGTTGTTCCTACAGCAGGGGAGGAGCACTCTGCTGAAGCAAACCAGTCCACAAAAGGAGGTGCTTTGAAGGAGAGCAATCCTTTATTGACAGAGGAATACAATAGAAGGCCAGCCTTTCTGGAACTACCAAAGAAAGATAATATCAAAGACAGTAGTTTACATCAGCAAAATGATCAAAGAAACCTGCTTCCATCATGTCAGTGTCTAAGCCAAGAAATCGTGAAAGGCTTGGACAGAATCAGTCTGCAGAACAGTGCAAAAAATGATCAGTGTTATGGTACAGGGTGTGTAATAAAGGAGGACAGTAAACCTAGCCTTACCATGCTTGCTTCTAGTAAACCTTGTGGCCATGTTTCACCCTGTGGAAGTAGTCTCTTTGAAGGATCATCTGTTCAGCTGGGAAAACTTTGCTGCACTGGAGTGGATTCAGAGGAGGAGGAGGATTCCAGATCTAGTTCATCGGGGGAACAAGTCATGCTTGAGGTTTCTGATGTATCACCAGTTCATGACTGTGATCTTTATATTGAAATGGTAAAAAACACAAAGTCTATTCCTGAATATTCAGAAGTGGCCTATCCAGATTATTTTGGCCATATTCCACCCACATTTAAGGAGCCTATTCTGGAAAGGCCATATGGGGTGCAGAGGTGAGTTACCATACTTCTTTTTTGTTGTTTTCATTCCCTTGAGAAACAATTTTTAGGGTGAGATTAACAGGCATATATAAAACTCTTACTTTGGCATCTAAAACTATTTTCGGTGCAAAGCACTTTGAAGGTATGTGAGTAGGCATTGATCGATGCAGAGCTATAAACCAAGAACACAATCTGATTCTGTAATAGCTAATTCTGTAATTCAGTTTCTAAATACAAAATTTAATTTATAGTCTCCCTTTCTGCTTTCCCCTATCCCCCATCTAAGTCTTGTAGTTTGTAAAAGAAACCAAACAAAAAACCAACCAACCAAACAAAAAAACCCCACCAACAAAACAAAAGCCCAAAACCAAAAAACTCAACCAAACAAAAAAACCACAACCCACAAAGATCCCCGACAAACAAACAAAAAACCACACCTGACTGCTCCCTTTGGGTCTTAGCAAAAATAGGACAATTAGTAGTTTAAAGATGCTTCTGCTCTTCTCTCTGCTGAACTAACAAAGCTATCTTTCAGGAAAATGTAGTGGGGAAAAATTAAAAAAATAATCCACTTGAGTGACTGGTTTTGCTGTTTGCAGTGTAACAGAATTTAGGGGTAACAAATGCTGAGTATGCAGTTTGTGTTAGGTCCTGTGGAATGGCACGCAATAAACACAGAATGAAAAATAAACCAACAAAAGACAACACATCAACAGCCCCATTTTTGTCTTCACTGAGAGATACTAGAAAATGGCAAAGGGTGCTGTGACTTCAGAATAATTCGCAGAGGTGGTATGAAGAACTGGCTGGTATGCATAGTACGTTACTATGCAGGCAAATGAGCACGTCAGCAAAGCACGTAATAGTAGATATGAGACCTTGCCATTTGCTTAGTCATTAGATTGAATGCTTTCAACTTTATACTCGTAACTTTAACCAGTTTAATGAGATTCTTCATATTGACATATAGTTATTAAAATGGATAAGAAATTAAGTGTCTTTAGGCTGTATAATTAAAATCTTCAGTGGTTTCATACATATGAAGTGATCTTTCTGGTGAAGTGACCAGGTGTTAAAACATTCATGAAGTCATTAATATACTGCTACTAGAAGGCACTGTTCAGTGTTGAAGCACAAGAATCTTCCCTATAAACTTATTTTTAGATAAATTCGGCTGATTTAGAAGGGAGATAGCCTTGAGTCAAAAATCACCTAAGAACTGCATTTTAAGAAAATCTTGCAAATCTTCATGTATGTTTTTGTAGTACTTTGTAATTCTTATTGTTCCTGAGTAAAATTGAGGGAAGTCAGGTAAAAATCTGTCATTCCAGTACTTGTTCTTCTTAGATATAAAGCACTGTATTGACTCTGACTTTTAACCAACAAACCTATTTGTGTGATTACATATAAAGTTAATTTCTAAACCATGAAGGTAATTCCAGAGTATATTTTATTTTAACTTTAAAATGGTTTATTTTTGTTGCATTTTCTATGTTGAAAGTAACATTTTTAGGTCTTGTGTGAAACAAAAATGAAATATCAGGTAATATTGCTAAACTTGAATCAAAAGTCCTGTATTACTTTTTTAAGTTATACTGTTCTAAGAATTCACTTTTCTACAAACTCCTCAATCTTGTTACTGCAATCTAGCAAACTTCTGAGAGGGGAACCTGTTTAAAAAGGCCTTAATCTTATCAGGAATTTATAGTTTGTAGGAAAGTGGTGAAAATGAGTTTAGTAGGGGACATGGAGAAGCTTTTAGGTCTTTCACAAATCTGTGTCCAAATTCCTTTGATCTTCAGTGGGATTTACCAGGTCTCTTTAATGTAAGCAGTTACTTACTACTCATCAGCTAAGTTTTCTTTAGAAAACAAATGGTTGCTTTAATCCATCCTTGTAATTTAAGAAAATGTTATGGGGAACTGAGGTGGGGAGTTAGTGGGTTTTCTTTTTACTTTTATTAGATAAATGGGGTGTGGAGTTTTGGGGTTTCTCTTAAGTCTTGCAATATGTGAGGAGACTCAGTATTTTTGAATTTGCGCTTTGGAGTGTTTTTGCTTTCTCATTTACATTTAGTAACATATAATTTTCATCAAATGTCTCACCAAATTATTATTGGTTGGAAAAATGTCATTGAGAATAACTGAAGTGTTTTATATTATTCTGCCTCTTAGGGAAGAAAATTATTACGTAATTCAATACCCTATGAATTTGAGTTTAAATTCCTTCTTTTTTCTGTTCTTAAATTTTAGGGTTTTTTGCTGTATACTTTAGTGTTTTCTAGTTACTTGTGTATTTTCTGATTATCTGACACTTAAAAGTGATCATCAGGTAAATCTGGATCCACAAAGGACTAATCTATAATCAAACTGCACATCAACAGTGTTGGTTTTATATTTTTTTTCCCTTTAATTACCTTAAAATAATTTCTCTTTTTTCTTGTTTTTTTTTTTTTTTTTTTTTTTTTTTTGAAACCTGGAAATGTCCACTACTACTTTTTCTTTTTGGTACATCTTGAATACCATTTATTATTTCTTTTGTGTACATTAGTTATTACTATGGAATTTGAATCCTGATACTCATTAATTGATTTTGTCTTGGCAAAACTTTTGTGATGATAGGAAGTATTATGACCCTTTAGAGCTGAGGTCATACTGAGATCTCTGAGGAGTTGTTAAAGATCAAAAACCTGTAGTTCTGCCCTGAACTGAACCTGATCAGATAGATTGTGGTGAGTCAGCCTCTTTACAACTTTGTCAGTACATTGGACTTGTGACTTCTTGTCTTTTCCAGTTAGTTTTAATTTAATAAGAGGCCCTAGAGTTGTGCACTTACCTCCTTTTTCTCATTTGATAACAGTATTTATTTTCATTAAATGGAGAATTTCCAGCGTGAACATACTTTACAGGTCTATTCCTGCATTGTTCATTGTTAATCTGCCTCCTTTTCTTCTTATTGCAGGTGCTGTGCAAGCTTTTCCACACAGCTCTGCCACTATATTTCATTCTTGAACTGCAACACATTCTTGCTTTTCCAAACCAGGACCTAGATACTGCCAGTTTGTGCAATGGTTTTATGATCTGGATAAACATACACCTGACATTTGGCTGACATCACCAAATTCATTCTTATTTGTTACCTAGTCGATAAATGAACCTAGATCTCCAGAGGTGAAAAGCTAGTGAACTAACAAACTCACTGCACGACCTACTTTCTAAAACTCTTTAATTTTAGTTATGGTAGGACTCATATAAGTTACTAATGTTATCAAGTGCTGTCCTGGATTAAAGCATTAACATAAGTAATGTTTGAGCAATTCCTGCTTCTACTATAAAGTATGAAATGGTGCATCTTTTTTCCGTAAGATTAAAAAAAAACCCAGTGGGTTGTGTGCATGAAAACTCAGTTCCTTCACGTTCAAATATTGGACTCAGTCAACTGTGAATGCAGGTGTTCAAACTTAAGTACACTTATAGTTTGTGCACATAGGTGGGAGTGAGGCTGAGGTCTCTCTGAAAATCTGTCCTACTGTCTTCATGTCAGCTTTGTTGATTTTCATTGTTGTATGAGGTAATTCCTCTTTTGTGATTGGAAACACTATGCAACAATTTCAATGAGAACTCTGCTTTTTATTTTAGGACAAAAATTTCTCAAGATATTGAAAGACTGATTCATCAAAATGACATTATAGACAGAGTTGTGTATGACCTTGATAATTTGAGGTGAGTTTTTACCTTTCTGAAAACAATATTCAGCAAATGCTCTAACCCTGTTCTACTTTCTCTGTGATATGATTTATAATACTTGAAACAGTACTGTTAAGACAGACTTCAATGACAGTTCCATCTGATGTAACAGTGTTTCTGCTATCTAGGCTGTATTTAGAGGAAGGTTCAAAATAATTTTTAAATTACCAAGTGAGGGCTAAAATAAACTTAATGAGTTTGGTTTAGTTAAGGGTTTTTTTTAATTCATTTTGGTCCCCTGTCTTTTTCTACTCATAGCTTTTCACTACCGGAGGAAACAGATGTTTTGAAGTTTAATTCCAAGTTTGAATCTGGAAACCTGCGCAAAGTTATTCAGATCAGAAAGTAAGACATTTCAACTCTTCTTTTCACACTTGAGGCCTTTTATTTCTGCTTCTTTAAAAAACATTTATTTGTTTTTGTGGATCTTTAGGAATGAGTATGATCTAATACTGAACTCGGATATAAATAGCAATCATTATCATCAGTGGTTTTACTTTGAAGTCAGTGGAATGAAAACTGGCGTTGGTTACCGGTTTAACATCATCAACTGTGAAAAGTCAAACAGTCAGTTTAACTACGGTAAGATACATTTCCCATACTTTGAGAAGAAATTTATAGAAAAATATCTGTGCTAGACAGCTCAGCTTTTTCCTTCCCTCTGCCTCAGGATCAGTAGTATATTCACGTTGTGAGACCAGATTCTTTTTTAATAGTACTACTTGAAAATGTTTTGACGAGTTCCAGTTAAAAAGAAACAAAGTATCTTAAAACACTGTCTGTCAAGTTTTGTTGTGAGATCAAAACAGAAGTTTGCTGGTGGCTGCCGCTAAAATTTGTCCTAAGACCACTGTGGGGGACAACACCTGTTGATCCACACAGGTGCAAGAAGAATGACAGCTGTCATCATTAATCCCTTTCTGAATAGAGGTGTATTTTCAGATGTGAAAGTAAGTGGAGACATTCTCAAATAAGTTTTGTCTTATTGATAGGAAAAGAGGCATGTTATTTGAGAAGGAAAAGTAAGTCTCCTTTGAAATGCTGGTGGCGATCAGCAATTCATAGGTGACCCTTGCAATCTCCAGCAAGTAATGTTTGCTTCTTGTATGCCATCCAAAAGTACTGGCCTACTGAATATGCCTTTCTTTCTCTTGTCTGAGGTGGGGATTGTGTGTGGGGTGTGTGTCATTCAGCTTAAAACCATTTGGGTTTGTGGTTTTTTTTTTTTGAAGGTGGGGTGTGTGGGGGATTTTTTTGCTAGATTTTCTGAAACTCGTCCTTCAAGAAGGAGGAGGAGAAGCTCCTCTTTCCTCACCTCCCAACCTCAAACTCTTGGGACAGAGTACCATCATATTCTTCTTTGTCATAATTGTGCAATTCACATTGATAAAATCAAAAAATACCAGGTAACTTGACCAGTAATAAGATGCTTTTAAGTTATTTACTAATCTTTATCAGTTACCTTAGATCTTCATTCATATGTTGGATATGCTTACCCTGATAGTTACTTTTGTTTTGACTGAAGCATTCAATGTATTTGTCTAATTATCTAACTAGTAATAAGGTTCAATTAATATGTATTATTTTCTACTCTAACTTCATATTAAGTATTCAACTTAAATATGCTCTCCAAAAAAAACCGAACTTCAAAGAGCGACTGTTTTTAAAAAGAATAAAATTTTCCCAAAACAGTTATTTTCCAGCTATCCAGGTTAATGGGTGATAGTATCAATTTTTTGTATTCTCTTTGAAGCCTTTTTTTAGTGGTGAGTTGGATGGAGTGGGACCCAAGATCTCTTGTAGTTTACCATTCATACTAACCACAGCTTTCATTTAAGCGTTTCATTTTGGTCTTCCATAGGTCTGATTCTTTTTATTTATTTATTTATTTAATTTGGTATTTTCTGAAAGTTAGGATGTGATGAGGGGAAAGGGGAAAGAATCTTTTCTCACCTGGTTAAAAGACTGTACAATACCTGGGTGTTTATGAAAATGCATTCTATGATAGTGAGTAAATTAGTATAGGTAGCTAAGATACTCACATATGAGTGCTATTGTGGTCCATTACTGCTAAGCTTTTGATCTTTAAGAGTTGAAATAAGGTTTATTTTTTTTTTTTTCTTTAAGGTATGCAGCCCCTCATGTATTCTGTTCAAGAAGCACTAAATTCTCGACCATGTTGGACTCGTGTTGGGACAGATATTTGTTACTACAAGTAAGTACACCACTCAAGCATACAGCAAATCTTACACTGAAGATTAGTATGAGGTACAGTTTCTGAGGAGAAATGTTTGCTTCTGAGTTCGATAATTCCGTATTAGTAGTTCTGTTGTGAAAAGAGTTTTCTTCCTGAGTTACTATGGAGAGTAACACAAGTGACCAAAATATACAGGGTCTTATTTTGTTAGCACACTGCACTTCATATTTTATACTTCTGTCAGAATTCACATACTGTTCCAGAGAAGCTTTTAAGGGAATGTATATATATGTGCTTAATTGAAATCTTAATAATGACTTCCAGTAATACTGACCGCATGGTGCTTGTGATTAGGCTCCTGTATTCTATGGTACAATCGTTGCAAAGCAGTCCTGAAACGCCGGATGAGATGCTACAGCATATCCATGCGTTACCCTTCTTGGTTGATAGTTGTTCACTTCCTTTTTGGTTTTGTTTACTCACCTTTTCCCAGTATGAGTGAATGTATATCACTGCTATAATAAAGTATCTTTACAGATGTTAGGAACTTATTGTATTTAATCTGGATGTATGCATAAGAGAAATACAATCACTAAAAATCTTCCTGTCTCTTAGAATGTGTGTTCAAGAATAATAAATTCTATGAAAAAAAAATTATTCTAAATGTGCTAGAATACCGAATTACATTCGTTTTACTAATAGGAATCACTTTTCAAGAAGTTCAATTGCTGCTGGAGGTCAAAAAGGAAAATCTTATTACACAATTACATTCACAGTGACTTTCCAACATAAAGATGATGTCTGCTACTTTGCTTACCATTATCCGTATACATACTCAACTTTAAAGGTGAGAAGATTATGATTTATTACACAGATAAATATTCTTACTTTTGGACAATGTGAAATGTAAACATTCACAAGTGAATTCTTTTTATTTCTTTTTACAAAGTTCAAAATGCTCCTTAAAATTGACAATTTTCATAAAGTATTAGTGTTTAGACTGGTGAAGTATTTAGGCTGTTCTAAAGAGGCCCTAGCAAAATAAAATTGATCCTTACTTGCAGTCTAAATGATTTTTCTAGGAATCATAATTCATAATTGACTGGAAACGGTGCTAACTGGATGAAGTAATTTGTGTCTGAGTCAAATGACTCATATCTTTCTGTTCTACATACACCTCTTCCTAACTGACCTGTTCAAATTACTATATTTAAGATAATTAGAGACCCTTCTATGATAATGAATTGGCTAAAGAAAAGTTATGAAGCTTTTCGGACTAAACAAAGCTCTTGACTAGAATGTCTGGTGGTTGTTTATGTCATAGCAATAAAAGCTAACTTGGGGACTCAGTGGCCAACATGTAACAGTGCTGAATGAAGCTTTTTACTAAGCCATTCTTGCTCTTGGAAGAAGTACCTGTTAAGGGATGTTACAAGCAGCTGCTGCCTCCAACAGCACTGGGACCTGGCAGTTCCTCCTTCCTGGCTGGGCTGCTGGAGCCCAGGCAAGGGGCCTGGGGGGGTCTCTGTCCCAGGCTGATGGACATGTCTGCTGCTTTTCCATTTGCTTGTAGGTTCAGCCACTAGTGAATCTTGAGTGTGTATCCCAAAGAGAGACAGAGAGACTCACGCACGCACACTTGCACATACCCCTTGCCCCCAGGACTTGCTTAAAGGATAACTGCAGGCACACAAGTCCCTTTTCTCCTGTCCAGGTGGTAAGGATGGCTGTTCACTAGTAAAAGTACACACTCACCCACTCTCTAGACTTGCAAGCACATGCACATTTGTGGGTGACTGGCATGGCTCATCTGTGCCGTGCCCCTGCCTGGATTCCAGTCTCTCTCACTTGCTGTGCAGGCTTGAAGGCTAGTCCAGCCTGATGCTCACGGATGCATGCACGCATGCAGTTTTCTCACAGGCACTCTGCACTTCTTCCCCCCAGATGCTGGCATGGACTTTCAGCCCAACTGATACCCTTGCCTCGCCTGGGACCTTATACTTTTTGGGTAGTCCACCTTGAAGTTGGCTAGTAAATTGCAGTTGCACCCCCCCTATGCATACTAGCTTCAGGGAAGATGCATATGCTTACTCCTTGCCTCCAGCAGATGGTACCAGGCTCCTGGGCTCATAACTCATGTTCCTGCTCTAGGTGGTGGCACTGAGACGCCCTCCCTTGCTTCACTCATGCTTATCATCCTGCTAGCTGTTTTCTGGGACACACACTGTTCTTGCCCCAGTGGCTGTCTACCAAGACCCTTAACCCACTCCTGGCTGGCACTGAGACCCCCTCTTGCTTCCATTGCTGACACTACAGACCAAAGGGTGCCTACACTGCCTACAGCTCCAGATGCTGGCACCAAGTCTGCTCACTTTGATCTCAACAGTGGCTGGCACTTCGGACACAAAATCTAGGGTGCCCACAGAGATCCTCCCAAGAGGTGTGGCCTCTCCAACTACTGGTGCTGAGACCCTTGTTCATTACAGTTACTGACCCCAAATCCAATCATGCCTGTTGTCCTAGTTGCGCATAGTCCACACAGCACTTGCATGCATAGGATAGAGAGTGAGGCTGCACAGAGAGATAGCTAAGGGTACACCTTAGGGATTGGCGTACAGGCCCTCCTTGGATATCCAGAAATACTCATGTTCCACTTGTTTCCTCCTTGTCCCTCAAGTGACCCTCTCCAAAGCTTTGCCTTGCAGATTCTGAATGGCCCATCAGTCAGAGACTAGAGACTTTGGTCTTTGCTGTTGTTTCTGTTATGTCTTGTCAACCAGGATTGTTTCTCCCTGTTCCTGTTTATTGTTTCAGCCTTTACTTGTTATCCCCTTTTGCACTGAAAAGGTCCCTGATCAGATAACATTAATGAAGCAGAGGTTCTTACTTACACATAGCCTTAGAGTTTCATCTGGTAGGAAATAATGTACCCTCTGTACCTTCAGCTTCTTCAAAGCAGTTGGAAAAACAGACTCTGTAAAGAGAAGTATTCAGTCAGTCAGAGATGTAGAGAATGAAATTTCATCGTCAAAATTACGACGGAAACTTGAACAGTGTTTAGAAAAATAGAAAGAAAGATTGATTAAATCTTTCTGTGGAAATATGCTGTGATAGGTGACTGCAAAAGATCTGAAGTATTTTTTTCATTATTTTTGGGATGAAGATGCATCTTCAGAAGCTGGAATCTATGCACAACCCTCAACAGATATATTTTCGACAAGATGTTCTCTGTGAGACCCTGGCGGGCAACAGCTGTCCCTTAGTCACTATTACAGCCATGCCAGAGTCCAATTACTATGAACATATCTGTCAGTTCAGTAAGTATGACTTTTCATTCTCATGAACTGAAAATAATGTAGAACTAGCTCTTTACGAAAAAAGATTTGGTATTAACTTGTGCATTGTAAAAATAGCAATATAAAATAAGGTTAATGAATTTAATTAAATTGAGTCATCAGTAGTCAGGATTTGCTTTGTATTTAATAATATTTATTTTTGGTAGTCAAAGAAGGATACATATATTTAGATATCTAAAAGTACACATAGTCATCAGTTGCCACATATTTTTGTGTGTTACGTTTTGCAGATGACTCTTCTTGGAAAAGAATACCTGACTTCTGAGTACCTTTTTTCTCCAAATGCTTGGGTTATTTGCTTGTCAAAAAATCTTTCGTAAAGCCAGTATCTAAGCTACTGTGGTATGAAGTGAGCTTTAGTTATGACAACATTCCTGGTTTGTTCTTCCGCTGCAGTATTTTTCTTGGGTATTGGTAAAAACGCCATCAAAATCAGCGTATCGTAATTGCCAGTTCAAAGTAGTTCTGACTGTATAATTGCCCAATTGAATTTAAAGCTCCATGGTGAGAATTCTGTGATTAGCAGTCCTCATAACAATATCCTGGCAAGCTCTGTCAATAATAGTGATACTCATTAATACTAAACTCCCAAATACTGTATTTTTCATTGTAATAAATGGAGCTGGCTACTGCCTCTTTTTTCAATTAACAAACTGTTTACGTAGCTTGAATCATATTTTGCAACTGTTGTGTATACTTCTTTTAGGGAATCGTCCTTATGTTTTCCTGTCTGCTCGTGTACATCCTGGAGAGACTAATGCAAGCTGGGTTATGAAGGGAACACTGGAATACCTTATGAGTAATAATCCAAGTGCCCAATGTTTACGAGAATCTTACATTTTCAAAATTATTCCTATGCTCAATCCAGATGGCGTCATCAATGGAAAGTAAGCATAAGTTTACTCACAAATATGTAACCTGTACTACTAAGTCTTTGCATCTGTTATTTAAAAAAAAAAAAAAATCTAAACTAATCCTGAAAACATACAAATGCTATACTTAATATATAAAAAAAAAACCACTCACAAAACCGCTAGGATCATTCAATATTTTGGCTTTTTAAAGGCAGATGCACTATTCCATGAATTTCAGTTTTATAAATGGTATTTTCAGTTGTTCAAGGATAATAATCATTTCTATGTGATTGACAGGGCATTTTAATTGTCTCTCTGAACTCCAGTCTTGGATAGGTGTAGAGTGTTATATGAGAGCACAGCTGCTTTTGGAAAAAGCTAAACAAGTTTATGGTTCTCATGAAAAAGAAGAAGAGTCCTTATATCTGAGAAAACTTTTTATGTAACTTCTCTTTTTTTTTTTTTTTTTTTTTTTTGTTATAGTTTTTAGAAGGATGTTATGGAAATGGCTGTTACCAAATGTTATACCAAATGTTATTAAATTGGGGAAAGTTAATAGTTGTACAGGAGAAAGGGTAAGAGAGTATCTATCCTGGTTTGATTTAATTTCAGTTATTAATGGTAATTGTTTCATTTACTACCACTTTCCTTAATAAAGTTAAGGGATATTTCGGAGCCATTTGATTCTGCTATGAGTAAGCACTCAGCAGTCTACATTTACTTAGTTACAGGGAATTCATATAAACTGCAAATTTTGGTATGGTGAATCTACAGTTCCATTTTGCCTAGTTTTAGGTAGTATTTTAAAAGGTTTTGTGAACAAAATAACAAAAATCAAAGCAATTGTGAATTTCAGTAGAACCCTGCCTTCATATATGTAAAAGCATGTATATAACAGAACACCTGGAATTAAACAATTCAGAATACAAGTGGAAGTGTAATACAGGGACAATTAAGAAATTTGTCCCAGCAGACACTGTGTAAACACATATTTACTGCAGATGACTGCACGAACATTAATTTCTGCAAGTTTAAAAATTCTTGCTGTTAGTTTACTGAATAGAGAGATGATCTTTGTTTGTTTATTGGGTTTTTTGGTTGTCTTTTTTTTCTTTTTTTTTTTCTTCACAGCTACTTGTCTCCTAGCAACTTCATGTTTCAAGTCTTAGATTTGTTTGACATTAGTCTTTATATTACAGAAGTCAAGACACCAAAACTGTAAAGATACCATATATTCAAAATTAGTGATTTTGTACTAGCATTTGAATAGAGTTGCAAGCATTCATTTTCAACAGCAAATAAGCAAGATTGTGACTGACTTCATATAGGAAGCTCTAATTTATTTTTAGACTTTCTGTAACATAGCTTAAAAATCCCCAAACACTTCTATTATTTCACATGTTAGAAAACTGAAGTTTGTTTCTTGCCAGACTCCTTCCAAAGAAGCAGTGGTGACAAGGAAAACTTGAGGTGGGGGGAGGCTTATTTAAAAGTATGATAATGCAGACTACATCATGCGTTTTTCCACCCCCCCACAATAGCCACCGTTGCTCTTTAAGTGGAGAAGATTTAAACAGACAGTGGCAAAATCCAAATCCAGATCTGCATCCCACTATTTACCATGCTAAAGGGTTACTGCAATATCTGGCTGCTATAAAACGTTTACCTGTGGTGAGTATGTGTGTGTAAGCAATTCTGAATCTTCTTAACCTTGTCTGTGTAGCTAGTCTGTAAAGTAAACATTTTAATATGATCTTGTAAACAGTGTCATGCTTAACTTTGACTTGGAGAACTGGTCTTCTGCAAGCCTTTAGATCTAAATTTGTTTGCTTTGCTAGGGTAGAAGGGTAAACCTTCCTTAGATGAATCCTACGTTCTTTGTCTTAATGGACAAGTTAATTCTATAAAGAGTTGTGTTTCCTAATTCTTTGGAACTTTCAACAGTACAAATGAAAATTTTTTTATTTGTCCGTCTGCTACTTTTATAAAATGTTAATTCCATATGCCTTGGCTTTATTTTTCCAAATGATTTATTGCAGGTTTACTGCGATTATCATGGTCACTCTCGTAAAAAGAATGTATTTATGTATGGCTGCAGCATCAAAGAGACAATGTGGCACACAAATGTTAATGCTTCCTCTTGTGACCTCATGGAAGACCCTGGTTACAGAGTAAGTTTGACATTTGTACCTTCTTTACTTGGCATGAGTTTGGAATGTACTTTTCAAATAACTTCCCAAGATTATTCTATGCACAAAGTGACTTTATATGATAAGCAGGTTTATTTAGAATTATCTATTTTTAGTTCATGAGTGTAATTCAGAGTATTTTGAGAGCTTTAAACATTGTACGCTAATACAGCTAAGGATTTACTGATAGTAGAGTGCTTTATTTTTTTGAGTCTTTGTACAAATATGTGCTTTTTTGTGTTCAACGTTAGCATTATAGTGAATACATGGAAAATACGCTTCTGTGAATATATAATTACTGGGTGAAAAAAGAGTCATTTAAGCATGACAAACAATATTCCAGGAACAAGAAAATAAAAATACTGAACTGCTCTGAGAAATACTAATTTTTGTGTATGGAAATAGGCAAGGTTCCTCTTAAAGATGTACAGTTAAGGCATGTGCCCCTAATACATATATATAATAAACTTGCTCAAACAACACCCACTGCCTTGTGTAAGCTTTCAAAATTTTCAAAAGATTTAAAGATTCATGTTACCTGTTTCTTCTGCGTAACTCCACTGCCGCCTTGTGGCAACTGCAAATCTGTGCACTCTTATGCGTCCAAACCCCGTGATGAGATACATCATGGGCGTTTGATGAGATGCAGAGTTGAGCTTGAAAGGCGTGTGAATGCGCGGTTGTTTTGCATCCATGAGTGTAATTGAGTACAGATGCTTTTTTTTTTTTCTCAAATCTTCCTCACTTTAAAAAAGAATAATCTATTGCTCCTTAATTTTCTTGTGTTAATTCCTGGGTGCTGAGTCCAATGCCATTCACATCTGCTGCTCAACATGTTTGTATGGGGTTTTGCCACTTCAGCCTCCACTACCGAAAGACAATAGTCAGTAAGAGTAGTGGGGGAAAAGCCTTTTGGTTTCAAAAACTGAAGTGTTTGGGCAAGCTTACACAAATAATGCTATATGTATTGTTGAAATAGGAAAATCGGAGTGGTCTTGTGTTTTGGCTTAACTGATACAAATAAAAGCTGGAAAGAATGTTGTCACTTAGCGTTAGTCGAATACATACATTTGCATAACCTTTTCTTGATTTTTTTTCCAAAGTTGCCACATAAGCAGTTATATTGAACTTTAATTCCTGTTCTTGAAATTAAATATGAACCTAGTGCTTTGCTGAATACAAATAAATTTTATGTACTAATAAAATACTGCCTGTGTTAAGCCTGCAAATTGGATTGTTGAAAACAGTCTGAAACTGAATTAAAATAATTCATTATATGTGGTATGTAGTATACTTAGTTTGAGCAAAGTTAGCTTAGTGAATTAGGAGATGGTGATGACCAGAAGAATACTTTCGTATCCTGATACTTGCCCATGTGACTAACAATTTTAGTGAATGGATCTTGAAAAAAAAAATTTTAGTAAGTAGGAAATGGCAAACCTGTCATCATTTGAACACACTGTGTTTTGAAAACTCAGGATGGAAAAATATTTTTGTTCTTGTTCTTTTAATTCAAAGTGTAGCAAAATTCTGTGATAACAGTTTGTAATTGTGTATTTCCTTCGCCCTTGCTTGCATAAGTGAAGTAAAAGAATTGCTGTGTTTTCAAATTGCTGTCCTGCAGGCACTCCCCAAGATCCTGAGTCAAACTGCCCCAGCATTCTGCATGGGAAGCTGCAGCTTTGTAGTGGAAAAGTCCAAGGAATCTACAGCACGAGTTGTTGTCTGGAGAGAGATAGGAGTACAAAGGAGCTACACGATGGAAAGCACATTATGTGGATGTGACCAGGGCAAATATAAAGTAAGAAAACATATCAGTTAAACTTCTTGCTTTATAATTTCTTCCATTTGCATTGGTATCTTGTTCTACAGTTCCGCTTGCTTGCTTTAAACTTCTAAAACTCTTCTAAGATCTGTGTACGCTAATATTAGAGTGACATTATATGATTTATAATATCATAGTTTGCGTAACAGACTTAAGCTGTCACTTAACATCCCCCATCCCCTAATATGTTATGCTTATCGGCTGTTTTAACAAGATTAATATTAATTATTGCTTGCAACACATATGTATGCATGTAGTTAAAAAAATTAGACCTGTTCTTTCCATTAGATGACTAAAATTGGGTAGTAATAAATACCAATACTAGAATAAAAATCTCCTTTACACATGGTAATTTCAAACTTCACCGTAGCAGTTCATGGTTCTTCAGTGGACACTTAGTACTGTCCCTTACAGAATTTTCCTGTGTAGCTGCAGAAACATGCTTATAAATCAAACCACTTTAATATCAGCTTACGAGAACTACAAATTACACATCTCTGAACTCATCATGTTGGTTGACTTCTTGACTTAAAACTTGTTTTCAATTTATCTCCTTCAAAAGTGCTAATGGGGCTGGATATTTGAAAACAAAAGGTGATCCTGTTCATAGTTTCTCACTAGTAGAAAACTTATTTCAAAGAAAATACTTGCAGGGGAAAAAAGGATAACAACAGGCCTAGCATCTGATCTCCAGCTTCTGTCACTGGATTAAATTTAGCCACAAATTGAAACAAGTCTTTAAAATGAACATTCATGGAAGAAGTCAGTTTCCTCTGTTTGAAAATAGCTTAGGAATGCTAATCAAGAAAAAGCCCATGAGCCTCAATTCAGGTTCTTGTCAAAAGGAGGACCAGAAAGCTGGAATCAAGGAGGGGAGCAGGGCAGAAACAAACAAAAAAAAAAATTAAGTTGGAGCCAGGTATATTTAATGTATTAATGCATGATCCAACACCCATGCTTATACTTCTTATCTCCATGCTAGGAGATAAGAAGAAGGACAGTTAGATAGGAATTTCAGTAGGTCTGTAACTACTAAATGAATGAGTTAATTTTGTCAATTAACAGCACAGGCGTTCCTCCTATTGTCACAATATTCCATTGTTCCTCAGGTGACATCATTATGGAGCTTTAAAAAATTGATAACTTATCCAACTTGCTTATTTTGAAACTTTGAGCATATTCTGAAACAATCTTCATGGCTTTAGCAGTGTTGCTACAGAAAGTTCTTAAGAAACGTGAATTGAAGATGCTTTGTGGGCAGACTTTTCAATTTGCTTAACCTGCAAAGCCCTTCAGGAAGGGAGGAAAAAATGGCTGAATTCTGTGGAAAAATCATTTCATCAAAAAGGAAGAGCATTCTTCTGTGTAATATAAACTAGCTGATGAGACAAAATTGCTGTTCTGTCATTAATTTTATTTGGTATAAAACAATTTGTGAAGTCTTAGTCATCCTCTGAAAATACAGGAAGATTCTTCATTTTTTTCTTCACTATGATAATGCTCAGGCTTATTAAGAAAATGTATGCAAAAGGCTAGGGTGACTAGACAGAACAAGAAAAGAGCAACATTTCTCCAATGACAAGGTCAAAGAAATGAAAAGACTCAGTCTTCTTTCTTTTTTATTTTGTAGAGGGAGTGGGGACAGCAACTCTGGGAATAAACTTGTGGTATAAATTAGATGGCATATTTCATAATACATTATTTCAAAACAGAGAGAGAAGTTAATTTGTAGAAATTGCCTCCCTTTCTTCTTCCCACCAAAAGGACATGACAGTTCAGATCTGAGGAACTGGACTGTGTATCGTGTAAAGGTCTGAAGCACTTTTTCAGTCGTCTTCTGGTTTGGCATCATCGATAAATATTGTTCAAAGCACAAAGAGGATTACTCAACAATTCCTGTTTTTTGTGGAAGAAATGCTGAGTCTTTGCCAAAGCTGGATATTATCAGGACAAGAGTTTTTATTCTTTTTTATTTTACTCAGACAATGGTCATACTAGACTATTTCCAGCCAGGAAGCTGTTGAACTGAAGTTAGCAATACTTACGTGAACTTAGAATCCCTGGTGATAGAGTTATCTCTTGAAGCAACCTTGTTTTAACTGCTTGTGTGGGGCCTTTGTTCTGTGTTGAGAATTAGTACTGCAAATATTGATCAGTCATCTGCAATTCAAGACACCAAAAAACTAGCATTTGGATGAAAAGATGTTCCAAGATCTACAATGGAGGATAATTAAGATGCCAGACAAAAGAAGAATTTCTTTAGTAATTGAAACCACCTGAAAACTGAGATCAGTCCCTTTCCTGACTGGAGATTAACAAGCTTGAGAGTATTGCTTAATTTTTAAGTAAATCAAGAAGATTTTGTTATCTGGCAATTTTATGATGCATGTAAAGAGAAGACTTTAGGAGATACAGATTCAGTCAACAAACTTTGTCAGTTACCACAATTCTTCAGTCTCCAGAATTTGAATTCTCAAAAATGATCACATCTTCGTAGCCTGTGCTGAATCAGAAAGCAGAAGAAAAAGATGATGTCTTACTGTCCCCCTGACTTCTCCAAATCATAGTATGGCTGTTTATTAAGTACATATTACAGGAATGTTCTTCTCACCTTGAGGTCACATTCATTATGCCTTTGCTTTGCATCTGTGCTTTCAGGTAGCAAAGTTCATCACTGAGGTGCTCTATTCATACAAAGGTATTCTTGTGACATGTTTAGTAAGGAGGACTTCAGCCTGCCATCTAAAATGTTGCTGTCCAGAAGAAAGATGGTTGTATGAAATGTAAAGAAAAAAGAATGAAATTCTGTGCATGTTTAAAAATAACAAAAAAAAGCTGCTACTTCCAGGTGGATTGTGCTTAAAAGCAATGCTTCTAACACTTCAGGAACTTTAACAGGCCACAGTTAAAGATACTAGAACAACAGTTGAAGGTGATTAGAAGATCAAGAAGAGGAGTGTAACTGAAGGCTTCAGTGAAAATGAACTTCACCTCAGGTCCCTGCGTTAGGGCAACTGTTTATTATTATTTCTTGAAACATTCTTTGAGTCTCTTGCTTCATGGAAATTAAGAGATTTAGCTGATGGAAGAATAACAATGGATTAAGAAATGTGGTGTGTGGCAGCTGTGTGTTATTGCATTCTCCAGTGTGAATTAAAGAAATGATAGAAGTAAATCTAGAGTTTGGCATGGGCTTTTAGCGCAAGTATGTCGACCTTTCAGTATAGTAAGTGCAAATTTTGTTGTCCAGACATTTCACAGTTATCCACCTGCAATCTGATCTGTTTAGGTCTCTCTTTAGTTATATCCTCTTTCTGCTGTGCTGAAAATAGCAGCCACGGAACATGCACACGCTGTTTATCTTTCTAACAATTGTCTTTGCACCTCCTTTCCTACTGTATTCATGTACTTTTTCAACTTACAGCCACCGCTGTTATACTGTCTGTAAGGAATCTTTCAACTAACGATAACTTCTTCAGCAACAGATGTAGACAATGATTGGAAAAGTTTCTGAACCATCAAGTTGTGCACATTAGTAATCTGTGTAACAGTGAGATTACTGTTACCCTTCTCCTTCCTCTTCTGCATACTTGTTGCCTCTTGTCCTTAATGTTATTTTAATCTTTTTGGGGCAGGGACTGTGTCTTCCTGTGATTAGCGTAGTGGAGCCCCAGCTATGATTGGGGTCTTCGAATGTTACTGACGTGCAAACAAATACAAAACAAAAACAAAAAATTGGCCTCTGTGGATAAGGTACTACACTGGGAGTGAGGAGAACTGATTACTGTTCCCAGCGGGGTCAGTGACATGCTGTGAGACACTGTGCAAATCGCTTCAACCCTCTCTGCCTCCATTTCTCCATCAGTAAAGTGAGGATAATTCTTCCTTTATTAATAAAGTGCTTTGAAACCTACAGCACAAAAGCATTATAAAAGAGGTGAGTAGCATTACTATTAACAATAATACTAAAATATCCAACTCTTGTTCACTGCTAACAGGTTTCTGTACCATTTGGCTGGAGGATGGCACTGTGTAGAATAGTGGATATAGCTTTAGCTATCTTGTTTGTTGTATCTACCTTGTGCTGAAAAGCACCTTGTTTATGAAGACTACAGAGGGGAAAAAAAAAACCTCACAAGAAAAATAAAATCAAACTTGCTATTTATAAAGTGTGCATATGTTCAAAACAGAAGTACATAAAGAATGTGCAGACTGTACCATTTCTGGAGCAACATAACACTTTCTTTTAAACCTTGCATTTTAAAGTACATTTTAAAATGGCAAGATATACAAAGCATGTGTGTGTGTATTAGCTTTTAGTAAAAAAAAAATCCTACTCCATTCTTTTTGCTTCATGTATTTTTCTACTTGATGACTTATCTTACCACCAATTCCTGGAGGTTCTGCTTCTCTGATTGTTTTGTCAAAGCTGCTTTTTAACCACCCTTTACCTTAAGAGGCTTAGCAGATCAAAAGAAAGGGGGAGATTGAGTTGGGTTGTGACATTGAATTTGTTAGTGTATATACAGTTAGTGCTGGCCAATTTCATAAACATTGAGGGTCACTCTGGAATGGCAGGGGTTAGAAGGGAGCTTAAGAGATCATTTAGTCCAACCCCCCTGCCAAAGCAGGTTCAGCCTGCTTTGCAGGTGCAGGTTGCAGGTACAACCCCCTGCCAAGAACAGCTTGCACAGGAATGCATCCAGGTGGGTTTTGAGTATCTCCAGAGAAGAAGAATTCCACAATCTTTCTGGACAGTCTGTTCCAGTGCTCTGCAACCCTCAAAGTAAAGTAGTTTTTCCTTATGTTGAGATGGAGTTTCTTGTGTTTCAGCTTGTGTCTGTTGCCCCTTATGCTATCACTGGGCACCACTGAAAAGAGTCTGACTCTGTCTTCTTGACACCCACCCTTTAGATACTTATAAGCATTGATGAGGTGCCATCTCAATCTTCTCTTCTCCAGGCTAAACAGACCCAGGTCTCTCAGCCATTCCTCATAAAAGAGATGCTCCATTCCCGTGATCATCTTCCAGTGGACTCTCTCCAGCAGTTCCTTGTCTCTCTTGAACTGAGGAGCCCAGAACTGGACACAGTACTCCAGATGTGGCCTCACCAGGGCGGAGTAGAGGGGGTGGATAATCTCCCTCAGTCTGCTGGCCACAGTGATTTTAATGCACCCCAGGAGACCATTTACATTCTTGGCCACAAGGGCACATTGCTGCCTCAGGGACAACCAGGGAGCCCAGGTTCCTCTCTGCAGAGTTGCCTTCTGGCAGGTCGGCCCCGAACCTGTGCCAGTATATGGTGTTATTCCTCCCAAGGTGCAGGACCCTACATTTGCCCTCGTTGAGCTGCATTAGGTTCCTCTTTGCTTAACTTTCTATCCTGTTCGGGTCTCACTGAATGATGACGCAGCCTTCTGGTGTGTCAGCCACTTCTCCCAGTTTTGCATCATCAGTAAACTCTCTGAGGGTCCCCCCTTGCTTGACTTTTCCCTCATCCAGGTCATTGATGAATATGTTGAATAAGACTGGACAGTACTGACCCCTGGGGAACACCACTAGTTACAGGCCTCCAACTGTATCTGCACCACTGATCACAACCCTCTGAGCTCTGCCGTTCAGCCAGTTCTCAACCAACCTTGCTGTCCATTCTTCTAACCCACACTTCCTAAGCTTACCTATGGGGATGTCATGGGAGACACTGACAAAAGCCCTGCTGAAGTCAAGGTAGACAACATACACTGATCTCCCCTCATCCACGCAGCCAGTCATGCCATCATAGAAGGCTGTCAGATTGGTCAAGCATGATTTCCCCTTGGTGAATCCATGTTGACTACTCCCGATAACCACTTCCTCTTCATGCTTAGAGGTGACATCCAGGATGAGCTGTTCCCTCACCTTACCAGGGATGGAGGTGAGGCTGACCAGCCTGTAGTTTCCCAGGTCCTCCTTCTTGCCCTTTTGGAAGACAGGAGTGACATTGGCTTTCCTCCAGTTCTCAGGCACCTCTCCTGTTCTCCATGACCTTTCAAAGATGATGGAGAGCAGCTTTACAATAACATCTACCAGCTTCCTCAGCACTTGCAGGTGCATCCCATCAAGGCCAGCAGATTTCTGGGTGTCAGGTTTGCTTAAATGATCTCTAACCCAATCCCCTTCGATCAAGGGAGAATCTTTTCTCCAGTCTCTCTCTCCCACCTTCAGAGTTTGGGATTTCTGAGGGCCGGCCTTAGTAGTAAAGACTGAAGCAACACAGACATTCAGTAACTCCACCTTCTTTGCATCTTCCGTCATCAGGGCATCCACCTCGTTCAGCAGCGGGCCCACATTTTCCCTAGTTGTCCTTTTGCTAATAATGTGCTTGAAGAAGCCCTTCTTACTGTCCTTGACCCCCTTAATACTCTGCAGAGGAAAGTGCCTTGGTGTATCATTCAATTTAGGAAATGGCTATGGCTTTTGATACTTTACGTTTGTTGTTTTTAATTACTAAATGTGTGAATAAATGCTGTCAATTAATATATGTAGTCTCTAACTTATAGGAGGAGAAGAGATGTTTGCGTCAAGGAGTAACTTTCTTACCTTAAATAATCTTATTTATTTGATTGTATATATTTGATTATATATTGCTATCAGAACATAACAATGAACTTGATCAAAACTACGATATGAATTCACTTATTTTTTTCTTTCTGATAGAACTTATGTTGACGAATCTTGTATTTGAAATCTTAGTATTTTAATTTCCTTTTTATAAACTTTGTCTCAGGTTTTTAAAATAACTTATGAACTTGGACATGATCTCTGTCTCTCTTTCAATGTGACTGGGTTAAGTCCTGTTAATATTAATGTGCTAGAAGCATAGACTGGGAAGCTCCAAAGAAATGTGAATGTGTCCAGAAATGTGTGTTCAGCCTTAGAGGAATCATGTTGTTACTCTCTTGAGTTTTCTCTAATGCTCTTGCTAAGTGTTTACTCTAAAGTTCTTATTTGTTCTGTTTTTAGACCTAGAAAGTATATTAAGTAAAATAATGTAATACAGTCTAAATTGTAATTCTGCAGTATATGTGAGTCCATCTGCATGTACCTATTTTGTATTTTTAAATCTTATTTTGAATTAGGGATTGCAGATAGGGACAAGAGAACTGGAGGAGATGGGAGCAAAGTTCTGTGTTGGCTTACTGCGTTTGAAAAGAATGGCCTCTCCTTGGGAGTACAACCTGCCTTCTAGTCTGTTGGATATTGAAAATGAGCTGATTGAATCAAGCTGTAAAGTGACAAGGTAGTGCACATTTATTATATTTACCTTTTTTTTCAGGAGAAGTTGCAGTTTCTCAAGTAACGTAAAGATTCTCTCAAAAATGTTCTTCCACTCATCAAAAAAACTGTTGATGTGTTGTGATCTGTTAGTGTAACATTAATCTGAATATATCTCAGTCCTATTGTGTTAGTTCAGTTGCTTCAAACATTTTAAGAAAGCAGTTGGACTATGGGTCACATTTGTTGCTGAGATAAACACTGGCAATTTTTATGTCATTGGGGAGTTACTATGTGTGGTAAAACCCATTAGGTCTTAGGTTTCAATTTTCTCTTTGAGAGCATTTTATTTCTTTTTATATTACTGGCTACAGTAGTAAAAATATATTTAGACAGGCTTAACATACTTGAGTTAAAGCACTGGGAGATCTGTAAGTTTTTCTTACAAACATTTTTTTTTCCCCCCTTGGTAGAGATATATAAAAATATTTAAAGAATTTAAAATGTGTGAAATAAGGTTCAGGTCACAAAAGAAATGTATTGTATCTGCTCAGTAGCTAGCTTATTAAGTTGCCAATTCTTAAAGCTAGAGATAGATTTGCAAAAGTATGCATACTATTGTAATAGTGCACTATTTGTGCAATTCATCACTGAAGTATACATATGTACACAGTAATTGGGGATGCACAGCAAATAAATTTTTCCAAATGTGCAAGCATCTCCTCCTGAAAATCTGGTTAG
This sequence comes from Limnodromus scolopaceus, assembly GCA_028565335.1. NCBI lineage: Eukaryota > Metazoa > Chordata > Aves > Charadriiformes > Scolopacidae > Limnodromus > Limnodromus scolopaceus. The sequence goes on along the minus strand of JAOXNO010000020.1, from coordinate 45,503,863 downwards.
AAATTACATAAAGCAGAGTTCCCTACTGCAGAGAAGCATTAAATTAGAAAAGAGTAAGATTTACACACTCTGATATGTTACCATTTGGAATAGTTAGAGCCAAAAACATGTTTATAGTGGCCTTGGTTGTAGCTCCAACTGCGCTGAAGCAATACTATGACAATTTGGGGAAAAAATGAAATTTATTACTGATTTTGTGCAACTGTAAGAAGGAGGTGCTTGAGACTAAGACTTTGATTAGATGCTAAACTAAAAGCAATTTATCCGTAGACAATGCAAAACTAGCAGAGGTATGGGAGGGCATCTGTGGTACCCTATGGAAGGCAGAGATGATGTTTAGTTCCAGCATTTAAACACGTAAGTGTTGTCGGTACTGGGAGAGGCTGCAGCTTGTGTTCATGCTTAGCATCTGCAGATAGTAATGAAAAGTGAAGTATAAGCTAAAAGGTGATAAGAACAATAGGAGGAACTTAAGGAAGTGTTTAATGGTGTGATGCATAGATATCTATCATCCAGTGATGACTAGATCCCTCAATATTGTTTGCTCATTAGCGTGCTTGTAATGGCTAGATTTTTACTGTCAAATCAAGTTTTGTGCTTGGGTAAGGCTAAGTGATTCCTGGAAGAGACAGGATCAGAAGGCAGCTTTGGAGTAACCCATTCTCACTGGTGTGTAAGCCTCATTGAAGTGTAGGTAGGCTGACTGGGAGACAGTTGCTGATGCCTGCTGATGCCTGGCAGATGCTGAAAAACACAGAAAATACTCTACAGCTGTTGGAATGGCATTAGCATGGTGTCTCCAGTGCAGGCAAAACACAGCATTTTAAACACAAAGAATGTCTTGGTATTGTTAATTGTACTAATGTAACATTTATACCAAAACAATGGTAGCAGCAGGGAGCAGTTCTCAGTATTTCTAACATTACTGTTCACTGTATCACTCTAAATTTTCATTTGATGTTGTATGAGTT
>JAOXNO010000020.1:45489912-45502439 GCA_028565335.1 Limnodromus scolopaceus | reverse complement strand
TGAAAATGTAAATGAAATATCAATGTCCTTGGTCCTTGGTTTTGCAAGTGTAAAACCATATTCTGCTATCTCTATAGTGTGTCTAAAAAAAAAAAAAACAAAAACAAGAATCGGGGAACAGACAGGGAACAGGGATAAACTGTGAATGGTTTGAACTCTTTTCTTTATATTCCTTGAAATAAAAGTGGGGAGCAAGGGACAATGTTTTATATTGCAAAGCTCTTGGGAGAAATCACCAGATGAAATCCCACCTTTATGACAGACGAAGTCTTACTACAGCAAATAACATGTCATTGTTTTGATTAATTTTCCTCACAAGGCCTTTATCAAATTGAAAAGGAAAACTAGGAGATCAAAAAAGAGGGAAGAACGTGACAGCTGCCTGCCTTCAAATACAAGAAGACAGATGCAAAGAGTCACTTCTCTCTGCAGGGCCAGCAGTAATGACCTTAAATTACATGGAAAAGTCAGTCTAGACTTTATGTAAAAATTCTGTATGGCAAGCAAAAATGAAGTTCTGGAATAGTCATCTGGGGAAGTTGCAGGAGATTAAGAATAGTAGAGACAGTCTTCAGTCTATGGTGGAAGTGGGAACAGCTGAATTAGCCTTAATGCACGGAGGTATACAAAGGGGCTGTAGGAAACTTCTTCACTAAGTATTGTACTTAAAATGAATTATTTATTCATAAATACTAAATAGTTAAGAGTCACTTTGATTCTCTTATTTGAAGCATTGCTTCACAGCATCCTCTCAGCAAGGAAGTGCCTATGAAGGACCGTATGGAAAAAAACCCCAAACAGACCCTTTCTGGGAAATAAGCATGATGGGGTGGGTCCCTCTTTGAAGTGCCTGCACACTAATGCATGCAGCATCAGGAATAAATATGAGCAATTAAAAATCTGTCTGCAGTTGCAGGGCTAAGATATTGTCGGGATTGTGGAGACGTGATGGGATGCCTCACAACTGGAGTGCTGCAGTGGAGGAATACAGGCTTGCTTAGTAAGGACAGGCTGGGAAGACAAAGAGGGGGAGTTGGCCTTTATGTGAGACAGCAACTGGAATGCATGGAGGTCTGCCAGGGGATGAATGACGAGCCAACCCAGAGCTTATGGCTGAAGATTAAAGAGCAGATGACTCTGCGTGACATGGTAGTGGGTGTCTGCTGTAGGGCTGCCTGACCAGGAAGAACAAATGGATCAGGCCTTCTACAGGCAGCTAGAAGCAGCCTCATGTTTGTAAGCTCTGGTTCTCATGGGGGACTTCAACCACCCCAATATCTGCTGGAGGAACAGCACAGCAAGGCATAAGCAATCCAGGAGATTTCTGAAGAGCATCAATGACAACTTCCGGACCCAAGTGATACAAGAACTAACAAGGAAAGGTGCTCTGCTGGATCTGGTACTCACAAACAAGGACGTTGGGATGTAAACATTGAAGGCAGCCTTGTCTGCAGTGACCATGAGATGGAGTTCAGGTTCCCAAGAGGAGGGAGCAGGGCAAAATAGGCAAGGTGACAACACTGGACTTCGGGTGAGCACACTTTGGTCTCTTCAGGTATCTGCTTGGAAGAGTCCCATGCTATAAGACCCTGGAGGGAACAGGGCACCAGGAAAGCTGGTGGGTATTCAAAGACCACAACCTCCAAGCTCAAGAGCAGTCCATCCCCATGAGTAGAAACTTAAGCAAAAATGCCAGGAGTTCATGGATGAATGAGAAGCTTGCTGGCAAAACTCAAACATGTAAAGGAAATACGTAGAAGGTAGAAGCAGAGACAGGTAACCTGGGAGGAATACAGAGGCAGTGTCTGAGTATGCAGAGACATGGCTAGGAACGATAAAGTCCACCTAGATTGAATCTGGCTGACGTACTGAATGGCTTCCTCACCTTTGTCTTTACTAGCAAGACTAGATTTCAGTAACTGAAGGACCCAGAGACTGGGGAAAGTCTGGAGCAAGGAAAACTCACCCCTGGTGGAAGAGGAGTGTGTTGCAGAATACTTAAGCAAACTGGACTTATGTAAGTCCATAGATCCTGATGACATGCACCCACAAATGCTATGGGAGTTGGCTGACGTCACTGCAAGGTTACTGTCAATTATCTTTGAATGATCATGGTGATTGGGATAAGTGCCTGATAACTGGAGGAAAGCAAACGTCATTCCTGTCTTCAAGAGCAAGGAGGAATACCCAGGTAACTACAGGCTGGTCAGCCTCACCTTGATCCCTGGGAAGATGATGACACAACTAATCCTGAAAGCAGTTCCAGCCACATGAAGGAGGAAGAGATCATGAGTAGTTAACACAGATTCACTAAGGGAAGTCATGCTTGACCAATCTGAAAACCTTCTACAATGAAATGTCTTGGTAGATACGGGGAATGAAGTGGATATTGACTGCCTTGACTTCAGTAAGGTTTTTGACGCTGTGTGCCATAGGATGCTTATAGAGAAGCTGATGAAGTATGGGCTGGATAGACAGACAGTGAAGTGGATTGAATATTGGCTGAACAACTGAGCCCAGAGGGTAATTATCAGAAGCACAAAGTCTAGTTGGAGGCCAGTAACTGGCAGGGGTACCCCAGGGGACAATACCGGCTCCACTCCTGTTTAACATCTGCATTAACAACCTGAACAATGGGGCAGATTGTCCAAAGTGCAAGTTTCCAGACAATGCTGGATGAGGAGTGGCACATCCAGAGTGACCATAACAGGCTGTAGAAATGGGTGGGCAGGAATTTCATGAAGTTCGGCAAGAAGTGTAAAGTCCTGCACCCGGGGAGGAGCAACCCCATGCACCAACACATGCTGAGGGCTGACCGTCTGGATAGCAACTTTGTAGAAAAGGCCATGGAGGTCACAGTGGGACACCAAGTTGAACATGAGCCAGCAATGTGCCCTGGCTGCAGAAGGCTACTGGTTTCCTGGGCTTCATTAGGAAGAGTGAAGCCACCAGTTCAAGGGATGTGATTCTTCCCCTCTCCTTAGCACTGGTGAGGCCACACCTGGAGTGCTGTTTCCAGCTCTGCACTTGCTGGAATGCAGAGCTGGATAAGAGAAACATGGGCGTGGTACAAGAGAAACACGGGCATACTGGAGAAGTCCAGTGAGATGATGAAGGGACTGAAGCATCTTCCATAGGAGGAAAGGCTGGGAGAGCAGGGACTCTTAGTCTGGAGAAGAAAGCTCAGGGAGCATTTTATCAAGGTGTACGAATACCTGAAGGGAGCTTGGGAAGAAGACAGAGTCAGGCTCCTTCCAGTGGCATCTGATGACAGGCTGACAGGCAATGAGCACAAAATATAAAAGAAATTCTGTTTAAGTATTATATATATAATGGTTATATATATATATTTGTTGTGAGGGTGCTAAAACACTGAAACAAGTTTCCCATGGGGACATGGAGCCTTTATCCCTAGAGATATTGAAAAGATGTCTGGACATGGACCTTGGCAACCTGCTGTAGGTGGCCCTGATAGAGCAGGGGTGTTGGACAAGATGACTTCCAGAGGTCCTTTTTAGCTCAGCCATTCTGTGGAAAGGGGGAAACGTCTGTAAGTCTATCTTCAAAAGACACTGAGTGCTGGTGTTGTGGACAGCTTCAAATTGGAGTGCTAATTTAGGTAATTAGAATACAGGCTTCTAAAATAACAATCTAGTTGTATTTTTCTTCCTCAGAACTTTTACAGCCAAGCTCCTGATCCCTTGGCACTTCGGCCATACATGCTTTAATAATTTGGAAATATGAAATGCAGGCTGACTGTAAGCAGTTTCACTTGACAGCTATTGTAGATAGCCTCTAAACGGTAGTCTTTCAGCAAGGGCACATGTTTCTTTTTTGAGTTCGTTGTGTGCATCGATTCAGCATGTTGAACTTCAAAATTTAATACTGACATGTTGCATCTATTAATCATACTTTCCAGTTTTTGAATATTGTACATTTTTTGCATTTGCAGCTAGTATTATATGTTAATAAGACTATAATATTTTTCCCATCCATGTTACATCATTGTCATTTTTATTAGAACTAAGCTTCAGTATAAATGTGTCTCTTTGAAATATTAAACTACAGTTATGGCATTTTGAATCAAGATGTGGTTGTAAGTAATTAATTATCAGCGTGGCATTGAAAAACAGCCTCGCATTTCCACATAACTTTCTATTAATAGCTGACTCAGATATGGAATCTTTCTTTTCTATTGTCTCTGTGGAGAAAGTTAGCATCCCAGTTCACAGGTAGTTAGTGGCTGTTCTTTGGAAAAAAATATGTGCTGGATTTCTCAGTTTGTTAATGTTGCTCATGATGGAGTGGCCTTAAAACAGCAGCTGCTGAATTGAGGAATGCCATACGTGCGTCACTCCCCATAGTATCTGCCATAGAGCTAAAGACACATCAAAATCACTTCAGTATCAGGATGCGATAAAAAAGGGTGAGGATTCACGTATGAGCCAGCCTTCTAACATACTGCTTTGCGTGAACACTTGCACAAAAAATCAAGTTCTAAAGATATTTTGAAGGAAGTGAATTAAAAAAGTAACTATAGTTCTTTTATTTCTTATCTTATTTCCAGGGTAGTGCAGGGAGAAGCAATTTACCACTCCAGTTAAGGTTTTAACTGGTGTGCGAAGTGTAGACAGTTAGATGCATTTGTGGTAAAGAAGTAGAAAAGTGTTGTCTAATTAAATATTGGTGCTAAATGTTACCTTAAACTAAGAACAGGATTACTGCTTTCTAATAGTTCTGCAACTTTCAATAGATCAGAACAATCATTTATTGAGACAGATTTTCTCGTTTCAGTGAAACTAAATTTTACAGTAAAGGTAATGGTTATGGTCCTGATTCTGGAATAGGATTTCTATAGTTAGTCTATACACAAGTTGATCAGCTTCTTTGAAAGTATGTACAGGCATAAACATAATCCTTTGGAGCTAATAATTTTCCCCTAATCATGATCTTTGGGTGTTACACAGCTACAGATGGTGAAAAGTAATTACCAAATGCTTCTGCACTAAAGAAGTTAAGGCAGTGGATAAAAGATCAGATTCTGTGCATTGCTAAATGCACACTGAGACCTTAATTGGAGAAATCTGTTAACGACTTCAGATTTTTCTCTCTGATGGCTTTGTTTCTTAAATTTATTAAATGTAAATCTAATTTATTAATGCTAAAATGGAAAAATAGGTAGCATGAAGTGAGAAAATAGGTACCTTGCTCTCAGTGTTCATTTAGCAATATTGTATATCTGTGTGAGAATCTGTGGTGGAAAAACTTAATGTGTAAATTCCAACAACTTATCTTTAAAATGTGGCATTAAGACCAAAATATGTTGTGTACCTGACTATATGTTCTGAGTCCATCTTAAAAGTGTTTTGGTAATTATTTATACAGAGATTTATTTCATTGAATTCAGTGGAAATCCTTTTTATTTAAAAAGTGGGAGTGGAATCAGAGACTTAACAGGGAACGTTTTTCAGAAAAAATGCAAACTGTACTGCTGTCTGTGTCACTACTGGAGTATTTTTTATTCTTTGCTAAAGGGATTAATACTGCCATAGGTGGAATAAGGAGATGGTCCGATTTTTGTTTCCAGAAGCTCAGAAGCTGAGTTCTGATGTGTACCTCAGGCCATTAGACTTTTTGCCTCAATTGCTTGGAAAAGTCTTCTGGAGCAGAGCAATTCTATTCTGCTTCCCAACAAATAGGCCTGTATGAGTACTGGGCCAGATATCCTTGGCATCCAAGTTTCCTCTCTTTGGTAGCATTCACTGCATGTCTCGTCAGAAGTTTAAAAACCTATCCAGTTTTTCGATGATGATACTCAAGGGGGAAGTCTCATGTTATTTATTTTTAGGGACTGCCTTATATTCAGAACTGAAACACATACTGTATAACAGGTTGTAGTTAAAGGTCAGCTCTTCTATGGGATAATGGAGATACCATGTTCCTCTATTCTGGATATTATTAAAAATAAATTTTAATATAATAGTCTTTTTAAATGAATTATATTGACTTGATCTTTGTTCTATCTCAGGAAGTACTGGAAGAGGGCGCAGCAGATAGGTATTGATGAGAACTTTCCTCCTCTTAAACAAAAAAGTAAATTTAACAGCTGAAGAAAAGTGTCGTTCAGCATGGATTTGTTCCCCCGATCTTTCACAGATTTGGTTTTTTTTTGAGTGGGGGTAGGTTCTATTTTTGCAGTATTTAAGCAATATTTTTATATCATCATTGAACAAGTTTTCAAGGCTATGCTTTATTTCCCTTATACAATGAAAAGGAAGACTGAACACTGCCTCAAGATGTTGCAGTTCATTCAGATACCATAATCATAATTTTTCTTGTCATCCTGGGGGTGCGAGAGGCGTTCCAGAACATTTTGCTAGAAGGCTACCACTAGTTTACATACTTAAAATGAGTACCAGCTCCTCAGCAAACTCTCGAGCTTTCCTTTTCCCACTTCCCAGTCCAATGACAATGAAATATAGAGAAGCCGGTGGCTGGTATTCCTAGGTACTCTACAGCTGAAGCACAGGGGAGTAGGGCTCCTTTGCTATATGAGACCTCACTCCTGTTTGGAGGAAAATTTTGCTTGGTAGGGTTTTCTTTCTCTCCCTCAGCTTCCCCTGAGCATCTAGCAACTTTTCTGTGCAGCAGAACTCCCTCTCTTTGTAATTAACAGGAAATAGATTTTCATTTAATGTTTTTCTATTTCTTAATGCTTTAAAAACCAAATTTTTATTAACACCTCTTGAAACCTGCATGCCAAATCTGTGAATTATGTTGTCCGTTTGTCCTTTGATTCAATCCCTGTACCCAAAGCACTGAAGTTTTTAGTGTTTCTGTACAGTTCTAGACAAGATATTAAAAATATGTATCAGCTGAGGCATCTGTTTGCTAAATGTCAATTCACTTGAGTGCTAGAAATATACAAAGAGCCTTTATTGAGTAAAATTTCTAAAGCTAATTTCTGTTCCTCTTCAGAGATAGTCATAGGTCAGCAGATAGTCACACAATTCCCTACTTTATATGCCCAGACTTCCATTCCTATTATTCTATTAGAATAAAAGTACTGCTTATACTTTCCTCATACATGATTCACGGCTCATTTCTTACCATTAGAGATGAATGAGGGGCTTCCTACAGAAGATGCAAGTAAAAAAATCGTCCATAAGAAGTATAAAAGAAAGTAGTTTTTACACAGCTGTAATGTCCCTGTAAAGTTAGAGTACAGCAATGAATAAGTGTAGTTATTTTATTTGTATTTTGGATGTTGTTCATGTTACTTTTTTGAAAAATACAATTTTAATGCTTTAGGGGATAAGCAAGCAAGTTTAAATATTCAAGTCTAAACATAGAAGCACTGCTTTTATTTTTTGCAAATTATTTCATTTATTAATTTCTCAAATTCTTTTTGGTTTTACTGGTTGTACTTAAAATGACCAAGTAAATATTAATATTTTAAAATATACCTCCAGTATTTTATTACACATAGGCTTGGTTTCCATGAGTTCATTTTGAACCATGGCTGAAACAGATTTGACTTAAGAAAAATAAAGCAATAAATGGATTTATTTCCCTCTGGCAGTGCACTTTAACATTTTAAGTGATGAATTAAACACTTTATTTTTCTTTAATTATTTCAAACGCATTTGCCAATGTTTTCCCCCCAGTTCCAAATGGAAAAGATTAGACTAAATGTAATACTGATCTTGTAGTAAGAATTATAGTTGTTATGCTGACAGGTTTGATAGGGCCTGTATGCAGTGAAACAAAAACACATGACTGCAGTCATAACTGTTAGGACTTACTGGAATTATCCTTTGTGCAATAAATAACTTGAACTCTTTTTGGAAATTCTAGCCATTTCATTGATTGTTTTGAGGCTCATTGGTGTGTTCTAGAACATGGTGTATTTTTGTTTGTTAATTTGATTTAATTATAGCAGAGAAGCAGGTTTGAGCTTTTGGGACCTAGTATGCTAGACTGCCAAAAGAATCTGTGGGAAAGAAAAAACGTGATGCAAAATACATTTCCTGCACTTAGTCTTACACTTGAGAAAAGACATCACACTGGTGGGGCAAGGAGTGAAGGGTCCATGCAGTGAGAACATTTCCAAGATCTTCCTGCAAAGGGTCTCTTTCTAGGCTGCTGAAACGAAGCTGGTTCTGTCCTACTTTATTTCCCTTCCCCTTCATAACTCTTAAACTTTGCCCGGACATTTGCATATTTCCAATCTCCTTCATCTGGGAGTAATATTTTTCCTTCCTATTCTGCAGCGTTTGAGCTTTTCTTGGCCTTTCTTCCAGTTCATTAGGAGTACAACTTAGTTAAAAAGAATGCATCTTATGCTGCAACTTTTGTCCTGTCTCTCCCTTTCAGAATGTTGGAAGAAAAAGCTGCCAAAGATGAGACCCACAATTTCACTGGTGGGCCTGGTGGCAGTGCCTATGCGTCAATACCTTCCTCTGGCCTAAGTGAAAGTGATTGCTTTTAGTTCTGTCTAGACTGTAGCATCAAAGTACTATTTGTCTTCTCTAGGGCAAAATAAGGAAGCTAGTAATCTGGAGCGGGGAGGAAATAAGGAAAAAAAAATAATACTATTTTTCAAGTTTTTCTTCCACTCCTGGTAGTATGATCCAAATATTAGTCTGGGCTACAGTCAATGATTGTTGCATCCAACTAATTTAATCCAATTCTGAGTTTCACAAAATGTATTTCAGGGTGACAGCACAAAGAAAGTGTTGGAATTAGTTTTTAATAGGCTGTGGAGTCAAATTTTGTAACTCTATGGCATGGTTTGGGACAGACTGGCCACTGAAATGAACAGCAGATGCTCTTCCCCACCTCTCCCTGAAGGGGGAGGAGGAAGAGAGAGAAAAGACTTAAGAGTTTAGAAAAGAGACTAAGCTAACGAAAATATTAATAAAATAATAAAAGGAAATAATGAAATATACAAAATATACACAAAACTGTATCGAGCTCCTAGCATGACGATCATGTCACCGGGAAAGTTGATTGATTCTGTTTTACCTCAAACCAGGACACTCTGAAAGTGGGGATATTTAAAAACGAGACTTAAATGGGATTTGGATATCCAGCTTCTTATGGCTTAGAAAAGAGTTGGACACATTCTGCTCTTTAGCTTTGGAAATTCCCTTGAGGAAATACCCTTACTATTTGGAAAAAACACATAGGTGAAGAGCTCCCGAGTGGGATAGCACATGTAGCTGCACGTGTGACATTGCCTACTGTAGCAGCATTGTTGATCCTTAGAAGAGAATATGGACCCTAACGGGAAATGGAAAGTATGGAGAAATTATTCCTTTATGATACTTCCTGACTCTTTCTCCTCTAAAATTTTTCCTCCCCTGGTAATGCAGTTTTAAAAGGAATCATTAGTTCCTCAGATTTTTCTCTCCTTCCTTTCCCAGCTCCCCAAGTAGCTGCAATTCTCTATAGCTTGGCAAGGAATATTTCTTAATTTTTTCTTCCAAAGTTTTAAAATGTATACACTTCCCCTGTAGTCTCAGAAAACTGCTGATCTCTGTGGGATTAAAATTGGTAATGGTTCATGTCTGGCTTGTGGATTAATTCCTCTGTAATTGACTCATAATGAAAAATTGAAGTATATAATTTTAGGGTCAAATAAAATTTTAGTTTGAAAAATATACTATGTTATACCTTCTAATATATTTGCAGTATTAAAATAGGTAAAAAAACCATAGTGAGGTATTTTCATTAAAAAAATAATTTAAATATGTTTTAGAAATAAAGTTGTATTCATTCCTAAATTTGGTGTATGGTAGGTGATGCAGAAATACTCTTTTTAAATGAAAGGGGTATCCTTAAAGTTCTTCATAAACATGAAGGCCATAGAATTGTATCAGATATAGCAATCAGGTATTTAGGAGTTCATCTTTTTACCCATAAATTTTTTTTAAAGTAAAATCCGCAAAACTTCAGGTTTTCATATAATATTCTCTTTTAACTGCTGTAACTTCAAAGCAAATGCATGGATTATGGCGTCTCTTACATTACGGAACTGTAGTTGTGTGATAAACAACCTCTGCAAACCTGAAAAAAATAATGTTTTCCTTTTAAAAGGAAAAGTGGGAGGTGTAGGGGTAGAGGAACAAGGATTATTGAGCAAGTTAATTAAAAACAGCCCAAGGGAAAAGTTAGGAAATTAAAACCCATAGAATCAGCATGACGGCAGCTAAAAATATATTGTCACAAGATATACCAAGAGTGGGAAGCGGCAGGGAGGCAAATAAAGAATTCGATTTAACAGCATGAAATTTTTTCAGGTGTTTTGGTTTTTACATTTTTTGTGACCTAGAGTCAGTAAAACGGTGGAGTAATAATTACACTTTGCAGATTCATGCTAACCTTTAGAATAAAGATTGCTGGAAAGTTAAATATCCAAGGTTAACATTTGCTACAACAGACAAAAATGTGCCATGGAGAGCAAACACACGAGTGGTTTGTGACACAGCCTTCTCATTTGAATGTAGAAAGTACTCAGATAACATTTTGTAAGGAATAAAGACTCAAGAAAGGGAAAGTGAAAAAATAAAGTGAAAAAATACTTATTTTCAGTAAGAAGTGATTGAGAGGTCATGGTGCATTGTCCTGGCTGGTAGTAAAAAGCTAAGATTATTATGAGGCAGATTTCAGAGCCAATTTTGATGCTAAAGGTTTGTGTAGCTTTGAGGATAAGATCTGTTCATCTATTCTAATGGTACTTCTCTTGAATAGAGAAAGTAATTTATAATTTTGATTTTTATTTTATTGAATGGGTAATGTCAGTAAAAGCACCCTTCAGTCTCGGATGAAAATTTTGAATGTATGCGTGCCAGAGCAAATGTCTAAGACGTGTTGCATCATACGCGCTGACTTCAAGACTGTGCTCAGTGGCTGAATTTCTAGAAGTTAGGGGCATGCCTGCATGCTGACACATAAGTAACTATGTAAAATGAATTTATACAAATACAAAAATGTACAAAACCCACACATATACCTGTGTGTTTTTCAAGACAATATGAAATGGGACATATTCTATGAACTGACGTAGGGGAACTATGTGGTTTGCTTGTGTGTCTGGTTCTATATTTTTTCCTTAAAATAGGTTTTGTTTGTTGCTTTTTTAACTGGATCAACGATGTGAGATTAATTTCCAAATGATGACGCTTATTAAAAAGAATGCATAGAATTTTTTAAGAGCTTTACTATTTTGTATTATACCTCACTAATGTGAATTTTTATAAGTGCCTACTATAATGCATTAGCATCCCATTATCAGTGGTTAATAAAGATTGGCATAGGTCCTTGTAGTTCTCTGTTTTGGTACTCAGAATTATTAGTTAATATTGGGCCCACATTCAGATTTAATGGCACCATTTCCCGTGAATTTAATTACACAGTCTATCCTGCAATTGCAGCATGGATTCCTTGCATACAAAAACTAACAAGTCAATGCCTGTGTTAAGTGATTTGAAGCAGAAATCGCAAAAAGCCTGTGCTCTTGTTGGAATGTGATATATTTGGTGAAGTTCCTTTCGTTGTATTCTTTAAATAGGTGAAACAGCTAAGCTTTTTGCTCCCCTCAACCTTTTTTTCCTTAGAAGAAGCGTTGGTAGGTAGTAACTTTCTAGGGTGGAAGGCATCACTAGATGAAAGCACAGAAAAATTGTATTCCTTGGCTGGTTCTATTCCAGGTTCTTCATGCAAAGCATGTATCCTTACAGCATGTTGGGTTCCTCACCTGTAAAATGAGAAGGGCATCTTAGCAAAGATACAGGTTATTTTCTTCACTCTCTGTCTCTCCTAAATGGAAACAATTTTGTTTTAAACACCCAGTTCATTAACCAATATAGTGGGTTGTTGCCCTAGTTACAGCTTAAATAACCTTTAAAAGTAGTTTTGTGGAGCATTCCTTTTTGCATGGCTTAGCAAGTAAGAGTTTGTTTAGTGAACCATGATACATATTACTTTAAACGTAAATCCAGAGACCATGACTGAATTGATTTTTTTGTAATTTATTTTCTACTATTTTAGGTCTTCTATCCTTTTTTGTCTAAGCTAGGACTAAAAATTCCTGTCATTTCTTCTTATCCCAATATTTGAATTAACTGTCAGCAGCACAAAACATTACAGTGTAGCATGTTATTGAAGCTTCAGGCAGAGGAAGAACACTGTGATATTTATTTATTTTTATGAAGAGAGATTACATTGCAGATTTCAGGTGGTCCACTTAAGCTCTTAAAAGACCTTTAGAAAGAAGCAGTGATTAATCCTTTTAATTATAAAGCCACAGCCAAGCTAGGCTGTTGTGTGCCTTAAGACAAATTCATCAAAATTAATGTGCAAACATTTCTACAAGTACACTGTGATCTCTCTCAATAAGAACATTCGCACTGTTTCTGTATGAGTTCTGTATGATTTGATTATTAGGTAAAATGCATTACAAAACCCTCTTAGGACTTCATCTGAATATAAAATCACTTACGAAGTATTTAGGGATACTTAAT
>JAOXNO010000020.1:45473413-45489877 GCA_028565335.1 Limnodromus scolopaceus | reverse complement strand
AGTTGGTAAAACTGGGTCTGGAAAACACTTATTTTTTGTCTATACTGAGAAGGTGAGAGAAAAGGATAGACCATTATGTTGGCAGTGGCTCAGTTCCTTAAATCCACTGCCTCTGAGTTGCAAGGCTTAACTTAACAAATTTTGAGTTTTAACTGCATGCAAGTGTGTGAGGACCTGACATGAGTCAAGTGATTCAGATACGAATTTAATCTTAGTTGTAGGCGTAAATATGATGCCTTGTTTTGTCACCTCCGTTACATACAGTGTAATTGCTCACAATACTTTTCAGTAAAAGTGTGTTTTAATAAAATACAGAGGTTCCCCAATTGAATTTTTAGACACACATCTGGTTTTTTACTTTGTTTATAACTTATAGTAACTGCTATTTCTTTATGTAGTTGTATCCTTCTGCAGCAACTTCTGATGCTGCTATAATTATATTAAGTTCTTACAGGCCATTAGTGTAGGTCTATAACGTGTAGCTAATTTGTCATGGCACATTTGGGTAATGTGTTGTGTATGACTGACTAATTAGTTCAGGGTCTTACAAATGTAGTTTTGGCTCCCTGATTTTTTATGTGCAATTAAAAAATCGATGCTATTTCAGGTAAACTGCCCCTTTCCTGAGGTAATTTCTGGGTGATTGCATGTCAGGGTAGGGACAATACATAGTCTGAATGTATTGTTCCAAGTAAAACTTTTGACATGATTCATGCAACTTCTTGTTCATTATAGCCCCACTACATACGTTTTGGATGAAGATGAGCCTCGCTTTCTTGAAGAAGTTGATTACAGCGCAGAGAGTAATGATGATCAAGACATTGAATTAGCTGATAATGCGGGTGATTACGAGGCAACTAATCAAGAAGATGGACTTTCAGACTCAGATTCAACAAGGATACTCCTTTCTTGAATGATCTTTGCAGACAGTAGTAGGAAATTAAGTGTCCTGGATTTTCATAGTCACAAACTTCCTCACTTTTGTCTACCAAGGGGATATGCGTAAGCAAACACAAATACTGGGCCCAGCCTAGCTCAAGGACAATAAATATTTCTGATAAATTTGCATTTGTTTTATTTAAGGAGTTCTGTGTTTTCTTTTAGCACTAAATAGATAAATTTATTTACCAGTTCATTTTCTACTAAGTAACACCGCATGGCATTTTGTGTCCTTAAACCCTACTTTCAGAAAATTGGATTAAAATTTCTGGTGTGTCAGAGTACAGAAACTAATGATTTGTGGTACAGTTCTTCAAGTTGCTTCCTGAAGAATACATATGTACAGATTTTCTAAATTAATTTGTGTATGTGTGTGTATATGCGCATGTGTATACTGAGGTGAAGAGGTTATTTTTCAACATTATTTCAAAGGTACTTGATTGTGTTTAATGTAGTGCCTGCTCTGGAACCATTCAATAATTACTAAATTAAAAATGAAGAAGTGATGTATGAACTGTTGCACTTCTTTCTTGCTTCTGATGATTATATGGTTTTGCCACAGTACTACATGAAAATATATAATTGTTCACAGTTCAGGAGTTTTGCACAGTGACTTAAGCAGCTTGTGCTTACAAGAACTATACACTTGTATAAAACTCTTTCCCATAAAATAGGCACGGTCTAATATGAAGAGGTTGGGTTTTTTTAAGTGTACATGACTACAAGAAGTGGCTAGATATGTACACTGTATGTATGTTCAGCTGCTCAGTTGCTCAATTTTTCTCATTCAGTATGCATGTAGTGAAAAAGAGTTCAGTTTACTGGGGGCACATTACCTATATACCCAATTCAAATGCTTTAAGAGGGGAAGTGCATTTTGGTTTGAACATGTTTTGTGTGATCTGAATCCAATGTTTGCTCTGAGAACGATATTAGACTGCAACTTCCTGAGGTCTCTCCCAGCCTGAATAAGTCTGTGATTCTGTATTCTTCACCTTTAAAGTCAAGCTGTCAGGCATAGGATTTACACGTTATCGTCTTTTCCTGTCATCTACTAATTCTCACTGCCTTTGCAGTGAGAATAAGACCTAATAGAGAAACAAAGTTGTACCCTGTTGTTTACAGACTGACATGTTTTGCAATGAAAAATGTTTTTCCAAAAGTATTTTTACTTGGTGTGACCCAGTTGTGGCATTCATTTTCTGCTGCATGTGCAAGAGCATGAAGAGTAACACTTCTCTAAGTTACAGCAGGTTTTTAACTGATAGGAACATTGTGTATGTTTACTGTTGCAAATAAAACTGTATTTTGGAGGGGAAGAGTGCCTTTGGTAAAGGATAAAAAAAAAATAAATTGAAGAGAATTAAATGTATCAGTGATTCTCAGTCTGGAGATGGATTTTGACCAGGATCTGCTGTTTTGTATGCACCATTGTTTGATGATGCCTCTATATGCCATCCCGATTTCTGAGGCTTAGGGAAGGGTTTTTAATCCCTTGTGATATGCTACTGTATTTTTATTTAAAAGCTTAAATTTATATCAATAACCACATGGTTTTGAGATGTAAGGGTACAATGGGAACATTTACGTTCTTGTCCCTTTATAACTCTTATCGGAAATTGTCATTCCTTATGTTCTGTACTGTAAAATAGAAATCTTATTTAATACTCTGTTGAAGAGGAGCCCTCTGTATTGAAACTGTAGAGGAATTTGGGAATCTGCCAAACAGAAGGATTAACCTTGCCACAGAATTTGGACTGTCTTTAAGTCAGTCCAGTGAGAGCAGAGCAGAATGTTTATATTGCTGTGTCAGTCTTATACTAGTTACCTGCATAAATAGATTTTCATCCTTAAGGACTCGTACTGCAGTACCTTACATAAATAATTTTAACTTAAATTTCATGGGGTGCAGGATGCCACATGTTAATTAACCCCATTGTGCATTTCTCCTTAGTTTCATATGAGTCTGTATTAATTCTGGATATTTTCATAATACAGGCAAGACTAGAAACGTACTTCATTGGTTTAGGAAGAGCTATGGCTTAGTACTATAAAATCATCTTTTCATCCTGAGTAAATGTGCATATATGTTCTTCTCATGTCTTCTATAGCTTTTAGTCTGTGCAAAGAAGGAGTTACGAATGACTTATATAATGGCTCAGGATAACAGGCACTTTTGTAAAGCAATAATGTGGTGTTTATACATTAATGCTCTTATGCATTAGATCAGATGTATGTGTTTGATTGGATGAGATGTCGATTTGGCAGTTGTGGGTCTGAACTTCTACCACTGCAGTTCCGATGCAAGAGTGAGACTTTGTCCGTACCTTACACGTGGTTGAAAATGCAAAGGCCGTTACTTCTTACACGTTTTGTGGCACTTCTTAACGTGCCTTCTGAAAGGTGGCGTCTCCGTTCATGCTCACAGGGATGCCAGTTGACGGGGAGAACTGCTGCAGTGGTAGCTGCTTCACACTGTTTATGTCTTCTCTACCACATGTTGCCGTCGTTGCAGCAGCGCTGGGAGACACACGCTGGTATCCCCTTTTATCTGTTTTGGTGGGAAGTCCGGTGTTTAGCTGAAAGTGGAATAGCTGAGGCTTGAGCGTGCGCTCCATTCTGTTACTATGGCATTCACCCCAAATAAATGGGCAGAATGGATTGCAAGGAATGGCAGCTTCTTGAACTGTCACAAATCAGTCATCAAGCCTGGCCTGTCCCGGACAATCGGCTTTCTTTATGCTTTGGCATTCCAGTGTGTTTCTGGTTTTAAATGATGCTGTTTACTATAAGCATGACTGATTTTGTATAGGAAGAGAAGATATTCTTACACCTTTTTCCAGTAGTAACACCAAATAAGATTATAAACAATAATTACATCTGTGCTACCTACTGTAATTGCTGGGTGATTAATTACTTTATTTCCCTTCCAGATATAATTCAAGTTGCAGCACAAATTTTGGTATTGTGTCTTGACTGGTGACATCCCCTGATGTAATGTAACTTACAGCTAAGACTGCAGTTTGTGCTAAAATCTAGCCTGGTCATTTTTGGAGGTTGGTTGCTTTATCAGCCTGACTTATCAGGGAGAACTGGTTTGAATCTCAAATAAGAGTGCAGCAGCAGCATACACTGTTCACAAAATGCACAAATTCAAGGTTTCAGATAGGTTCTGTTGTAATGCTGTGATAGATATAATTGTTGCAGTGTTATTATGCATGCCCCAAATAACAGTACTTATTAATAAAAATACATAATAAAGAATTAATTGCAATCACTTTGCTTCCCTATTATTGGTTAGAAATATTTAAAGGATTTCTCATCATAGCATTTGCAGCAATGTGCGTGCCTATAAGAATTGGGCTGTGCTTAGCATTTCAAAAAGGAGGTTATTTTTGTTCATTGTCAAGTTAAAGTCAATGTGCTGCAGGCTTAGAGTACCGTTTGCATATTAATAGATTGAATTATAACTCTCTTAAAAAGCTTAATATTCATCAGTGTATGTAAAACTTAAGAAGACTTTGGATGAACTACAATGAAGGCAATTGCAGAGCACACAGAAGAGGACGGTCTTTTGGTGAGAGTCCTTCCCTCCTACACAGCTAATAGATTTTTCATCTGATTTAGGAAAGGCACAGGTTTGTTCCTCAGTAAGTCATTCCTTTACAGTTCAGCTTGGACTACAGTTGAGGACTAAGATATTTTTGCTACTTATGTTTTTGCTGTAGAAATCTTAAGATTTGAGACAATTTTTTGAGGGAAAGCTTAAGATAAAAGTGGATCTTCTAGTTTTTTGGAGCTGTCTGAAAAGTGGTTACTAGGTATCGTCGGTGTCACTTTTGCAAATACATATGCAGTGTATGTTACTACGTCTGTCGTGTCAGCTTAAGTTGAACAACTTTGTGCACAAGCTCTGTTGTCCAGACTTGTAGGATGTAGAAGAGTCATGGTTAAATTAATCTAAGGATATCTTTCTTTGATCTTAGTGTTTCTAACATTGTTGAGATGTAAAGCGTTTGAGATGTGACCTTGCGTCTTGTTTGGTTAAATAAGCTAGATTGGTTTGAAAGGAGGGCTTCAAAATATGAAATGCTAAACAGCTTTGACACCTAGTAAAGAATACATTACCTTAAATTATGGCTTGGCTGGTTTTAGTAGTATCATACAGGGAATTTGTTTAGTCCCTGTAAAATACTTAATAACAATGAAACAATAAGCCCCCCTTAATGCTTCTGTTACTAGAAGAAGTTAGGTGCGTGTATCTTTTTTCTGTTCTTTTTTTTTTTTTGTAAAAAACACAATATTGTTAGTGCAGCTTTTGAAGCAGTTCAAAAAGAATCATCACTGAAAATTATGGGTTTAGCAACAAAGGAAACAGCACACTATAGGATTTGTTGATCCAAATTATGTGGTTACCAAATGTCAACCAGCTGCTGCTTTTCGCTGCCTGTACAGCATTCTTACCGCAAGATGTTTGTGCTTCAGTGCGTGCCCTTCTTTATTGGAGTGAGGTTATTTAGCATGCGTCATTTTTCATTGTGGATTGTAAGAATACATACTTAAACTAGCAGCACCACATAGCACTACTGTAAATTTTCACTGGGCTGAATGCTAAATAATAAAAGAACCTGACTGACAAAATTTCTCAATAGTACTTCCATACACGAAACATTGCTGTTGACATGGAGCAGGGAGGCTGACTTATAATGACCTGAAATAGGACTTTTTTTTGCACTGTCCAGAAAAGGATCCTGAAGAAAACAGTCTCCACAATTTAGTACAGACTAAGAACTTTTTTCCGAACCCCAGACTACCGTGACCTATCTTTTGTCCCCCTCACTTCAAAAGAAAAAGGTCTAGATTCACTTGTTGTGTATTTAGAGAATAACTCACGCTAGTACTCAATTCTGTTGTGTTTTTTGTTTTTGTTTTGTTGTGGTTGGTTGGTTGGTTTTTTCGGTTTTGTTCTGTTTTTTTTTTTACCCCTGAAAAAGGCAACTGGAGTCTGAACATTATGTAGTACTGTTGTGGAGGTCTTCATATGGCTTAATCTTTATAAGGCGTTTCAATTTAAGGTAAGTTCCAAGCTTATTAGAGAAGCTGTCAAGGTCATAATGAGATTTGCCTGAGAACATGTAGGTCCGCGGCCCAGGAATGGCCGAGACAAGGGGTTAGCTTCTACAGAACAGCAGTCTTGCCTTCCCCTCAAACTTGAAAAGGAAGCAAAGATTATTTGCCTTCGAGGCAGCTGGAAGAGGCGATGCAGGCTGAGGCCAAAGCCCGGGTCACCCAGACCATGTTTTATTTACAGCTTGCAGTCTTCTTACGTTTAACCCTAGCACTTGAAGCAGCGCTCAGAGGCTACTGGCTTTCAGAGTTGAATTGCTTTGCGCTGGGGTGGTCCTTCGTCGCTTGATTGGTTGCAGACCGCTCTCCTCAGCCAGCCTCGCTTGGCCTTACAGGCTTAAATCAGAACTGTTGTCTTCTCTGCCTAATCATGGAGGCAACATAAACCATTCGCAGATGGCAGCATCGTATTCCTGCTCACTTCATTCCCAAAAGAAAATGAACATGAAAATATTTCAGCATAAACAAGACATGAGGCACAGAGTAAGGAAGAGAGATGATCTTTAATATTTTGTATAGTATTTTTCTCATTGTACCATATTTACATAAATCTTACTAATGATCCAAGCAGTCCAGCTGACCCCACAGATTAAAATGGCTCAGTTGTACGTTTTGTGAAGACAAACGGGAACGAGGTGTCTCGCACAAACCCTCAGCCAACAGTCTGCCTTAATACGTGGCTTTGGTCCAGCATCCCAGTTAATTTAATTTAGTACAATACACTGCCGAAGGAAAAGTCCTAAACTGGGTCAGACAGTACTCCAAAATGACGTATGCCTGGGTTTTCTGTCTTGTGAAAATTCCTCTGTTGGAAAATTTGTGGATTCTCTGCAGCAGTCACCCTGCTGATATAGCACCTGTATAATCACGAAAGGGAGAAGGTACAGTTTACACAGATCTTTTGCTTGCTGTTGACAAAAGCGTTCTGTTATGAATCACATCAGTCAGGATGGCTTGAAAACTCTGCTGTTACCAAATGTACACCTTGAGTGCATTCCAGAATGAAAGAAGGACCAACAAATCATCTAAGTACGGTACCTCGTTACTCAGTATATCAGGTACTCGCTCCTTTTGTCCAAAGACTGAATGTCTAGAACAGAAGTAGTCTATATTTCACAAGAAGAATTTTTCAGATCTATGTTCCAGGAATGAGTGAATTCAGGAAGAATCCCTTTATGCTAAGCACCTGGACCTGAGTTTTAATAGGGAAGCAGGTACAATCTGATGTACTCAAGCAGGGGTGGCTTCTGGTCAGCTAATTCTATATGGAAGCCAAGTCACTTGGCGTTCCCTCTCACACAGGTTCCTGTGTTGAGGAGGAAGTGCTGCCGTTCACAGCAGAGGAAGAAGTGTGCACCTTACTGTCTTTGCCTGGCTGTGGCTGTCTCACAGACCTTAGAAATTTGTGGGCAGATTTTCCTCTGCCCTTGAGCTGTGCTCTGCGGTATGGGGGGAGGGAAAGAAGGATAAATTACAATTTGCCAATCTTAAGAGTCATATAGGCTAGTGCTTAAGAGCTACAACCTTCATCCATGACTCATCCACCAGGGCAAGGTGGCTATGGGCAAAGCACTTACTGGCAGTGAAAGAAAATGGAAGAAGAGGGACGCACAAAATACCTCCTTCGTTTCTCATCTGTGGACAGCAGAGGCAAACAGGGCCTGAGGAACTCCTCAGCTGCCTGTAAAGCTCCCTCTCTGCAATCCCTGCTGTGAGCTTCCCCCCATGCCACGGTGAGGGCTGGCCAGGTGCTGGTCCCCGATGGAGCACGGTTGCCTGACTTGGGGTGAGGTTACAGTCCATGTCCTTCTTATGTTGGGGACTTCAGAGCTGGACACAGTACTCCAGGTGGGATCTCACGAGAGCAGAGTAGAGGGGCAAAATCACCTCCCACCTGCTGGCCACACTTCCTTTGATGCATCCCAGGATGTGGTCGGCTTTGTGGACTGTGAGTGCACATTGCCAGCTCATGTTGAGCTTCTCATCAGCCAACACCACCAAGTCCTTCTCCTCAGGACTGTTCTCCATCCATTCTCTACCCAGCCTGGAACTGTGCCTGGGATTGCCCTGATGCACATGCAGGACCTTGCACTTGGCCTTGTTGAACTTGAGGTTTGCACCGACCCACCTCTCAAGCCCGTCCAGGCCTTTCTGGATGGCATTCCTTCCCTCTAGCATGTCAACTGTGCCACACAGCTTGGTGTCATGAGGAATTTTGCTGAGGGTGCACTCAGTCCCACTGTCCATGGTTAAACAGTGCCGATCCCAGTAGCCATACCTGAGCAACACCACTTGTCACTGATTGCCACTTGGACATCGAGCCATTCACCACAACTCTTTGACTGCGGCCATCCAGCCACTTCCTTATCCACTGAGTGGTCCACCTGTCAAATCCACACCTCTACAATTTAGAGACCAGGATGTTGTGTGGGACAGTGTCAAATGCTTTGCACAAGTCCAGGTAGACGATGTCAGTCGCTCTTCCCTTATCCGTTAATGCTGTAACATTGTCACAGAAGGCCATGAAATTTGTCTGGCCAGCTTTGCCCTCGATGAAGCCATGTTGGCTGTCATCAATGACCTCCTTATTTTCCATGTGCCTTAGCCTAGTTTTGAGGAGGATCTGCTCCATGATCTTGCCAGGGACAAAGGTGAGACTGACCAGCCTGTAGTTCCCCAGGTCACCCTTTTTTCCCTTTTTAAAAATGGGGGTTATGTTTCCCCTTTTCCAGTCAGTGGGAACTTCACCATAATGACTGTAATGACTTCTCAGATACGATGGATAGTGGCTTGGCAACTTCATCTTAGGGGAAAACTAGAGGGCAACTAGGTGGGAGTCACCGGGTTGCGCTGCCGGTGC
This sequence comes from Limnodromus scolopaceus, assembly GCA_028565335.1. Lineage (NCBI taxonomy): Eukaryota > Metazoa > Chordata > Aves > Charadriiformes > Scolopacidae > Limnodromus > Limnodromus scolopaceus. The sequence continues at coordinate 45,480,951 of JAOXNO010000020.1, read as the reverse complement.
CAGCGTGTGGCAGGCTGTGGGGCTGAGCATCCCACAGGAGCCCACCCTGCCTGTGGGACCAATGCCCACCTGGCCACCAGAGCCTTGGGGGGTGGGGGCATGCGGGGTGTGTGGCTGTTTGTCAGCACACTAACGCTTTGTCTAGCAGCCCACTAAATCCCAGATTCCTTCTGTGCCTGCTAGCCAGTGAATAATTGCTTTATGCTTTGATGTTTTGTATATCCTGCTTGCAGCATCTCCTTGCATCCAGAATAGGATGTATGAGCAAATGGACCCAAAAGAAGGGTCATAACATAGCTTAACCAGTGAACAATCCACTTGGGTGAATCATGCAAAATGTTGGCCTTTCAGGAGCAGAGCTTCCAGTCCACAGAAGTAGGATCCTTGGTTCTGTGAACAGCAGGGCCAGGGATCTCAAGTAATTGCATATTTCTAAGTTATGACTTGTGTGTTCTATTTCTACCATTCTCCCTCCTATATTCATACAGATATTTAACTATTGCTAGCTGTGTCATTAATATATCAATCTGAGAGAAAAAAATTGTTCTACAAAAAAGGGACATAAGCATTTCCTTATGACTTGAAATCGTCACTTTAAAAACAGGATCCACCTCCAAAGTTATCCCTGTTAAATTTAGTGATTTACATCACAAAGATATATGTTCACAGGTGCTCATGTGTATGGAATAATATAAATGGAATACTTCAACAAAACTTTAGAAATATTTGTCAAATCTGAGAGTGGAAAGAATGTGTCTGAGACCCAAGCCTTACATGCAGGAAGCCTTATGTGTAGATTGAGTTCTGGGGTTTTCAGGGAGAGACATTCAAGCCAAATGTGTCTGCTGGAGGCTGAGTAACTGACTCTCAGGAAATATGGAAAGGCATTTTCTCATCCCCAGCTGAAAGGCTCTATATGCCTCTAAATGCTAAGGATTTAAACTGTGCCAAAAAAGAAAGAGAAGAGGTTATGGTATTGCAAATCAAGGAGATGGCAAAGAGGTTTCAAATACCTTAAATATACTTATTTTCAGTGCTTCAAAAAAGGGAGAGGGGGACATGACACAGTTTAGGTACAACAAACTCACTACTATTTCTGCAATCACTAAAACTCTGAACTTCTAAAACTCAGACTATCAAATGAATTCATTTTTAAACTAATTAAATTCCAGTATTGTATTGATAGGAAAGAAATTTCTCCTGGTATACTGACAGAAGAAGCAGTACTGTTTCCTGTGAAAGACCACCTGCCACTTCCAGGCTATGGCCATGTATAGCATGAACCCAAGCCTATTCTTTCCTCTTCTTTTTACTGGTGTCCTTTAAAGCTTCATCCATAATGTAGGTCAATACCGTGTACGAAACATACCATTTTCCAGCCCAAGGTTTGTAAATTGGGAAAGGCAGTTATACCACATCATGTAAGGATATAAAATATTGATTGCTATAATAAAAGCTATGATGACTGGTAGTACACTTAGAATGCATTGCCTGATAGTATTACATATGTAAAAGATTCACATAACCACGTGATGCCAGTTATTAGAATAATCCCTTGAGAAAGCTTGTAAAGAAGCAAAAAAGCAGCCCATATGGCATTCAGCAGCGTAGTGTGTTTCAAAGCTGCAAGACTGTTCTGAGGAGAAGCCGTGTTTTATTTTTACACAGAGTTCCTGTTTATGCATCTTAAATTTTCATTATTTTCTCCATACTCATCTGGCTGCCACTTACTATCTTACAACCAAATAAACAGCAGAAGATTGCACACTATAGCTGTGGAAGTGTTGGGAGGAGAAAAGTAAATGTCGCTCCTTGTTTGTGGGCAGGAGCCTTTCCAGGCAGCCCTGTGAGTGGCAGCTGGGGGTCATATTTATACTGTGTTTCCCTGGTGACTGGGCTTTTTGAATGAGTGTCTGTCATGATAAGGCAGGCCTTGGCCTAATGAAGTGGCAAAGGAGATGTCCTTCAATAGGTATTGATCATGAAATGCTACCGGGAATCATTAAAATAATGTTTTCCTGTACCACCTTCTTCTGGTTTGTTTTTATGTTTTGAGTTATGCAATTGTGTTTTATTTCTTGAATAGTCGGTCATTAACCTATGAATGAGATGATACTAAATACCTGTATTATAGAAAAAATATCCAGTACCTTCCTACGTAGTGGCACAATTTCCAGGTGAACAATTTTCTTTCCTCACAGACTGGAAAAGCCATACGACCTGTGCTACTGAATGGGGGAAAGGGTTTGTAACCTCTTATCTGCCATCAACGAGTATTGACAGCTCTAGGAAAGATATGAGGAGTCATTTATTAACTAATCTAGCCAGAAAAAAATTACCCCTAGCAGCCAGAGATTGTTTAAAACCCTGCAGCAAAAGATGGTTTTTTCCCCCTTCATTAGCTGACCACACTTATCCAGTGGATGCAGACGTTGCTCTTTTCAGTATTGTTCAATATCTTCGCTTAAATGAAGCACTGTGACAGTTTTATCCTGTGGAAGTCTTGTGCTATGATTTTTCTGTCCTATTGAATATTCCCCGTTTTGCTGTGTCTGAGACCATAGGTGCCCACAGTCCACATCTTGTATTTCTACATGGAAATGGCCACAGTCGTAAGTCAGTGAAAATCCAGGATGCCTCTTAAGACTTTATAGGTGTGTTAATGATGCCATTAAACTATCATCATTACTTCAGAGCTAATAGGTAGAAATCCAAGCAGGATAAACAATGGAAGAGCAGGACAGAAGGACTCGAATAGTCTGATTTCCAAGCTGACAGTAATGCTGCCGTGGAAAGAAATCACAGCTAACAGCACAAATCTGTCCTTCTGCCTTTTTCCCTTCTTTCTGTTCAATTGCCTGAAAGTTCTGTGGGCTTCCAGTTTTCAGGAAACCTGAAAGATCTGCATTATTCCGCCCCCCCCCCCCTTTTTTTTTTCAACTTTTTGGTCAGTGGCATAAGACCATGCAGTAAATTTTCAAAAAAGTTGATTTTGAAACTACTTTTAAATATAGTTCATATGATTTGCTTACAAATGTGCAGGGACTTTATAGACTTTCTGGAGAAGAAGGAAGAACATTACATTTTACTTCATTAATGCTTAAAGGGTTATCAAGCAGCTCCCGTCTCGGGCGAGTCAGTGGTGGCTGAAAGCAGTATTTGTAGCTCAGCCCTGAATTGGACTCTGAGAGCTGCTGAATCCTGAGGAAACTTCTTAAATTGCTAATGACTTCCGATGACTGATGAGGAAAAATCCCATTTTCTGGTTTTAGTGTATCTAGATGTTGATATCTAGTAGTTGATCTCACTTTGTCTTTGCCTGCTTACCTTCAGAAATCACTACAAGGAAGTTATCCTCCAATCTTCCCTTTGCTGAAGTGAGCGGACTGCTCTTCTTCAGCCTAAGGCATCTTGAACTCATTCTCACACCTTTTTCTGAGTGGTCCCGGGTCACCAGCTCCTGTTCAGCAGTGGTCATCAGAGACCATATGGTAGCCCTGCATGGTACCTGCAGATTCCCTGGTGCTGCAGGCAGGAGTATACTAGTTTTTCAGCTTCTACTAAGCCTTCTCCTGGCCATACATCCAAGCATATCATGTTCTTTGCACTGAGACTTCACATAGTTTCTCTGCCTGGACTCTAACCTCTTTGCTGATGTTATCATTTTCCAAAATTATGGTCCCTACTCCAGAATAGTTTTTTATTTTTCAGATGTCTGGCCTTGAACTTATGTGCAGGAAAACTTGTGAGATCAGCCAGTCTTGCAATTTACTCTCTGTTCAGCAGGTAAGCGCTCTCCTTTTGGAGAATACGCTTTCTATTCTTCTTGCAAAAAGTAGAGACTTATACACAGATTTTTTAATTTAAACAAAACTTGAAATTTTCCATTTCAAAATATGCCTGTTTAAAATTCAATGTAAACTCATGAAAACCTAAAGTTAAGCGGATTGTAGAAGCAATTTAAAAATTTGACTCAAACTTATTTTGATATTTAGTACCTATGAAAACTATGGACTACTGGTGTGGAAAAGAGTTAGTACGTCATAAGCAAGCCCAGCGTAGGCAGTAAGGACTTCCCGCTGTCGGTCATGGGAGCGTGTGGCAAATAAAGCGCAGATCAATAAATCACCAAAAAAGCCTCAGCGATTGTTGTTACGTTGTTAATGCCAGCCTGAAGATCTAGATTTGGTGTCCACTGCTGCCTCTGCTTGATGGAGTCGGCCAGGCCCCTGCTCCTGGCTTGTCAGCAGCTGGGGAGTGTCAGTTTCCGAATGCCTGGCTGGAGACCACCGATACACTTGCTGAAGCTGGTGGGGGCTACCTCTAAATACATGAGGCGGGGCGTAATGCTTTACATTTCTCTTAGAGCACTGAGCATTTATAGCTATTTTTGCGTCTGAAATTCTTAGCAATCCGGGTCCCAGCAAAAAAGTGTAGGACCACCACCCCACCCCCCCCCCCCCGACTCTCTTTCTTAAACATGTTGAGTTCACTGCATAGAAATACATCCTGGTATTTTAAAAACTCTTTTTCTAAGAGTCCCGTGAGGAACTTGAGGATTTTGGTTTCAGAATGCTTTGAATAGTGTGAAGTTGATAAGGCCGGAGATCCCGCCCTGAACAACAGGGATGAAACAGCATATTGGACAGTCGCTCACGAAGGGTACAGAGTCTCCTTCATGCAGTGAACGAGGCACAGTTGCAAGAAAAAAAAAAAGTTTATACCTAAAGTATGGGTAATTTATAAGCCTATGGGGGCTGAACAGAGCCCGTACAGGTGACTTTGGAGTTCCTGAATTCAGCTTCATTACTACATTAATGCAATTTTATATGGAGCATACAGTTAGGTCTTTCCCTGCACTCCAGCAAGCAGTAAATACTGTTTCAATCTCACTGTCTTCAAATTACTCCATCAAGTTATACTTGTTGAAAAAAAGAACAAAAAATCTGACAAGAACTTTTTCATCTTTGTATTAACATATGTAGAGCACACAGACGTTTTGACAGGGTAACTGTAAAATGTTATTAGTTTATTTACATAATAAAAAAGCTCAAAGTTCCCTAAAATATCCCCGTGCAAGAATTCAAACATCTGTTTTTATCTTGTGCTTATTTTCAAAGGAAAGTATGCAAAATAACTATGTTTAAAAGCAGAATAAAAAATAGTAACTGGTCAAAAGTAAACTCACCTCCACTGTTAAATCCCTCACTTCCTCTGAACATAAATTGCTTTTATTTTAAAGGTTTTTATATGGGCTGTTATTCATACTCTTGTTTGCTCTTTATTTCAAAGCAAAAAAGGATAAGCGCTCTTCCCTTCCACAGACCTTGGAAGATAAAAATTTGAGAAAGCAGAATGAGGTTTGCAAACTTGAAGTTTATTTTCATTGGTTGGCATCATAATTGAGGTTATGAAAGATCAAGTAGCTCTCTTGACTGTCAGAAATAGTATAAAAAAAGGTAATGCAGAACCTCATTAGCCTAAATTGGACCACAGAAAGAATTAAGCTTGGGATGTTTGTAATACAAACATGCAAAATGAAATTCTTATATTGCATCCATTTTTCCCCTACAGAAATTGAGAAAAATACCAGAGAAATACAGAAGATACACAAATATGAAACAGCTTTTTTTTTTGGTGATTCAGCATGTCTGAAAACCTAGACTGAGATCGTTTCTAGCTTTATAACAAAAAATGAAACAATTGCTGTTCTCAATTTTTCCCAGTTTTGCAGAAGATATATCTTGTTAATGGTGTTCTGAGTGGAAGCTGAATAAACTGTTTGCCCTGAATTTAGGTCCTGGCTAGAACCTCTTAAATTCTGTTTTAAGAAATTGCTCTTGCTTTACTTATGAGGTAATGGATTATAATATAAACTACCCAGTACAGAAAATGAGAACTGAATAATGGAATTTGTAAAGTGCTCAGCCTGTTTTTCACAAGGTAGATGTTATCTTGATCAAATTCCCTCCTTTAGGGTACTTGATTTAGTACTCTGTCGTGGTTTCAGCCGAATTTACCAAAACCGGACTGACAGATGGCCCTTCCCCCTCTCCACCCCCCTAAAAGAGAGGAGAGGGAGAGATAAGGAGATTTAGAAGTTTAGAATGAACTAAACTGCTTTAATGAAGAATTAATATTAAAATAAAAAAGAAGAAAATAATGGAATAGATATAATATATACAAAACTGTACCAAGCTCCCGGGATGACAGTCCCGTCACCGGCAGGCACTGGGGAAGTCCCAGACCGGACTCAGCGATGGATGGGAACTGGATTCCAGCTCTGGAGTCAGGAACACACGGATCGGGATCAAAGGCAGATGAACAGACAGGGTCCTCTTCAGGCATCGGCCATCAAAGAAAGAGTTGACCCTTTGATCCCTCAGCTTTTATACTGATCATGGGGCAGATGGGATGGGATACCCCAGTTGGTCAGGTTTGGGTCACCTGTCCTGTCCGCTCCACCCCACAGGTGTGACCCCTCTACGCTTTTCCGTTTCCAACCCTCTAATGGGGCAAATAACAAAGTTGGCTGGCCGGGGTTGTTATAGCAATAAGCATAAGCAAGGGCCTCTCTGCACACCATTCCTTGGCATGTAGCACAAACATTGGCCTTATCACTCTGAGAACGAGCAGTTTTCTCCACTATACGCCGTTGATTTCAGAGTTAGAGGAGGCCTAGCTAAAATGCAAAATTACAGAACACAAAATTGGTTCAGTTTTACTTCAAACTGGGACACACTCTTTTTATACAAAAAAAAAAAAGCAAAGAAAAAAAAACATAAAAAGACAGCAGGTTCCCCTGGTTGAGGGATGTCAATCATGCTCTGAGCAGGCTTTCACAGTGCAAAGCCGTGTTCTTTGTCCTCTCACCCTGAGGATGCCTCAGCAGAAGCCGCCCAGCACCCCAGGGGATGCTGTGCCCACCCCAGTGCTGTGCTCCCGCTGGCCTAGCTGTCCAGGCACATGGCGTCCTCCTCAGGAGAGGGCACGCTGACTGTGGGGCTGCGTGACATGCAGGGCATGGCACTGCACAGAGGGTAAATGCTGCCCGCCCGCTGCCAGGTCCTACGCACAGCAAGCTGTGGAGAGAGAGAATCGTTGGGAAAACACGTCCTGTGCAGCTGGGATAGGGGCTTTGGGGACGGTGAGGCCAGGGACACGGGTGATGGCTGCGCGCCTCAGGCATGCAGCAGGAACCCAGGGAGCAGTGGAGGGGGGCGAGTGAGGCTCTGCGGGCAGGCAGGCAGAGAGCCGTGAGGGCTGGCCACCGTGCTGGGGCTGCACGGGGTGCCAGAGGTCTGCTCCGCGAGGAGAACCCCTCTGCAAGACGGGGGCTCTCTGCGGAGACCACACACAATGCGCAAGAGCAGCCGGCTTCGGCGGGAGGGGGGGTGCCTCGTGGGGTCTGCCTGCACTCCCCAGGCTCGGGAACAATTCAGAACTACTTTCGTGCAATCTGCTCCAGCAGTCTGACACCAATCAATGACTTGTCTCCCCGTTTATTTTCCTCTGGTTTCATTTTTCTGTTGTTGTTG
>JAOXNO010000020.1:45459963-45471833 GCA_028565335.1 Limnodromus scolopaceus | reverse complement strand
GAGAAATAAACCCAATTGCGAATGGTTGATAGTAACGCACGTGAAGAAAGTTTGGAGATTTGGGGATGATTATATTGCATAATGGAATATGCCCTGGGCCTGAGCAATATCCTGTAGCACTACCGTGTTACATTAAGCTTTCTCATGAGAGCAGAATTTATTTTACTATCAGTTAGCAGCCATTGCACTATCTGAGTCATAATTCATAAAACAACTGCATAGAGCCAGGAAAACAGCTTTGGTTACTTGCAACCTAGTGCAAAATGAGAATTGCTTCAGTTTGCTCTAGTCTCACTAAGAAAATATTTTTCGGGACTTGCTGAAAGTATTTGTATTTTGAAAAGGATTATCAAGGTTTCCACAGCTTTTGTAGGTCTATGGAACCTGATTTTCTCTTTCACACAGCTCCATAAACCGTGAATATATACCTTCAAACACCTGGCACATGCATATCCTCATTAACTTCCTTGTCTTTTCTTTCTTATCATTCCTGCTGTATGTGTTTAATATTCCCTTTTATAACGTTTCATCTCCTGACTGACTGACGCAGAATTGCTGTTCCAATTTAATAGTAAATATAGGAAAGTCACAGATGCTGGTTGTGACATTGCAGCTGTAAGCATTTGGAAAAGCAATAAAAAAGAGAAAAACCTTATTCGTTTGCAGACAACATGGTAATTATCTGTGATGGATAACGTGAGGGGGTGGAAAGGCTCTGTCCCTCATTTATCAGCTACTTTAATATCACCCTTGGGACAGGGGATTCCAGAGCAAACCATATCTGATGCCAGGAAGGAGGGACTCGCGAAGAGGTTTGGAAGCAGAGGCTGGCCGTTCCACCTGACCATATGCAGGATTTTGGTACAGATGTGCAATCCAGCGAAGTATATAATCCATTCAGTCTAAAACCAACAATGCAATTACAGTCTTGATTACCATCTGACATTTAGGTAGATTGTTATGCCTTTTTGATGTTTCCCTGTCAGCTCGTGAACCAAATCCAATGATTCATTCTTCTTAGATATGTAAACCTAACTGAAAAAACTGCAAGGCTGAGTTTGCCAGGAAGGGTTAAAATTTGTGTGACAATAGATGTAGCCTACTATGAGTCGAAAATTCTCCTTATTATTATTTTGTTAATTTTATGATAAATGGAAGCTAAACATTCCCTCAAATACTCAGGAAATAATGCCAGAAATACCTATTGCTTGCATGTATGTGAGGATGAGCTACCTCAGCAAAGACCCACAGGAGGCAGGGCTGCTCCCTGTGTTCACAAAAGCTAATTCAAGAGATGGTAGCCTTTAAATTTCACTAAGATCACTGCCTTGGTCCATCTACAGCATATACTGGGCCACCTAAGGTCAGATTATGTCTGTTGTGGGTTGCTTTCTCATTCTGCTCGGCTTTTTGATAACCAGGGCATGGACAGCACTACTTGGCAAATGTACACTCCAGTTCATTGATCTTCTATTATGAATATCTCTGGTTATGATTCTGTACTGAGAATATCCCCCAAACCAAATGATTATCAGTGGTGGTTATTCTTGGGTTCAGATAACAATACTAAGCTTGCTCTGGCTCAGGACTGGAGATCTTGGCAACCAGGGAAGGCTTTAGAAATGCTTGTAACCTGATTTCTGGATGCGTGAGCTTGGAAAAGTGTGCAGGTGTGAAGAGAGACAGTAAAAAGAGGGTCGGGCCACTAAAACAAATGTGGAGGTCTCAGACCCCAGATGCAGCTGGCTAGTAATCTACCTGACACATCCACTAGCGTGAAACCACATGTAGCACTTGTCATATAACCTCCTTTTTCTGTTAGATGTCCCTATTTTTTTGTCTTTTTTGTTAATATCACACATTCATCATGGCTATTTGAAGTAAATAGTAGTAAGTAGTAGAGTATGTATTTATTTATCAAAGCAAATCTGGCTAGTTTTAAATCTGACCACTGTATAAGCAAGAGAAACCAGAAAGAAAACAAAGCCATAACTGCAAACAGAAGCTGACACCCCTTGCACTGCAGTGGTGTGACTTTCTTCACCACCTTCTTCTGAGATGTTTTAATCTGTTTTACCAAGTCAATGAATAAAAAACATCCTTTTGTGCAAATACTGTTTTTAAATGTTGCTGAGAAGTACTTTAAGATGTGCCCACCAGTACATTTCTTTGACTTAGAGGTTTTTATGGACACCCACCAAGTTTCCCTGCAGGCTCCTTTCACTCCATTATTCAAGAGCATTCACAGAAGCACAGAATCACAGAATCACAGAACTGAAAGGGTTGGAAGGGACCTTTGGAGATCATCTAGACCAGCCTCCCTGCCAAAGCAGGGCCACCTAGAGCAGGTTGGACAGGAACACATCCAGGCGGGTTTTGAATATCTCCTGAGAAGGAGACTCTACAACCTCTCTGGGCAGCCTATTCCAGTGTGCTCTGTCACCCTCACTGGAAAGAAGTTTTTCCTCTTGTTTCCTTCCTTTCTTTTCTTCTCTTGGAATTCCCTGTGTTCCACCTTGTGTCTGTTGCCTCTTGTCCTGTGACTAGGCACCACTGAAAAGAGTCTAGACCCATCCACCTGATGCCCACCCTTTAGATATTTGTAAGTATTGATAAGATCCCTCCCAGTCTTCTCTTCTCCAGGTTAAACAGACCCAAGTCCCTCAGTCTTTCCTCATAAGAGAGATGCTCCAGTCCCTTGATCATCTTTGTAGCCCTCCACTGGACTATTTCCAGTAGTTCCTTATCTTTCTTGAACTGGGGAGCCCAGAACTGGACACAGTACTCCAGATGTGGCCTCAGAGGCAGAGTAGAGGGTGAGGATGACCTCCTTCAACCTGCTGGCCACACTGATTTTAAGGCACCCCAGGAGACCATTGGCCTTCTTGGTCCCAAGGGCACATTGCTGGCTCATGGACAAATTGTCATCCACCAGGACTGCCAGGTCTCTCTTTCCAGTGCTGCTTTCCAGCAGGTCAGTCCCTGACCTGTACTGGTGCATGGGGTTATTCCTCCCGAAGTGCAGCACCCTACACTTGCCCTTGTTGAATTTAATCAAGTTCCTCTCTGCCCAACTCTCCAGCCCTCCCAGGTCTTGCTGTACGGTGGCACAGCCTTGTGGTGTGTCAGCCACTGCTCCCAGTTTTGTATCATAAGCAAACTTTCTGATGCTGCACTCTGTCCCCTCATCCAGATCGTTGATGAATACGTTGAACAAGACTGGACCCAGTACTGACCCCTGGGGAACGCCACTAGTTACAGGCCTCCAACTGTATCTGCACCACTGATCACAACCCTCTGAGCTCTGCCATTCAGCCAGTTCTCAACCAGCCTCACTGTCCTCTCATCTCACCCCTGCTTCCTAAGCTTACCTATGAGTATGTCATGGGAGACAGTGTCAAAAGCCTTGCTAAAGTTGAAGTAGGCAACATGCACTGCTCTCCCCTCATCCGCACAGCCAGTCATGCCATCATAGAAGGCTGTCAGATTGGTCAAGCATGATTTCCCCTTGGTGAATCCATGCTGACGACTCTTGATGACTTTTTTTCCTTCTACATTCTTGGAGATGACATCCAGGATGAGCTGTTCCCTCACCTTACCAGGGATGGAGGTGAGGCTGACCAACCAGTAGAATCATCATATAAAAGCAGCATCATTTTAATTCACTGAGATGACTCATTGGCATAAACTAACATACTAATTGGATGCAACGAAACCACAGAACTATGCATCTAATGTGAAAGTAATCATGTTATCAAATTAATACAATATGTGAAGAATATTTATGTTACTAAATCTTTGTATTTCCCAGCCATAGATTGAAATTCAGTCCAGTCCTTCGTAAGACAGATTCCTTGTACAACAAAAAATAGACTCAGTGACAGGGACTGTACAGGAACCAGACTTTCTGATTGGTGGCAAATTTTACAAGTTTAACAGAAAGTTTAGAAAATAAATTGCATTAAAAAAAATCCTTCATGGTAATGAAAACAAGATGTCAACACTCTACAAATAAATTTTTAAAGTGAGGCTAATACAAAAGTTCTTTTCAAAATGAAAAACCGAAGTACTGCATTCTGGAGTTGTCCAAAAGAATGTTAATGGAAAATCTTTCCTCTTTTTTTCTTTATGACATCTGGTGTCAGAACTGAATATTTCTGTAAAATGTTGCTGTTTTAAGCAATTGTAACTTCTGGTGGGGAAAAACACTGTTGGCAAATTTCCGATCATCTCTGAACAGCAGGATCTGCAAATAAGAAGTGGCAACTTGTGGGTTGCCACTTAAACATTTCTCAGCTGAAGGAAGAGGATTGATTCAGGTGTGATTCAGAGAGAAGAACTGGTCTGTCTTTTATTTTACTGATTATTTTACTGAGTTGGTAATTAATTCATGTTAATTGTCTCACTCAGCCTTCTCCAATGTAACACCGAGTAGCTCTGTACGCCAAGAAAAGTTCTGTTTGTCAATGCAGTCGACTGGCTGCTGTTTTTCCTATGCGAACAAGCTGCATGGACCTATGCAGGGCAGAATTACAACATCCTTCATTACAAATCAACAATACCCCACTGTTCACGTGAGCTGAGCCACCCATCCGCTTAGCTCAGGCACAGCGAAAGAAGCTGCCCGGGTAGTTCAGGGAGTTGTTAATGGATGACGAATCCTTTTTATGCGGTTCATTGTTTTGGACAGCTGGCTGTTTTCAGCAATTATGAAGAGCTGATATAACCTGTTGGCTTGTTTGCAGTCCCTTGCTGGGAAGCAAATTGGTAGTCTCAAGCCAAATGCCAGTGAGAAAGGCTGCAGTAACAAAGTCTGCCAGACAAGCTGCAATATGGCGGCACCTCCAGCCAGGAAAGCTGCTAAGCGGGCCAGGAGAATTGTTGGATGTGGGGACCCCCGTAAAAACAGGCCTTGTGGAAGCCCTGTTTCCTGGAGAGCTGCTACCAACGGGGCTGTCCTCAGAGCTGCACCCGCTGCGTGGCAGCACTAGCGAAACAGGGCTGTCTGTAGGAAAGGAAAGTGGGACCTGAGCAAGGCCAAGAGTCCTCTGGGAAGGTGCTGTGGTGCCTACCCCTGGAAGAGCCACAGGTGAAGTGCCCCTGTGGCCATCTGGAGCTGTGTAGGGAGGTGAAGGGCCTGGGATCTGCTCTGCCTTGCTTCCCTGAGGCATGATAGAAGCAGGGATACATCTCATGCCTGAAATATGGTGCTCTGAAGGAAGTTTGAGTGTTTGTGTTTTCCATAAAACTAAACTAATGTTCACCCAATGTTCCAGTGCATGGTACCATTTATTTAACTTCCTCCCTTCAAAACTTCCTGTTGACTTTTGGCTTTTTAGACATTTTTGTTTTTTTTTTTTTTCCTTTCTCATGAGTTGTGTAAAATGAATCCATGACTGTTGCATCTGATTGAGGTAAGTGCATGGTTTTCTGCTTCCCTTTTGTTCCAAAGTCTGTGGGAGGATTTTGTTCTATTCACTTCCTCCAACAAACTTTCTAGGTATGTAGTACAAAAGGCAAGCCTGGAAAATTTCTGACTGAAAGGTAAAAACTGTAGAAAGTTTGGTATAACTGAAAGCAAAGGTTCATAATAAAAGCAGTTCAATAAATTTAATTTTGCTTGTTGTGGTCATTGCAGGTTCAGCAATAATGCAGTCCTCATGTAGCACTACATTACATTCCTGCGGAACTCAGAGAAGAAATTATAGATATGAGACTACAGATGTCTGCATAACTCATTTAGAACGACCCCAAAGGAATCTCTTGGAATATGACTGGGAATTAAATGCGCTAACTAGTTCTCGTCTCTAGCTTTGCTGGAAGTTGTGTGTTCTTAAGCACTTAAGTTATCCTCCTGTTTCTGCTCCCAGATGATACTATTATCCACTCTGAGCCCTGTGAGGATGTTATTCTCACGTCCCAGAGGGATGAAGGGATCCTTGTGTTTGCCACAGAAAGCTGTGGTTGACCACACTTGTTTACGGACTAGGTGTATGCAAGAGAAGTTGCAGCCTGGTTTCAGATGCTTTAAGGGGGAGGCCTGGGACTTGAACGTAACGCAGCCATTCCGGAAAATGTATCTTAAGGGTCTTGTTGGCAGGCAAAAATATTTTGGTTTTGAAGTTGGAGCACTAATGCAGTTTTCAACATGGTACTCAATGAACTAGCTTTCACAAAGTAGACAATAAACTTCTTGACCTGCTTGACAGAAATGTCTTTGATGAACTAATTGCTGTAACGCTTTTTCTACCCTTTATTAATCCAGAGATGAGTGATGAGTTTTCAATGGGTTCTGGGCCTGCTTTGCCCCAAAATGCACTGTTAAATTGCCTTTCTTTCCCAAATGTTTGACTCCTTTCTTCTGTCACAAAAAAACATTATTTAAATTGTTCCAGCCACAAATGGAAATGCTGACAATAAAACCCCTTTCATTGACAATTGTCCATCAAAGCAAATCCTGCATCCTTATCCACTCAGCTTGTAGTTGGTATTGACTAATGGAGGATAAGTGGGCCCAGATTCCCTAATGCAACTGGTATATCTCTGGGCTTTTTGAAAAAGCTGTTATTTGCTGCTGAATACTTCAAGCTATATTTCTATCGTGTTATGCACACAGGAACTTTCTATTTTGTGTGATTGCTAATTTTCTATGAGAAATATAGCAATAACTGTAGAACATGCTTGATTTTTGTCTTCCTGCTAGCAGTATTTCAGTAAAATACCTGTGTACCTGTTGGAAGAAAGAATGTGGGGAAGCTGTCCTTGCTTTTTACCATGTTGACACCACCTTTGCAATGGCTTGGTGGTTCTAGAAGTCCTCCTGAACAGGCTGGACCTCCTCTAGGACAAATACTTCTTTAAACTAAACTTTGCTTTGTTTTTTTGCACCCCTAATTCAGAGGGAAAGTTTCCAAATTAGTATGCAGAGGCAATATACCCACGTGTTTCTTGTCAAAATGATTTTTTGAAGGAAGGGTTTCTTCAGCTGTTGCAACCTCAAAGCCACCTAAGGAAGGAAGTAAAATAATTGTGAAAGAAAGCAATGCTAAGTTAGTGAGAAAGGTCCTAGAAAGAAAAGAAAATGTAAGCATCTATTGCAAAGTGCCAATAGCTCCTTTGCCTTCAAAAGAAATTATCTTGCAAAATCAAGATGTTTTCTTTGCTTTCTGCTTATAATAAATGATTTAAAAAGCAAATAAAAACTAAAAGAAGCATGATGAGGAAACTACACAAAAGTTAATCCAAGTCCTGGAGAACAAAAGTTTCTGTCCCTTTTTTAGGCTGATGGATTCAGCTTCTGATGACTTGTATGAAAAACAATAAGAAACACGGCTTTCATTACGCCGTTCGGCCTCTGATTTCTCTCCTCAACTGTTACTTGTTTATTTGTTCAAGCTATCATGACTCTGAGTCACTTGTGATGCATGGAGCAGCACAGCTCTGAGTTGGCTGGCAATAGTCCATAAGTGGTTCCCCCTAAATGAAATCAGAATGTAACTCTCCTGACCATGGTGTTCCTTGTGTGAGACCAGCAGAAAACCTGCATTTTAGGGGCTGTATTTCTTCTACCATGCCCATCCTCACAGTGAGCTAACTCAAAACACAGATGGGAGTACTCCTGGGGAAATATTACAGAGCATCTTTGGTTTGACCCTCTGGGACTTCTTGTTTAGCAAGGGTCGTGATTTCCCTCTTTTCTCCTCAGCTGTATCATCACTCACCTTCCACTTTTTGCTCCTTTTCTTTCTACACATTCTCCCCGTGCAGCACTTGGCCTCTCTCTCTGCCAGCCTCCACATGCCTCACTTCTCAAATTGCACCATGGCAAACTGAGGGTCCTTGTCCTAATTTCTTCAATACTGTCTGTATTCGAGGTACGGGGTGCCTAACAGCAAGCTTGTTAATAATTATTTAATGAAGCAAAGAATTATGTATGCTTAATATAGCAAGGACACTAAATAGTTTGACATCAGGCATCTTTTCTGTTGAAAAAAAGTTTATAGCTGGCACCTCTCCAGTAGGTAGGAGAGTGATGGCTCATATTGTAGAAGGTTAAGTTTTTTCTCTGGCTGCAGAGGACTGGAGTAATCCTTCCTATCTGGTTGTTACCAGTCTGTCCAAAGGCTGGCTGCTGGCACTCTAGTAGTGGCTACCAGTAATCCTGCCCTTGGAGCTGGTTGCAGCACTTATAGCAGGAGGAAATAGTGCAGTTTCAGGTTCTAAGTTTGTAAATCAGCACAAATATTTTAAAACTATTGTGGCAGTTGAAAACTATGGAGAATCAGCCAAACTGGGAATCACTGGGAAGGGAAAGTTGGTTTCTGACTACGGCATGTGAATGTGTGAGAAATTTCCTTCTTTGTTCCTTCCTTCCTCTCCTTTTGGAGCTGCTTTTTGCCAGAAAGATGTAGAGATCTAAATTGGAGAGAGGAAAGATTGGAGGTGAAGAACAATGAACAAAGGTGCTCTTCTAGGTGCTCTGGAAACAGCAAAGATCTGACACCTTCCACTGGTAAGAGATAATTCCATACTGATTTCTGGCTTTCTCACTCAGACTTTTTTTTTTTTAAATTTAAAGAAGGTTTTGACCCTTTTGGTTGTTTAAGCTCTGAGTTTCATTTCAATTTTGCAAATCCCACAGAATAAATGGTGGGCGGTTTCTCACTTGTTAAAAGCAATGAGAGCCTGGTAGCTAAATAAGGGTCATTCCCAGAAGGAAGAATATTCCCTTGCAGAAAATACTCCAGATTTTTTCACCTAGAGCTGCCACCTTGCTGATTGAAAAGCAGCTAGAAGTATGCCTCCTGGCATCCTGTCTGCCATGCTGTTGGGGTGAAACCCATGCCACATTTCCCTGCCAATGGTTTCATGGGGGCTGCACTGAAGGGAGCTCTGCTTGGCTCCATGTGGTGCAACCATGGCGCAGGAAACCTCTGTCTCCTTCCTCCATTCAGCTTGAAGTCCTGGTCCAGGAAAAAGAGAAGGATGTTCTTATGGGGATAGCAGAGCCCACCTTTTTCACTGTGTAAGTGGGTGAGCCTTGGACTGACCTTTTAAACCAGATGTGACCATTTCGTAGCCAGGGTTAATGATGCATCCTTAGCTCATGTAAGTGTTGTTAACGTGGATGGTCTAAAAAGTTGCATTATATTTATTGATGCCGCCAAATGCAAAGGAATGGAAAACATCTGCTCAGAACATGAAAATCTGGATACTGGGTTTGTTGCAGGATCTGTTAGGAGTAGACTGGTCTAAGTTCTGGAGCCAAACCCATTTCTAATTTAGTTTCATTCCTATCCCTTTAAATTATGGCAGAGACAAGTTTATTCTGTACTCTTTTTATGGTGCTATTGTTAGTGGCAAGTTCAGAGACTAAACATTTTCCGAAAGATTTGCAACACTTTCCAACTTGTTGGGAACAGTGTCTTACATTAAAACAACAGAGGGCCAAGCATCTTAGAATGCATGTTTAATAGAAACAAAGCGAACACTGTGATCATCTCTTTTTTTCATTCTCTGAAAATTGGTGGCAGACAAAAAGTCAAAAAAGTTAAAGTTAAAATAAAGTTGAAAAAGTTAAATTATGAGATACATTTTTCTCCATTTGGAAATATTTACTTTAACACATTGCAGCATGTCTGTGAGTAATAACATAAAGTGGAATACAACTTGCCTATCTAAAAGGAAGGGATGACAATGACAGGGATGCAAAGACCAAGTCAGATAAGTACTTTTTCAAAATTAATATAAAAATAAGGTTACATCTTTGTAATAAATCCACAATCACACACTCCTTTGCTTTAGAAAGTAAAGCTGGTCCTGGAAACATTTGTGAATATTTCTTTTGGCTTCTAGAGCAAACTGGTTCTCATTAGCCTAAAAAGCTGTAAGTTGAATCTGTTGAAATCAGTGGGAAGCCGTCTTGATTTTAGTTGTGTACCACTTTTTTTTTCCTGCTCTTCCTTTATTCTATTTTTGATGTACATGTAGAAATAGAAGGAGAAATGGGAGGAACTGTTAGGAGGTACAGTATGGCCACCATGTGTTTTCAGATGGTCTACCTTCCTTTTGAAATATTAATTTCTTTTCAGATGCCCCATATAAAAATTAACGTGCTTTAGATTTTACATATAAACAGTAGCATACAGACATTTGTGTCTCTGAAATCACAGTATGTAGTCTCTAATAACAGGAGGTGGCAGCTGATCTCATTTTAAAACCCAACATTTTGGTTTTTTACACAGAAAAGTACATCTTGGCTTCTCACAGCAATTTAAAAATAGCTGATTCTATGTTTATAGACAGGGATACTGAAATATGGAAGGGTCAAAGGATTTGCCGGAGAGATTTATGTCCAAAGCAGAACTGGAAATAGAACTTAAATTTCCTGACTGAGAACTCTGACTGAGAACTCTGTTACAACCAAAATGTATACCTTTTCCCACTTTTGAATCCTGTTGTTTCTGAACCGACATGCAGAAACCATTGTCAGAGAAAACTGTGATACTGGTAGTTTAGGGCAGATGATGAAGAAATGCCATAATCTCTGGAAAAAATATTTACCAAATGAAAAGAACTGGAATGTATTTTGACTTCTAATGCAGGATTTGAGAAGGCAGCTAAGCGGTTCTTTTTACTTATTTCTCATAAAGTAATTCCCCCTCTCCCCCCTCTGCCCCAATAACTTTGCAGACCAATGGGAGCAACTTAAATATAAAACATATAGGCATGTATTAGTGATATAAATGCAGAGAGGATCCCTTTTGGTAGGCTGTACTGCCTGCTTAGTGGTCTTTCTGATGGTTGGGCTTTGTGTTTTATTATTTCTGTTTCCTCAACTTTTATTTTTCATAAAGCACGTGAATGGCTGTTCTGTTTTCTCAGCTGAGAAGCAGACTTGCTTGTCTCAGCTGCAAAACAGGCAACTGGGGGTGGGAGATTTCTTGCAGACTTGACGAGGTCACTGCACTGAATGTGATTTCTTGTTGGCTAATCTCCTCCCCAGGCATGGGAACGTTTCTGGGCTGGCTGCAAAGGCAGCACGCCAATGGCTGGCGGGGGTCTGAGCGCTGGGTCACTGGTGGGGAACAGTGGCCCTTCACAACCAGCCTGGTGGCACAAATAAGAAGGAGGCCTACTGGGGAGACACCTGCTCTAAGAGAAAGTCCACCGATTCGGAAGGGCTTTGCACAAAAGGCTAAGGTGGAATAGACAAAGAGAATTGCTGAGCCTTTCCCAGGCACTGACTGGCAAGACACGGAACACATCCCAGCATCCTTGAGCCCTGCTCCCGCATCCTCAGCCACGGACCTGAGCATACGCCCGTGCCTCGGGGGTGAGGAGAAGTGCTCACCTCTGGGGCAGGTGAGGTGTACCTGCCCCACGTGCATGCAGCCAGCACAACATCAGCAGACAGAGATTCAAAGTTGCTTGTCCCACGGCAAGAGCAAAACACAAACTGAAAATAAGATGTAAGGCAGCTGTGGCAGGCCATTGAGAGACAAGAAAATCACCCGTTGGGAGCTGGTCTTGCAAAGGGACTGTGAGGTACCCAGCGAACACAGGCGGACCCTCTGCCTGGGTGCCCATTTGTTGTTCTTTGCACACAGCTACAGTGAGTGTGTAAAATAGGCCTTACTTTTTATTCAGTTTGGTTTTTTTTTTTGCTTCGAATATTGGAGGTTTTATGATTCATTTTCTTCACATACCCAAAAGAAATGAGTTAAATATTAGACAGAAACATGTTTATTTCCCCTTTCATAAGTACATGTTCATCCCTGCTCTCTTGTGTTCTTTTTTCCTCCTTCTCTTTTGTGTTCACATCCTCCCAGACAGTTCTTGTGCTCACAGCTTTCTTTAACAAGACTTTT
>JAOXNO010000020.1:45448212-45459863 GCA_028565335.1 Limnodromus scolopaceus | reverse complement strand
TGTGCTCACAGCTTTCTTTAACAAGACTTTTTTATTCTTTATAAAATTGAGACTTATAAAAGAAATAAATCTTGCTATTGTTCTCTTGGGGTGCAGCTGTGTTAAACTGTAATCATGGGAGTTGAAACAGGTTTCCTCTCACAATAACATTTATATTCGTTTCCTGACACTCTTTCCTAATAACATGAGCGTCTTCAGCTGACCAAGGGGAAAAAAAGCCCTCTGCTGAGCACTTTTGAAGGTAAAATAATACTTGCACAGCACAGAATAGTTACTGCTATATTACCATATTTTTAAAATTTTGTTGCACTGCATGAAGATCCTCTAGATCTCTAATTTCCAAGTTAATATTTCCATTTTCCCCTGTTTCCCCTCTGTCTGAAGTTTCTCCTACTACTGAGACATCTTTTTCTGTTGAGGATTAATTAAGCCAGGCCTTGCCATCTACTTTTCTTGCTTCTCTTTGTCTTTTTCCTTAAGGATGAGCACAAGAGTGAATCGAAACATCTGAGAAAGAGGTAAAATTGAGTTTGCAAAATCTTATGAGGATGGAAAAACAGCAGACTTCCAGCTGATTGAGGCACTTCCTCTGACTTCTGTGAGCAAGAGTGAAATGGTTATCTTTTTATTTCAGCTTTTCCACTTGTAAAAGCTATCATAGCAAAATGGTGTTACTTTCATCTCCTCTCTATGTTCAAACTCTTAGATGAAATATTTGTCTAAATATTAGTCTGATTTCAATCAGTGATCTGTACATAAATGTGGTACTCTCACTTTGGAGAACAGATGCTAGAGATTGATTAGTGGCTGAGAGCTAATCTCATCCCATTTTAACAAAAGGATGTCTTTTCCTCTTTTTCTTTTTTCTTCTTTTTGACATGCCAGTGAATAAATGAGTGCAGAGTATCCAAGATATTACAAATATTGTTGAAAACAGGAAGGAGTGATCTCTTCTCACTTTCTTTTTCATTTCAGAAGATGTTGCTATGGAAAGCAATATCTGTTTTAGATAAGTGTGAAAAGCCTTACAGAAAACTCATTTTTTTTGAGGTTAATATTTGTAACCAATAAACTGACTTTGTTTGTATATGAAAGAGACTTCCACACCCTTCAGGAAAGCCTGCATAAGTATATATAAACACAAAACAGTCCCATGTTGTGTTTGCATCTTCCATGTCTGCCCTGGAGCTGACACATCCCCCTGTATGCTTTAATGAAGACTAAAAGCACTGTGAGCCCTTGTTATTATAAACTTTCCTTTAACACAGGGGAGAGCCTGGATCCGGTTCTGAGTAAGAAAGAAAATAACATGAGAAGATGCTATTTATTTTTTTTTCCAGGGGAGCAGGGTCATGAAAACGATAATCTGCCGGATGCAATGCCTGGGTAAACTGCTTTTGTGGAAGAAGCTGCCAATAGGAAGAACATCTGTAAGGGGCTCTGTACTATCTCATCCTCACCATGTCTCTGTTACTATACACTAAAGAGTACTTTTGGCAGAGTGCTGTCACAGACCATTGCTGAAGGTAATCCTTTGGGGCAGCATAACAGATCCAGCCAGAAAATATCT
The DNA here is from genome assembly GCA_028565335.1 of Limnodromus scolopaceus. Lineage (NCBI taxonomy): Eukaryota > Metazoa > Chordata > Aves > Charadriiformes > Scolopacidae > Limnodromus > Limnodromus scolopaceus. The sequence goes on along the minus strand of JAOXNO010000020.1, from coordinate 45,458,293 downwards.
GACCCAGCTGGTAAGTACCTGCAGAAATGACTCAGAGATGCTCTTCTCTCCCCTTTTCTCATGTTCACAGCTCCGTGGGAAGTTAACTGTTTCCAGCGGTCAGCAGAGTTACTCACAGTAAGACAGAAACACAGACCTTGTAGATGCCCATAAGCAGCATGAATCCCTCCTTGTAATTTGACTAAATGAAAACCAGCAGAAAGGAAAAGAAGAAAAGAGGAGTAACTTCAAGTTTGAAGAGGAGAGCAGCCGTCCAACCTGGAGTCTACCCACTATTTATAACTGCTTTATTTCTTGCTCCAAGGCAGATATAAGCCTAGAAAAGGGTTTTTAGGAGCATATTGGTCACACCTTCCTTGTTTAGCCTGAGAGGAGCGCAGTTTAAAGCGGTATTCAAAGCACAGGGCAGCTAGAGAGAAAGCAGAGAGGTGCCTGCAGCTGGGAAGGAAGAAGGCATTTTGGGCTGGTGCTTTTAGAAATGGGAGGGCAATATACCACCATTGAAGTTGTAAGGGCCTATGTCGTTGTAAAGGTGTTGAAAGAAATCATAAGAGACATGAAACTGGTGCAAGGAAGGAAGAGGGGAGTGGAGAAAGGAAAATAATTCTGGTTAGAGGAAGTGGCATTTTTTGGTGAATTTAGTTTCACTGAGAGGCGAGTGGGAAGGCTCTTCCACTGATATCTGTGGCAGCATTTGTCTACTGTAGAGCATTCACAAGCATAGCTATTTATTTAAGCATAGCATTAAATGGATTTCAGAACCTGACTTCAGGAGTTTTGGATATCACACTCCTTGCATGCCACACAATATTTACACTGCTCAAAACCAGTAATCAGCAGTGTTTTGGAGGACAATGGCATGCTTGAGAAAAATGCCTGGCACTGGAAATCATATGGTCTGGCTTCAACTCTTTGTAAAGTTGCTTACTATAAGGTCTTGGGAAAGACTTTTAACGTGTATTTAATGTGCATTTAACGTGTGTCGGGTCCTTCAGCATGACTAATTGTTTTTAACATCTGTGGGCTTCTGTGAGATCTACAGAGGAAAAGCACTTGGGAAGCCTGATGCATAACCCTAGCCAGAGCCCTCCAGTCAGTCATCCACATGTCTCTGGTGTGACTCACTCCTAACTTTCTCTTACTCCTACCAGCCTGAAGCTGTGTGCGGGGGCTTTGCCTGAGGCTGAATTGTTTTTGAAAGTTCAAGGAGAAAAAGTTAAGCTACACCATGTTGAAATGTGAGATGAGAGAAAGGAGGAAGAGTCCTAAACAAACAAAAATGAGCAAATGAGTCCCGAGGATTTTATGTGAACATCTGGTGTTGCCAAAGCCACATGAGGCCAAAGTCTGAATTTCTGATTCTAAGAAAGGACTTAATGAGTATAATAAGCGCCACTGATTGTCTCAGTGAAAGATGGCTGTGATTTAGCAAAAATGAAGCATTGAAAGCCATTCAGTAGTTCCAACCATAGCAAAGGTTTTAATCATGATTTGCCAACTTTCCAGAAAAAGTTCATATGCTTTGTTCATGTCTCCATGGCTAATTAGTCTCCTTACTAAAAATACATGAAGTTAAAATTGTTGCCTATGGTTCCAAAAAGCTTCTTGCTGCTGTTTTAACTTTGGCCCTGACCTTACCAAAGCATAAGCACAAGGATACTTTAATTACCCAAATAAAGGTAAAGAGGTGTTTATAGGTTTACAAGAAGAAGGCTTGAATCCTTAATTTTTTATTTGGCTACTTGTTCTATATTGATTGCTTAATTATAGAGTGTGCTCTCTACCTATGATACAAAGAAAATGTCTAATTTTAGCACAAAGGTGACATAATTCTTTCTCCCTTCAAACCACAGACACAAAGTCACAGAAAGTCAGCTTTATCTGATTTGGACTGAAAATGAGAAAAAATTTTTTTTGTCTAAAAGCCAAAACCTGCCCTTGGATGCAAGCACACACCTCTTGAGTTCATTCAGAGACCAATGTCTGTACCTAAAAATAGAATAAACCTCGCCCGGTTTGGGTTAAAATTCAGTGCTGCTGTGCTGAATGAAGAGATTATCATAGATTAAATCAGAGATGATCTCCTTCCCTAGCACTGATTATTAAGGCTGAAAAAAAATCTTCCTAAATTTATATGGAAGGCTTAGAGTTTTGAGCAGTACAATGAGCTTTGACTTAGTAAATCAGATTGAAGGAAGGTATTTCTTATGCTACTTACCAAATCTTTCATAGGAAATAGTTTTCTGGTTAGGGAAAGCTTGTCTGAAAACTCTGTAAACTGTGACTTTGTGGTTTTGCCCTGTCTATGCACTTGTCCTGTGAAGTGTCAATGAAAGTTACTCCACCTTAAATTGAATCCGTATAACTGGATCAATACCTGTCATGAGTTTTTTGATGTTCATCCATTTTGTGCCAGGGCATTTTGCAAATAAAGAGCAAAGAATCCAAAACAAAATATTTAAAAGTGCCTTTCTTTGTGGTGCTTATGCTGAAAATAGATGGGCAACTGGTAAGTATTACCAGAGAACTGTGCTGAGCACGTTGCCAGCATTTTTTCTGAAGTAAAAATGAAAACACTATACTGTTGTTTCCTTCTTAAAAGTTTTTCTTCCTTCTGAAACTTCCCCATGACTGCAAAATACAGCTCCAGGGATATGAAATATTCACTAATCAGAGTTCGGTCTGCTTTATTTTTCTTTACGTATGTGTACCGGTGATAGAGTTCAAAGACAAGAGAAAAGTTTTAGCTGCATAACAATACCGTTAAAAACACTTATGGAATATCTATGCTAGCAATGAGTAGCATGGTCTGGACAATCTGAACCTCTGATGATGTAAGAAAACAGATTTTTATCCTCCTGTGGATTTATACTGGTCTAACAAAAGGTAGAAGTTTCCTAAATATTTAATGTTTATTTGAGGTTGATACGGTGCATAAGTATTGCAATGACACTTTCTTGGAAGTAGTTTGGACAAAATTAGAGGTTTTTTTTAGTAAATTGTGTCAGAAGGCCACATAGCGGATCAGAATGCATCTTTCATGGGTAGAATCCTGGAACTGAGAACTTCACCTTGGCCAAAGTGTTTCTTCAGCTGTTTTGCCATCATTTAAAACAATTTTCTTTGTGCACCAAACCATTTTCACTGTTTGGCAGTACAAAGCATTCAGCTTTCATAATCAGTGACAAAAAGGTGGACATACCTCCATTGTGAAATGTGGTAGCAGGAAAGCTATTTTAGCCTTGTCCTCTTTGTAAAAATCAATAAAAATTTGGCTTATACGAATGATACAAAGCTGACTGGATTTTGTGTAAGAGCATGTTCAGTGACTCTACATTGTGTGTATGAAATAGGTGACTAGGTTCAGAATAATTTTCAATTTAGGTCAAGTTGAAGCATTCAAACCCACTAGGATTTTCACCTGTACAGCAAATGAAAAAGGGGTGTTCGGGTGGATTAGTCTCTCCCTAATTTCCACCTTAGTCCCTCCCTAAAATTTCCACCTTTTAGGGTGGAAATCTCTCCCTTTTAGGGTGGATTAGTCAACAGAAAGACGTTAGAAGAAAAAAGTGAGCAGAGGTTACAGGGCTGGGTGGAGAGAATGAACTTGCTCAGTAATGCAGAGTTAATTTGGATGTGCATTGGAGAGAGACGGCAAAAGTGTGAGACATCTGTACTGCCTAGGTGTGCAAATGATGATGACACCAATCCATCTCTGTAGGGACACAGTAGGTTTCTGAGTCACTGAGCCAGGACCCTGTACTTCTCCTAAGCGTTTCGCACATCCTAAATTTTTACAGGGTGTGATTTTATGTGATCTATGTGCGTGTTACTTATTCAGCAGATTATGATCAAGCTGTTAAATGGAAGTTAAAAAAAAAGAAACAGACAACAAAACAACATACAAACATTCTTTTAAAGTTAGTTTTCAGGGGTTCCGCTACTCTTAGCAAAAAGCCACTGCCCATCAAAAGTTTCCTGGTATTTGCAATAATGTTGTTAATGATGCTGTTTATGCACATTGGAGCCAAATAACCAGCATGGTAGCAGAGTGTAAACTGATTAAATGACCAGCACTTAATATGACACTCTTTTGTTCTTTATAGCTGTTTAGTGGTATACACACACAGAGGCATACACAGGCACAGACACATACTTACATATTACTGACAGTTGTGGGAAGTCCATGACAAGTTAATCCCAGAGTAGCTAAATAAATGCAATCTTCAAGTTTATGCCAGTTTTTCTTCCCTCTATCGCAAATCAGCCACTTAAGGATGTTTGTTTGCCTGGTTGATTGTTTTTGTTAAGGCAAAACCAAAGTCTCAGTCTTTTGGAAAAGCTTTGTCCTTTGTGAATCATTAAAAAAACACTATTTGAATTAGAAAGGAGAGAATGCAGCCAAAGCTATTGCTAAAAGCTGCCCCCTGAGCTGTGAGGCGAAGTCAGCCCCAGATTACCTGCAATCCAAATAGGCAAATGTGTGAAGGAAACAAGCTCAGAAAGAAAAAGTGACTTTTCCACTGCTGCTAGGAGTAGAGCTCGGTCTTCCAACAGAACAGCTGTCTTCCTGCTGACCTATGCCTGGCCAAAAACCACCCCGATTTTCAGCCAGACTTAGAACTAACATGGATGTCTCCAAGGCAACACACAATTTGTGTGTTATACAGCAGTACAACATGCTATACACCATCTCATATTAGTAATGTATGTGTTTCCTTGCTCAGTGTTAGGATAGGGATTCTCAAACCTTTCTTCGTTAGGCAGGCACAGAACTCTCTGTCCTACTGCTGACCATTTTCATGCTGCTTCAGGAGCGACTGAAGTACTTCAAACAGCATTAAGCAGATAAAACACTCTTCAATTCCTCGTGTGATTATATGCATAACTTGTACTGAAGTGCTTTGTTACTTGCTCCTGGATCCCAAATACTCCCATGTTTATGAACCCTTGTGCTCTTCTTGTTCTTTATTTTATGTAGCTTCCACTTACCAGACAAGGAGAGGGCTCTTTGTGCTAGGTGATGTATAAATTTTGTATAAGCTTACATGGGAAGTATATAAAACATTATAGAGTTTGCATATATACTGACTGCACACTGGCACAGGTTGCTCCGAGAGGTGGTAGAATCTCCATTCTTGGAGATCTTCAAAAGCTATCTGGACATGGTTGCGTGCAATCTGCCTGAGCAGGTGAGTTAGACTGGATGACCTCCAGAGGTCCCTTCCAATGTCAGCCATTCTGTGATTCCGTGAAACTTACAGAGAAAAACAATTAGATCTGTCCGTCCTAAGAAGCGTACGCTATATAGAGGCAAGGCAGAGAAGCAGACAAGGCAGAAAAAGGGTGAATGAAGTGTAGTTCATTTCTCTGTAGTACAGAGAAAAGTAACGATTTACTGAAGATTGCTACATGAAGCTCAAGCAATTCCAATATGTGAACTTGGATTTCTTGAAACGTCGTGACAACAATCAGCTTGATTCTGTTTTCCTGAGCTGGAGAATTTGTTTTCTATCAAAGCAGAAATGACATCATCCCACTTTCAATTTTGGTTTCCTACACAAATTCATCCATGCTTCTGAGACCAAGAAAACATTTGACCCCATAAGATGCTGGACTCCCTTACCAGCCACTGAAATTGAAACTGAACTCATCAGTACTGCTAATACTAATGAATGGGAAAGGCTCCTCACTGGGTCTTTGCAGAACCAGATCCAGTGGTTAAAAAAAACCCTACTATAACACTTTTTCATAGAAATAAGTAGCTATGTATAAAAGGGCACAATGGAGGTCTAGCCTTTACTAATAATTCTGTTTTCAGTGACTTTGAGGTATTTATTTTTCATTCCTCCTGATGCAATTCTTTTAACGGAATTTGGACATTGAATAAGTCATTTATGTAAGGTAGTAATTTCTTTTACAGGAGGGGGAAACTAACAAGGACAGTAATAGTAGCCCAAGAAATTAAAGCTAGAATCTGGAAACCATGAAATGCAGTGCTTGTGTAAACCTGATGAGAACAGATCCTTTAATCAGAAGTAGAGCATGAAAAATTCTGTTGGAAGCAGACACAGGGAAGCTATCTGTAAGTTCTTGCTCCTGAAAGATTTTTCCCTGAAGCAGATTTGAAAAGGAAAAAGAGGGAATAACAAGTGGTTCCATATGACTTTTTTTGGAAATAATTTTTTTTTCCAAGACCATCTCTGCTGAAATCAATTTCCCCTAATGGAGCTGCCCCAACTACTGTTCTATATTAAGGAGCCAGGTGTTCTGCTTCATCTGTTTTGAATAAATGGCAGAGTATTTCTGAAAGACAATTTTTCATTTCTACTTTGTCATATTTATTTGGTTTGTTCCTGTTTCAAATTGATAACTTGGTTAATCTAAAATTAAAAGGCCTACACTGCGCACTCTCAGCTCTTCTTGGCTTTAATTAGAATTTTAAAGTGATATTATCTTCCAAGACAAAGTTGATGTTTATAGCATTTACAATATAGTCATGAGAAAGAAACTGGCAGATTCTTCTTGGTCAGGATTTTTAAAATTGTTTTACAATAGAAAGTGCAGTTTCTACAAAAAAACATTACATCAGGAAGCTTTCAGTTTCTCTGAGGTATGTCACGTTGGTGTTTCCCATAGGGTCAGCCCAAGCACCTTTGTAATACTCTGGTTTGTTCAAACAACCCTAAACATTTATTTTCTATTAATTAAATCAGGATGGATTTCCCTACCGTGGCAAGCTGCTACCCGGGAATCCCACTCTGTTCAGCTCTTATGATGAAGTGTTGTCCTACCCCTGGCTAAAAGCCCTCTGATGCCTTACCGCAGGGACAGCACGGGAGATGTAATCTGGCCCATGAGGGCCTTTGGGAACACCTAATAAACCACAACTCATGTAGTCAGTCACACAACAGCTCTAGTCCCGTGAGCATCTGCATGAATGCCTGAGTGTGTAAATGTCCAAATAAAAGCATCAAGAGTTAATCTATATTTTTTACTTCGACAGGGCTTCTATACATTTACGGTGACCTGTACATTGACACAGGCTTGCAGAATACACTGGAAACAGAGGGGTAGTGTATGAACTACTTGTGTCTCATTGCCTGATGCCGATTAGGTAATGCTGTATGCTTGCTGAGACTATTGCTGTAGTAATTTCAGTGCTACCTTCTTTAAGAAACATTGGGGATAAGTTGCTTCCACTAAGGAAATTTTCTAGACTTTAAAAAAAATATATTATTGTCTGTAAAATCAAATTTATTCTGACTAGCTTTACATTAAGTTGTAAATTTTACCATTGTTCAGATGAGTAATAGAAACCCAGAAGCATTTGAATTCCATCATTGTGTGAAATAAAATTCAGTCTTCCAATGAAATACGGTCATGGGTTTCTGTCATGGCAAAAAAAGTTGGAAATCACTCTATGTGGGAAATTGCTTTATGTAAGAAAAAGAAGTATAAAATTACTCTATAAGGCTCCCTGTATAGTAATGCAAATCTACAGGCTAGCACAGGATATTGGAGGTTGATCCAAGTTAGGTATCTTTGCTTGCTGAAACAGTTGGAAGATGTCCATGGACTCTTCTGAACAACAGAAAAGAGGTGTGTTGCCACCCCTGTATCTAAACATCAATGGTATTTTTCTGGTGGTTCATGAAGGAACAATTATTGGCTGTGGTGGCCTAACGTCAGAAGAAAAAATAAGATGGAAAAACTTGTGGGTTGAGATAAGAACAGGGAGATGACTTACCAACTACAATCACAAGCAAAACAGACTTGACTTGGGGAAAATTAATTTATTGCCAATTAAAAGTATAGCAGGATGGTGAGAAACAAAGACAACATTCCCTCTACCCCCACAATCTTAACTTCACTCCTTCATTCCTGACTCTTCTACCTCCTCCCCCTGAGCAGCCAAGGAGGATGAAGAACAGGGTTTGTGATCAGTCCCTAACAGTTCCTCTCTGTTGTTTCTTCCTCCTCACACTGTTTCCCTCCCTGCTGGGAACCCCTGGGGGGTCCCTCCCACAGGATACAGCCCTTCATAATCTGCTCCAACATGGGTCTTGTCCATAGGCTGCAGTTCTTCAAGAACTGGTCCAGTATGGCTCTCTCCCATGGGGTACAGTCCTTCAGGAACAGACTTCTTCACAGTGGGTCCCCCATGGATTCACAGATATCTGCCAGAAACCCTGCTCCTGTGTGGACTCCTCTCTACAGGCTGCAGCTTCCTTCAGGGCATGTCCACCTGCTGTGGTGTGGGGTCCTCCATGGGCTGCATGCAGTGTGGATGTCTGCTTCAGCATGGGCTGCAAGGGGACAACCTGCTTCCCCATGGTCTTCACCACAGGCTACAGGGGAACTTCTGCTTTAGCACCTGGAGCACCTCCACCCCTTCTTCACTGACTTTGATGCCTGCAGTGCTATTTCGTATTTTTCTTACTCCTCTCTCTCACAACTGGTGAGAGATGTTTTTTACCCTTTCTTAAATACATTTTCCCAGAGGCACCACCAGCTTGACTGATGGGCTTCTCACCTCTGGTGAGTGGTGGGTCCATTTTAGCACTGTCTGGAACCCGCCATGTCTGGCACAAGACAACCCATGATGTCTCCTCACAGAAGCCACTCCTGCCACACCCCTGCTGCCAACTCTTGCCAATGCATTGGCATAGTTCATGTGGTAGAGAGGCTCAAGCTTCTTTTTGTGTTGACTGCAGGCCCATAACTCCCCTTGAGCACAAAATCCCTCAAAGGCCACATCTGGAGTACTGTGTCCAGTTCTGGGCTCCCCAGTTCAAGAAAGACAAGGAACTACTGGAGAGAGTGCAGCGGATGGCTACAAAGATGATCAAGGGACTGGAGCATCTCTCTTATGAGGAAAGGCTGAGGGATCTGGGTCTGTTTAGCTTGGAGAAGAGAAGACTGAGGGGGGATCTCTTCAATGCTTATAAATATCTAAAGGGCAGGCATCAAGAGGATGGGGCCAGACTCTTTTCAGCGGTGACCAGCAGCAGGAAACAGGCAACAGGCACAAACTGGAACACAGGAAATTCCCTCTCAACATGAGGAAAAATGTTTTTGAGAGTGCCAGAGCACTGGAACAGGCTGCCCAGAGAGGTTGTGGAGCCTCTTCTCTGCAGATACGCAAAACCCGCCCAGATGTGTTCCTGTCCAACCTGCTCTAGGTGGCCCTGCTTTGGCAGGGGGTTTGGACTACATGATCTCTGAAGGTCCTCTACAACCCTGTCAATTCTGTGATTCTGCCTTTCTGCTTCATGCTGATGAGACCCCTCCTGGAGTATTGCATCCAGCTTTGTAGTCCTCAATGCAGGAAAGACATGGACCTGTTGGAGTGAGTCCAGAGGAGGGACACAAAAATGATCAGAAGGATGGAGCACCTCTCCTGTGAAGACAGGCTGAGAGAGTTGGGATTGTTCAGCTTGGAGAAGAGAAGGCTTCAGGGAGACCTTATTGCTGCCTTTCAGTACTTAAAGGAAGTTTATAAGAAAGACGGGGACAAATTTTTTAGCAGGGCCTGTTGTGATAGGACGAGGGATAATGGTTTTAAACTAAAAGAGGATAGATTCACACTAGGTATAAGGAAGAAATTTTTTATGATGAGAGTGATGAAACACTGGAACAAGTTGCCCAGAGAGATGATAGATTACCCATCTCCAGAGACATTCAAGGTCAGGCTGGACAGAGCTCTGGGGAACCTCATCTAGTTGAAGATGTCCCTGCTCATTGCAGGGAGATTGAGCTAGATGATCCAACCCAAACTATTCTATGATTCTATGATTTCTTTATCCACCTTGACATAGACGCAGACAGAGTGTTGGTAAAATCATGTGCTGTATTACACCAAGTTATTTTCAGGTAGCATAAGTGTTTTCTTGACATTGTCTCATAGTAAATGAAAGTGCCTAGATTTTTTGGGATCATGTCAATGAATGGCAGCATGCATAAAGAAGATTGGAGGTGGCTGGATTATATAGCTAAATCCTTGTCACGGACAGAGTGATTGACTTCACTAGTTAGAGTGAAGTAGTGAAATATTTATTAAGGTGAAACAGTGATTTAA
>JAOXNO010000020.1:45424907-45436316 GCA_028565335.1 Limnodromus scolopaceus | reverse complement strand
TCCTTTCCTTTCCTTTCCTTTCCTTTCCTTTCCTTTCCTTTCCTTTCCTTTCCTTTCCTTTCCTTTCCTTTCCTTGTCTTGTCTTTCTTCCCCATCTTAATTCTAGAGGCCTGGGAAAAAAAATTAATTCTGAGTTTGTCATTGGGGAAATAAAACCATTTGGGAAAAATATAAGTCTGGCTGTAGGGGCAATGCTAAACAAAGACATTGATTTTCCCTTCCTACTGGTTATCGGACTTCAAATAATTTTTTTCAAGCCACCTTGAAAAGGCAGCCTGGAATAGCATTCTTCCTATATAAAAAGCTCTGTCTTTAGTAGAAAGTTTGCTTTCCTTTACGTGAATAGCAGCGGTGCACTTTCAGTCAGAATACCCTAAGTAAGAAAGGACTCAATTACATTTTTAAGAAGCATGTTTTCTTTGTACACTCTCCACTGCCTGTTTCAAACTGAAGACAAAATGACTGCCTGTCTGAAGACAGCAGATGTCTCAGAGATGTAAATGTTCACCAGCCCTGAATCAAAGCCCCAGCATAGCTGAATACACTACTGTATAAAGACAATATTGACTGTCTTTGTGTTTGTTTGCTTTTTGTGTAGGGGGTTGAAAATGCTAGCGGTGTTTAAACACCTCTTTAGAGTCATTACAAGATATTGTGCAAATATAGTAATTTTTCCCTGGTAAACAGGCATGAAATGCATGTTTGCTTATCAGAATGAAACAGTTCCAGGGGAGGCCTTGATGTCTGTCAAGTGAATCATCTAATCTCCAGATTTAATGTATTGAACTGGGTAAATAAGTCACTTTTTGGAGATGTCTAAATATACATTTCCCTGAGAGTTTTTCTAGTCTCTAGAGTAAATAAATCATGCTTATATAAAGATTGTTTTTTTGTTTAAAGTATATGATTACCTGAATAAGTAATTGTGGTATAAGCATGTAATGCACACACCAAACATACTTAATTCCTTACATTCTTCCCTGCAAAATGCTTATTGCCAAGCTGCATCAGCCATTTAGAATTTAATAATCTGTCATAAGATATTTCCCCCTCCTACTTAGGAGAAAAAGAAAAGCAAAAATAAAACAGATTCAAATTTCATAGTCAACAAAACTGCGGTACCTCTTAAGAATGTTTAAGTTATAACATAACCTGACAAAAATCAGGAAATTAAAATGCAAAACCAACCCCATGTCCTTATTTCACCCCTTTGTGCTTGTTCTTATTATCATGCAGAAGAACACAGCCATTTCTGCTGTGAATCTTTGCGACACGAAGCTTCCCTACTGCATTTTCAAGATGACTTATTCTGGCTGTTAGCTACGTCCAGAACTTTTACGGTAGGTCTTCTAGTCCATCTCTGCACAAGTATAATTAATCCCTACTGCACATTTACAAGGGCTTACCCTGCCTAATGTAAATGTCCTGTGTAAACTGCCTTTCTTTTTATTTTACCACTGAATTATTTTTCAGGTTAGGGATATGTTAAAAAAATCAGATTTGATGAGGATCTTTCCCCTGACATAATGAATTTTGTACTGAAAAACGTGTTTGGTATTTCCCTACAACTGCACAATGTCCTTTGCTGTATTTTCCTTTCCTTGCCTTCCCCAAAGCCAGCATCTGGAAGTATTGTTCTCTTCTCTGACTCTTTGGAGCAGGGAAAGAAGTACTGCCCAACCTTTGGCCTCCTTTTTGGGAGGGGTCCTCAACCCCCAGATCCTCCTTGCAGAGCTGTTGTGCTTCATCACCTGCTTGGGATTACTATGTCCTCACGGAGTGGTAAGTGGTTAGTGATTGGTGTTAAAACTCAGCCAAGATTTATTCAGAAAGTGGAGTAAGGTCAGCAGTGTCCATCTCTTCTTGCCTTTCTTTGCAGATCCTACCTTGGAGATCCTGCCTGAATCTGAAAACTCTCATGATGACTTGAGCTGAAAGCACGTGCCTTGGTTACTCATCCATTCAACTTCCTCTGAAAACCATCCAGGCTATTTGGCCTTTGCAGTCTCTCCCCAGGGCAGAGCATCTAAAAGATCCAAACCCACTTTCTCCATGGTGCCTACCAGCAGCATCGCCCCTGCCTAACCCAGGCTTTCCACATGAAACGCACAAGACATGTCTTGGCTGTGATTAATACTGATAATACATTCATGACTAAGTGGTGCCATGGTTTACAGACACTGAGCAAGGGGCAGATGCTCTGTGGACATCACGCATGGCAGAGACACATGTACCCTATGAGAAATTTCCTGCTTTGCCCACTTGGACAGGCCACTTTTTTCTTAATTAAGCAAGGGATTTGCCAGCTTGCTCTCTGTCTGTGTTCTCAGTGATTTTCCCTACATTTAATATGTGCTAAGGTGGGGAGGGAGAAATGAAGAAAAAAACAGAGAAAATATTTTCAGAACGTTTGTTTTCAGGGATGTACAGTATGTAAATTATGTAAAGCACTAGTGGGAATATACTTATGAAAAGTAACAATATGACTTCGTACAGCTGATCACCAAGAAACAGATGATTGTGTGTTGCTGTAGAGTCCACTCTGCTGTTATGAAGCTGGGAATAAACTGCAATATCTACTAACAACCTTTAACATTTCCTTCATTTTGTTTCCCTCACCTTTAACTATGATGTGAAACTGAGCCAGGAAAGAACTGCTTTTTAGCAGTTCATGGCAATTCTGCAGTTTTGCTGGCATCCAGAGGACTGAACCAGGCACAGACTGGTTTTGGAGACTGTCATGGAGCAGAGTTAAGCTGTAGTTCCTAAACATTGCCTGATTCTGAAAACAAGTAACTGGAGCTCAGATCTTCCACTGGTTTATAGGGAATTTTGCTTGGTTGCCTTGATTTCATTGATAGTACAAATATTTAAATGCTAAGCACAAGCATTTGTACTCTTTTTAATAGTATAAAGAGGAAAGGAAAGTAAAGGATCTAAATTACCTGTCCTTTCTTAGCCAAGAGAGCATGTTTTTCTGTCTCTGATCTTACATCTTTTAGAGCCGAACTGACAAGAGTAAACAATAAGCGTTTTCTTCATTATTTACCCTTTGTAAAGAACAGTAGCATCCCCATTCTACAGGTGAGTAAACCAAAGACAGAGATGGTAGTGTTCAGGTAACTGAAGCAGGGGCCAGGCTGCTTTTTCTGATACAGAAGTGGAGCAGAACCCAATTAATTTCAGCAAGCCAGTGCCAGAGAGCACCATATGAGGGAATATTGCCTTTTTCCAACCACTTCTGGTTGCGCCTACATTGTGATCTAGGGCCAGTCTGTGCAGGGACAGGACCTGCAGGAAGGCTAATAAAATAAACTTTTAAATGTATTGGTTAAATTGCATTGCCTCTCTGTGGTGACATTTTAATTTTGGTTTAAAATAGCACTTAATTCTGCTTCTTTTAATTCACTTCGGAATGTAATGTATTTTACCTGATCCAATCTACATTCACACCCTGAATTAGCTCAGCTTAGCTTTCCTCAGCTTCCCCACATAGGCAGGACCTAATTTTATTGTGTAAGTCTTGAAGATATATTCTACTTTCTCTTCTCAGCACCACTGGGAGAATTCTTATTTCTGCACTTCACAGCTTGCCCTGCCATCTCACAGTTAATTTAACCAGCTGCTGAAAGGTCTGTGATATTAGCAGCTTTCGTCTATGCAGAATTACTTAAAAAGCTGGTGGTTAAAAAGAAGGTGAAAGAACAGGATGAAATATTAATTCACACAGTAAAAATGATGAAGCGACAGAGTAATTATAGCCTGAAAAGTCAAAAAAAAGACAATGTGACCACCTGTGGGACTTGCGGTGGTTTCATTAAGGCGAGGGACTGAAGAGAGGGTGTGAATATGGGCTTTTAAAAGTCGCTTTCCCTGCACGGGGGGTGCGGAGGAACTGGGTTTGCACTTGGTGGCAGTGCTCTCCCACGCTGCCAGCAGCCCTGGCTGCCTGGGCTGCTGATGCTGCCTGCAGAAGACATGGAGGGGGAGTGATGGCTCGGCACAACCAGGAGCTTATAATCTGCCTAATATTGTTTTCTTAATTCGTTTTAAATACTGTGCCTCTGCTCTAATAGAGCTCTCCTGTTTCAGAGCTTTGATTACTGACTAAAGGACGCCTTAAAAGGAAAGAGAGGAAAAGAGGTGATGGAAATGGGTGAAAACATTTGAAGTTCAGGACAGGGGGAGCCCCTGTTAATCAGAGTCCATTTGGAATAAGAATAGATGGTGGGAGGGAAATGGATGGGGTGTTTTAGGGCCATACTTGATATTTAATTTCTGCCTGGTACACCACTGCCCCTCATGAACTGGCCCTACTTCTCTTTTTCCTTCCTTCCTTCCTTCCTTCCTTCCTTCCTTCCTTCCTTCCTTCCTTCCTTCCTTCCTTCCTTCCTTCCTTCCCTCCTTTCTTCCTCTCTCCCTCCCTCTCTCCCTCCCTCCCTTCCTCCCTTCTTTCCTTCCCTCTTGCCTTTCCTGCCCTCCTTCTCTCCCAAGCTGTCTGTACTCTTGTAAGGAAAATGCCATGCCTTCCTCAGCCTTAGCTGTGACATGTCTGAAAGCAAGGAAACACACCAGTCTCCAGCAAATACCCATTGCCAAGGCATTTATTGACTATCCTTCAGCTCTCCAAGAGGACAGGACAACTGGTGCTGGAGGTCAGGTCCATTGCAAAGTTAGCTGTCAATGGCAGCACCAGAGGCCACAGGCTTCTCCCAGATGAAGCTCTGGTCCCTACGGGACTCACAAAAATTATAAGAACTGAGTGTACTAGACCCAAGCTGTTGCCTCTTGTTCAACAAGACATCCAAAGCATCATAGCTGTGGAGAAAGAAAGGGGAAGTAAAATTTCCTTCAAATGCCATGTTTCCCGTGTAATGGGAATCTTGCATTTAGATAAGTGTCTTCAGTGATTCTGCTGGTAACAGATGACAGTCCTCTAACACCTCTTTAGGATGAACTCATTGATAGTCTTGCAGCATGTGGTGACACAGACCTACCAATCCCTTTGGTGTATGGTTACCTTGAGAAAAGTAGAGTGAATATGGTGTAGCCATGTCTCACAATCTTATTATGAATTTCATGACATTAGATGCTTTTCTCAAAGTTTCAGTCCGCATTCATATGACACACAGAGACATCCCTCTTTCTTCTTTTAAAGGGAAGTAGAGCCTGGTGACAGGACAAGGGTCAACAGGCACAAACTGGAACACGGGAAATTCCATCTTAACGTGAAGAAAAACTTCTTTACTTTGAGGGTGCCAGAGCACTGGAACAGGCTGTCCAGAGACGTGGTGGAGTCTCCTTCTCCAGAGATACTCAAAACCCACCTGAATGCGTTCCTGTCCAACCTGCTCCAGGTGACACTGCTTTGGCAGGCGATTGGGCTAGATAATTTCCAGAGGTCCCTTCCAGCCCCTACCATTCTGTGGTTCTGTGAATGTGTGGCTTTCCTGGTGGTGTGCAACAGCTTGAAAATGTGCAAAACAGAGGCTTTGATGGCAGAAAACAAATTCTTGCCATTTGTTGATGAAAATGCAAGGCACTTTAGTCTCATGATTTCTGCTGGCTTCAGGTTAGGTCAAGAGTTGTCTCTGCTGCAGCCTCACAGTCACATTTTTAGTGTAACAAAATTAAATGTGTGAGACTATGCAGCTGCTCCCTCAAGGTTCATTGACTGGTAATGCACCATGGTGAAAAGAACTGTGTAGTTGCAGGATAATGATGTTGGTGCAAAAAACCCAAAAGGGTCAAAACTGACCATGTGTAAGTACAGGTTGGAAACAGGAAGTATTGTAAAGGAGAGAATCTGGTAAAAGCAGTGGGAGAGGGGAATCAAATGGCTTTTTAAATGCAGCTTTACTTATTCCTGAGAAGATGAGGTTCACAAGACCATACTCAATGACACAGGGCAGGTCTTTATATGCTCGGAGGTTGATTATACACTATGCGAGTTCATAGCCCGTTAGGTGTAGAGGTTAAACATTCAGTGCTCAAATGGGCCCAAAGCACAGAAATAATCTTCCTTCCCATGATACACAGTGAAAGGTGAGTTTAATGTGGTTTCTGTGGCTAATTGGGGCTGATCACTCAGCAGCAGGTATTGTTCATAGACTTACCTATCAGCAGAGATGAGCCTCACTGCTTTTACAGTTCAGTGGACCTCCTTATCAGCCCAACCTCGGAACAAACAAAGGCTGTGAAATAACTTGTATCCTCTATTAGAGACAACAAGCAAGAACACCACCACTTAAGGAAGCAACATAAATAATGAATGAGTAGAGAAATATGCTCCTTTCTGACAGAAATGATGCTGGTTTTAATTTGTGTTTATGGCACCTAAAGTAATGGGCACATGAAATATGCATGGAGAGAGAGAACAAGAGAAAAATCCCTGCAGAACCCAACAACAATCCCCTGGACCCCGACCAAAACTTGCAATGGGAAAATATAAGCAGGAAAAAGAAAGCTCCTGTAGGAAAAGAAAATAATAAACACTGGAAAAACACTGGACATACCTTTCTCTGATGCCAGCTACACTACTAGGAAATCAAAACACTATTTAGGAAACGAGCTTAAACGGTAAGATGGCCAAATGAAACAGTCTTTAGCATTTGGCATAACAGGGACAAATCTTCATAGAGGGAAATATAGTGTTTCAGTGCTGCTTGTGTATAGAAAGTCTTTGTTTGAAATATCTGAATCCCTCTTTTGGGGCTCATTCAAGGTGGCTTTCTTCTAAATTTAAAGGTAGTATGCCATGAATCAGATTAAAATAAGGATGCAGTCAATCATCTTAAATATGCCTCTGGAAAACTAAGTTAAGTTTATTTAAGTTTTCTCCTGAAGAATTTTTAGAAATTTGTAAAGTAAGGACTGAAATGATTTTAGCTTTCATAGCTGAAACTAGCTTCTTCCTGGACTTTTAAAAATCTACGGAGGTGCTAGTGTGCCTGAGTATGATGAGTAATGTCTCAAACCTGCAGTTAATCACACTGATTAAAGGATATTTTTTTTTTCCTGGGACAACAGAGGAAACATTTTTGATTGAGCTTGACCATAAAATCTGATTGACCCAAAGTGGCACATTTCGTTTTCATCTCAGGAATCAATGGGCTAGCTTTCTCGGGAGGGACTGAAATAGAACAGGGCACAGGTGTTATGTACTTGAATTTCAAAAGTGGATTTTTCTAAATGCATTTTTCCACAAAGGAGCAGTACATTTCATAACAGGACTTCTACATATAATAACTAAACTCCTGTATTCCTGTACTTTCGCTTTAAGAATTGCCAAAAACCATGTGGCTAGAACATCCCAGTATGTGTGTGACCTAGGCGTTAAAACCACATCTCCAAGGACAGTGTCTTATCCATCAACGTACTGTAGTTATGAATCATGGAAAGACTCTACTGAAAATTGTTAGTCCAAAAAGTGAAAGATAATAGTCTTCAGATAAGTGAAAGGTTACAGTAAAGAGAGAAAAAAACCTCCATAACAAGAAGGAATTCAGAGGAAAAACTTTCTAAAGGTAAGGATAGCAAAGGAGTGGGTGCCCTGGTTATGGTGTATCCATCACTGAGATGTTAAAAGAATGTCAGAGTGCAATTTCTGTCTAACATGGCTTTGGCACAGGCAATTCTGCAGGATCTTGACCTGGGCATGTGGGCAGAAGACAGAGGAGAAAGCTGCTTGAGGTCTCTTCCAGTCTACTGGTTCACTGAGCTAATGAAATGACCCTATTTCTTGATGGTTCAAGGAAGCGTTCAAGTTGTGGAATTGAAGACTACTTACTTGAATTAATGCTACATCTAAGTCAGAAGCAGGTGTGATGTCCAGCATTCACCCTGCAGGGTATACAGGGGTCCTCGTACAATTCCTTCATATGTTAGCTTCCTCCCTGGCTCAAAGATTATGTCCATGCAAAATGGAAAAGCATCGGTAGTCAAGAGTGAGTGGAGCCATTCTGGAAGCAAGAGCTGTAGGAGAGTGCAGGTGAGGGAAGGGTGCAAGCCTGGGCTCCTCTGGGAGTTTCACCTGCTTCAGGGCTCTGACCTGTCCTGGTAGGTGAAGGTGGAACAGCTCCTTTGTGTTTTGTTACATGAGCCTGAAAATATATTTGAGAATGCATCTTTCCAGTTTTCTCAAAGATGTTCCTTAAGTACTTGTGAATTATTGTGTCATTTTTATTTCAGCTCCACAAATCCCATCTGAATCTGCAGAGAAGCCTGACAACCTAAAACCTGCACTTCCCAGAGAATTTGCCGAAAGGGGGTAAAAAAAAAACAGAAAAAGGTCCATCTCTAATGACAAAACCATTTGTTTGCAAGAACTTCTCACAGATGACACAAGAATTTCCTGTTAATGTCTTTGGGGCAGATCCTTGCATGATACAAATTGGAGTGTGTCTCTTTGTAACTCAGTCTTTCTCTTTTATTGATATTTCAGAGATTCTCTTTGAAGTGCCTCCATTTGCACAAAAAAATGGACTGAGGCTACAGCCATGACAAAGCGTACCAAAAGGATACAGGCTTGGATCATCGGCTGGTGGAAATCAGTGTATCTCCATGATGGTTTATGTAAGCATTACCGGGCTATGCAGTTCAGCCGGGAGATGGAAAGAGACCAGCATTCTGTACAAGGACTCCCTGACAGAGATTTCTCATTCTCACCTGTTCACAAAACAGACCATGAAAGCCATTCTATAACATTCAGCAAGCACTGGATGGCAAGCAACGTAGCAGAAAAGCTTCAGGAAGCCTGAGATGCACTGGGTAAGTAGGAAGGTCTTCTTCATGGCCCTGAGGGCTCTGATGGGAAGCATAAACAAGCAAAACTGTTCTTTGGTCACATGTTAACTTTTGACTGTGGATTTCCTATGCAAAGTCCTTTTGAGCAGAAGGCAACATAAACGAAAAAAATGCCAAACTACTGGTAGAAATTTAAAAGCCTGTTAGTTATTCTTCAGAAGGATTTCTGTGCAAGGAGCGTGTATCAGACCTTACTACAAGATAGATGTATCATGCAAGAATACCTGATAATATCTCTTGATCNNNGAAAAGTTAAACAACTAGGTTGTATTTGAATGTCTGGAAAACCAAACACTCTCCCCAAGAACGTATGACCATATTTTTTGTTGCATTGTGCTCTGCAGGAATCCTGAGCTTAAACCAAAACAAGAGAATTGTTGCTCAGCAAATCCCAGGTTGACAGTAAAAGCGACAAATCTAAGTAACAGAAAGAAAAAGCATGGCTTTTTCACTGAAAAATGGGTGTTGTTTTCTAAAGAAAGCAGTTAGGTCTGTTCCAGAGCTTTTGCTTTCTTCTCAGTTGTGTAGTAGTGCACAATTATAGCCTCGAGGTACACGGCAGCATTTCAGTGCCACAAGAACTTCTTAACACTTGTTAACAGCAGAGCCAGTGATGAACTTACAGAAACCTTTCCAGACCTAATGGGACTAGGTTTGGGATAGACCTACGTTGAAAATTGTTGCAGTGCTGCCATGGCCCCTTTTGTGCGCATTTTAAAAATGGTAAGCTGGGACTCATAAAGCCAAGACATCTCTGCTGATCAGGTAAATGAGACATCCTCAAGGAGACCTCCTATGAGACACCTAGCTTTTCAAACTGAACAACATCCTCAATAGTGATGAATTCCCACTGTCCCATCCAAACCTGTGATGGGCAATGCTAGCTGAAAATCTAGTCCATTTAGTGATGCTGGAGTAATCCTGCCAAGGAAGAGTATGATTCTGGAGGGCAAGGACTTGTTGTGAGTTTCTTAGAGTTTCTTAGAAATATGTGGAGCAGATTCCCTTTTCTTGCGCAAGAGGAAAAGGCAGTGTATTAGATTTTGTACTATGGATAAAAGTCAGCTCTAACGCCTGCAAATTCTTGCACAAGTGTTAACAGGTCCACTGTCCTTGCGTTGTTAAAAACAAGACCACACACAACTTGCAAATATACTTTCTTGCAAGAGCTGCTTAACTGATTTTACACTGTGCTTCAGCTGAATACTTTTCAGATAGAGCAAGGAAGTAAAGCACAGATCAGACTTGTAAAAAGACACCACAGCCCTAGTTGCATCATGCACAGCTCAAAAATAGCAAATCTTTCTTTGATAAGTCATTTTGATTATTTGAATGTTGACCAGGAAAGCAAGTCTTCATGGAAGAAGTTACTTTTTCTTTGCAGTGGGAAGACAGAATTTCCTGGAACATGGGCAGGGCAAGAGCTAAAATCCCTGATGAGTGTTATTAAGGACATTGTTATGCAAATCTAATACATGCTCTTTGGATAATGTAGCTCTTTGGAGGAGGGATTTTCCTGCCACAAGAGATTGTACTATTTTAACAGCTATTTTAATAAAAACACGCCCAAATGCATTTGTTCAGACAGTTTTCTTTCCTCTTTTATGGAGCAAGAAGTATTGGAATATATGGTTTTTGGAACAGCTGAGGTGGAAATTGCACTGAAAAGACTTGCTTTGAAGTAGTGGCATTTTCATATTTTATCATACTAAAATGCTGAAATACCAATTTGAAACACAAGGTTTCACTTTCATATGTTGGTTCAACTAAAATTTTTCTTGAACATTTCTTCTAACATCAGAAGATCAGAACATCAGAAACATCAGAAAATATCAGCACTGTCCCCCAGAATACAAAATGTCGGTGTGACCCCATTCTCAGTGAAAAAATGTTTCAGTGGAAAGTATTAGCCATTGTCAGAGTTCATAAAAAAAACTCTTCCTGCTGACTTTAACTCTTTATTACTTGTCAGGATAGGACATCTTTCTACTTTACATATTTTTTGCATCACACAATAAAGACACCACTGCTCCTGCTGCACTTGTGTGCAGAGAAAAATGAAAATGGAAAAGCATCCAAAGTCTGCTAAAGTTCTGGAAATCAACAGTGGAGCTGACCTTTTGCATGTGGAATGAACATATCACACAGCAATTTCAGATCGGTGCCGACTCCAGCCTCGATTTTCCTTTCAGTGCAACCACTGATTGCCCGTGAGCTGGGCCGAAGCTGCCAAATTAATTTCCCAAACAGGCCTGAGTGACACAGGCGGGGACTGGCCCTGCCTCCACGCAACTGCAGGGACGTGAGGTGTGCGCCCTGCCAATTCGATCAGGCCCTCTCCCTGGAAATTTGCCTGGCATTAGGCGGCTTATGACTATCAAATATTTATCATATTGTTAGAGGATAAAGCAAGGGCTAATTGATGTCTTCTGTAGTAGAGCCCAACATGGTAGGCTGTTCGATAACGTGGGAGAGAGTTTCCTTGGCATTTCGAGGAATGGAGCTTCTCAGCCCAGCGTGGTGTTATTTATCAAAAGTGCCATTCATCTACACAAGGGTGCCAAGCTGCGAGAAGGTGTTTGTCACAAATCCTACAGATCAGAG
>JAOXNO010000020.1:45362615-45383529 GCA_028565335.1 Limnodromus scolopaceus | reverse complement strand
AGACCCCTCACCAGCTTGGTGGCTCTCCTCTGGACACGCTCCAGCACTTCAATGTCTTTCCTGTAGTGAGGGGCCCAGAACTGAACACAGCACTCAAGGTGAGGCCTCACCAGTGCCGAGTACAGAGGCATGATGACTTCCCTACTCACTGGTATGTATATATATAAAAAAAAAATATATATATTGAATAGCATATGTAGCTATAAGTACCTCAAAATGCTTTAGAGGGAAGCTTTGAAGAGCCTAGCAGCCAAATTTCATAGCCTGGTCCCTGGGTTTTGTTCTAACACAAAGAAACCTGTTGCCCAGAAACGTGCCACTGTCTTTCACATTTCTCTTTTCAAATTTCCAAGTTGGGCACAAAATGGAGAACACCTTAAACAGAAAGCTCAGCATCTCTCATTTCCTACAGCATTGTAACACAGTACAGGATTGCATACTGCACACACTGCATGCTGCAATTCTGTCTATGCCAAAGGATCTGACTATACGCCGAAGTAGCCAGTGATTCAGCATCCTGTGGAGGTCACCTCACTACAAGTGCTTAGGCAAAAAAGTGACACGATGCTAAGTAAGTGGGCTCTTTAAGAGTGTTTGTCTAACATCATACCGATGTGTTTGCATATTAGAATGAACTTCCTGTGGATCTGTGACTCATAGTGACTCTGTTGCAGCTCGAGTCAACTTTTTGTCCCTTAATTCCAGTGTCCTCAGGTTGCGCAAGTATTTCAGAGTCTGAGTTACAGACAAATTGCAGACAAAACACCTGATGAGTGACCTCAAAAACAGTTTGACAAAAGTCAATGTGGTGGAAATGACTATGGTTTAAGATTACCAATTATCCAGTTCTTTCTAGCCTGTTGACCACAGCAAGTTAGACCTTTCTGATGCCAGCCTAAATTACAAAAGGGCCAAAGTGGTTAAAGCCAAGCAGTCACAGGAGGCTACCTGATGAAATTGATCTTGAAATGTTAGCATAGTTTGGAGTAGTCGTAGATTTCTTTCTAATTTCCTCCCAGGCTGACATGGCACAGTGTGAGCCTCCAAAGTATACTTTGGGAAAAGTTTTGTTAACAAATGTACTGATTTTTTTGCAGTACTGTGTTTCCTGTGTGGTCTTTAGAGAGTACCCAAGCTTAAAATGAAAATGACCTCTTCCACTTCAAAGATTTTGGAAGAACATTACATAACTGACCATAAAAGAGAAATCTGTGTTCTTGTTTTGAGGGAGCAGTAATAAATATTTCCATAGCTGAGCCTGTCCTCAATGTTAATTTGATGTCAGTATATCAGAAATGGTTTATCTGGTAGTTATCTCTCAAAGAGAATGATACTGTCTCCCAGAATTTCTCCAGGGTATCATAACATCATTTTACATTTTATGTAACACTATGCACAAATCTCCTTCAAGGCAAATATTTATTCTAATCCCTACTCAGTTTCTTCTTCTTAATTTTGCAGTCCATAAGAAAAGGCCTTGTGTATTGACTGACAAATGACAAAATGTATTTCGGGAAACTCTGCCATGAATAACAAATGGAGACATCACAAATGCACAGCTCTGTAAAGAGAAAACTGTCCGATGGTAAACAAATTTTGGTTTTAAATTCTTCATGCCCCTCATAGGCAGAGCAGATAGAGCTTAAACGACATTCCAGCACTGCTAAAAGTTTCTGTACTTCCAGCATGAATTCTTCGTGTCATTCTGGACTGTGATCTTGAGTCATTAGGTCTGTTTTGCGTGAAGAAGATAAGGCAAAATAATAGTCTCTCTATACCCTCTTTCCTTAGGTTGGCCTGATGATGGTACCTCCTTTCTGAAGTACACTGAATACTTCTTGGAAGTGAAAGACCCCCTAAACAAAAACACCAAACCAAGCTTAAGAACCCAAGGTGATTTCAATCAATCTGAAATGGAGTGAAAACAAGATAGAGGAATCTGCACTCCAAGTAACCTTAACCTGGGAAAAGTGCTGGCAGTTCAACGCGGTTTTGGACAAAAATCTTTATTTCTTCACAGAAGAAAAATGTATTAAGAAAATGAAATGGCCTGCTGTTTCCTTTGTCTCATTCTGCGTTTGCACCTTCCCTGGAGGATGTTCACCAGGGAAACAGTTTGAAAGTGGATGTGGAGGAGAAGCTCTGAAGGAGGAAATGGGGCTCCTGGCAAAGGAGAAGATGAAACCGACAGCCGCAGTCTGAGAGCGAGCTTGCTGAAATGAGCTCTGAATCGGGTCTGTGCTGTGAATCTGTGTCTCTGAATGCGACATGGCTGGCCCCCTCTCGACAGAAAATTGCTGAGACTCTAATTTGTATGTTCAGCCCCTCTGCAGAATTGACTGAAAAGAGGAGTGTAATGCGAGCCTGCATCTGTGCTATTACGCCAGCTGTGTGTTTACCCCATTCGGTTATGTACTAAAGTTCTTGCAAAAGGCGTAAATACAATGGAAGTCAAAATAATGAACTCTGATTCATCATGCTTCATCCTGACTGAATCAGAACAAGAATATGCAGTTGCTTCTATCCTCATCTTAAATTATATCTTTTGAGTTTAGACAGCAACCTTTATGAGGCCAAAACTGCCACTTAGAGCTTCATTGAACAAATGTACCTAAATAATGCCAGTATCAGTAGCAATGAGAACAAAACTGAAGGAAATATGACCAAAGAGCCAATCTAGCAATGACAGCTGGCCACTGCTGTCTCCAGAGCCATGGGAGTAGAACGAGATGAGACTCTGTGTTCCCCTTCTGCTCTCCCTGTGTGGGCGCAGAGCTGGTTTTCTGCCTAAGAAAACCAGTTGTTCTGACTTGCAGCATCCCTGCACAGTCCTGCAAGCCCAAAGCCTGTAACACACTAAACAGTGCACTTGTTGCTAAGGCTAATCAAAGACTCAAGGCATATCTGAGGTTTTTTTTCTGTCCCTAAACAGCTGTTTTAAAGGTATTGACCAATAGCAGATGCTGATCATTAATATTTGCATCTGTATTGCAGAATAAGCAACCCCTTCAAAAGCTGCAGAAATTCTGAGTGAGTTTGAATTTTCACTGTCATTATCTTAAAAAATGTAGGTGTAGATATGTTGCATATAGTTTAAGAAAACTTGTGTGCTTGGAGGAGAGGAATACTGACTTGAAGCCATGGTAAAGTACTGACAAGTCAAAGAAAACAGTCTTGTATTTTTATTTATTTAAATTTTAGTTAATGTCTAAATGATGGTCACAATTTTTTCTCAATTTCTTTTGTTTTTAGCTTTCAAACTTAGCAGAGTGCCTTTCAGACAAGCAAACAGTAGAATTCCTCTAGGATGAGTACAAGCTGTGTGTTAAGAGACAGACAGCTGTTACCCGTGATTTATCATCAGGCCGTAAGATTGTATTGAGTGAGGTACCACAGAGGATTTTCTCTAGATGATGGATTTGCAGTTAATGACCAACGTGCTGTAATGGAAAGCATGTCTGCAAACACACAATGTGCAAGCAAACCGGGAGGCACTGCCACCAACTGGGGGGACAGGATAAGAATAAAAAAAACAAACTGGAGAAATTGAATAAACTGCTTCTGAAAAAAAGAGAGGATGGAGTTTAGAAAACCTCCAGGCAGCTTCACAAATACAGGAGGGAGATGAAACAGCTAGGTAGCATAGCAGGAATGGCATAGGAGTTATACTGGATGGGAAGCAAAAAACAAATCAGTAGTGTTGTGCTATTGTGAATGAGGCAGGCACCATAGGAAAGAGTTTTAGCAGACTTAAGGGAAAAAGGTGTGAAATAATCCTTTCACTCCCACAGCCTTAATCGGGATACTGTCTTGTTTGCACATGGCACTTCCAGAAAGCTGTGGACTAATTAGAGTGAGGCAAGAAGAGAACAACAAAATTGTTAAGAGCTTTAAAAAAGTTTAAAAAAATAAATGTGATATGCAAGAACTTGGAAGAAATGGAGGTTTTTAGCTTCAAAAGAGATAGGGTGAATGCAGGGCCATGACAAGTCTTAAGAGATAGTAAAAGCTCCCTCAAAATAGAAGAAAATTATTTGTCTGAGGACAATAACACAGTGGAAACAACTGTTTGAAAAGGTTGTGTTGTCTCTGTCCAGTGGTGGTTTTTAAGTATAGAGCAGATAAACACCTCTCAAGGATGAGAAAAGAGTGCTGATCCTGCTTTGGGTCAAGTGAATAGACAAGATGACCTCTTGAGAGCTTCTTCAGGCTATTTTCTAACACTCACAGACAGTTTGGAGTGTGTAGCTGTGATCTCATGGAAACGGAGAGGAGCTATGTGCTTACCTTCTTTGCACTTAGAGCTGCGTATACAGTTCTTTTGGATTTCTTTCATAACCCAGCCTCTTCGTTTTGGTGATTTGAATTACTGTTAAACAAGAAAAAAATATTTTTTGTACTAGAATTTTTCAGATTAGGGCACAGGAAAAAAAATACAGTGTAGGTCATAGAAAACCTTCACTCTTCTGTGAAAGAGGATGTATTAAGTTAACAGCATATGAGTTTGGGGCATTATAGCAGGAGTACAGATCAAGCTTCTGCTAAGTGTACATTTTAGAATTGCTAGACTAAAAATCATTGATCCTAGAAAATAAAGGACTAACAGACAAGAGGAATAAATTTACTGTCAGGACTTTTATAAATGGAGGAGTGTCTTGTAATATAGTGTTTTATGCTAATTCTGTGTAAACCGATGTAAAAGAAAACCATTCAGACAGATATAGATTTACCAAGGCAAGCTAAAAAGACTAGCAAGGGTGCGTGCATTGAATGTGACCCTCTGCCCCATGATTCACTGAGATCTGGTTCTCTGTTTTGCTAAGAGCTATTAGACGTGTACCATACCACTTTGGTTACTCCTCTCCCTGATCTGCCATTTTTCCTTTCTCTCAGTAAGATCTTTTCACGTCTGTCCCACAGTCACTCTAGTATTCCCTTTAGGCACATGAGCTTGCCAAGCCTTGCTGAAAGTAGAGAGGAGCGAGGATGAAGAAAGGCTCCAGTGCTGCTTCTTTCCAGAGCCTGCCACATCTATGGTTTGTTTGTCTTCAGGTCAGAGGATTGTTTAGAACAGAGTGTCATGAAGTTACCATAGCACAGGGTTGAACCAGCTCTTTTGTGTTTCTGCTACCTTCTCTAAGGTAGCAAGGTCACCAAAAGGGAGAGGACAGTACTCAAATTGTGGAGCCACGTAGTACAGATCCATTTTCCCTGCACTTCCCTTTCAAAAGACTGGACCCTGGTTTCAGGGTCATTTTCCCTCTGAAATGAACATAATAAATGTGAATGAGCTATTGGTGAAGCCAGGGCTCATGTCACCTAAGGACACCTCCAGGATAATGGCTGTAGTGGACTAGAGTATGACAAGGTAGGCTTTCATTTGCATAACACCTCACCATTTACTTACAGCTTTCAAAGCCTCTGATTTCTGGAGGGCTCAGCCCAGACCACCTTATTCTACTTAAACAGTGTTCTGTCTTTCCTGTATTTTTGTTAAAACTGCATAACTGAATTAAAATGAATTCTTTTTCCAGATGATCTACTCAAGTGTGCTCAGTGATGCCAACGCAGTGCTATGTAAAAGATGTTTATTTCGTGTGATTTATGGTTGAGGGCAAAATGTGAGTGATATTCTTAGCTGGACTTTAAAGACACCATTGCCTTCATTTCTGTGAGAAGAACTTTAAACAGTCTAGTCTACCAGGGAAAACCACACAAAAATAAATGGTATTTATTTTTCTAGCTTGTAAATATAAGAACATCTTTCCATGTACCATATAGTTTCCTAATGAAAGATGAGTATTGGGTCTCCATCCATTATGTCACTGTTGCTATTAATATTGTTCTTGCTAACACTAGGTTGAAAATGTTTACAGTCATTTAGGTTATATATAAGCTTCCACTAGCATATATTGATATCAGTGTTCATTATGTTTCATAGCT
Source organism: Limnodromus scolopaceus (assembly GCA_028565335.1). Classification (NCBI taxonomy): domain Eukaryota; kingdom Metazoa; phylum Chordata; class Aves; order Charadriiformes; family Scolopacidae; genus Limnodromus; species Limnodromus scolopaceus. Next base: position 45,377,586 of record JAOXNO010000020.1, on the reverse strand, counting down.
CATTGTTCTTGTCAATAGTTTCTGAATCAACTTTTCTGCTGCATCCAAAGTCATGTGCTTTGCACTGGACCCACTGCACCAAAAACAGTATCTGTAAGGAATCTCACTGCTCTATTGATTTAGATTTGCTTGCTGTCTGACTCTTTCAGACTTTGGTGAGGCCCTCATCTCATAGGGGATGCCTAAGCTGCATCCCAAACTACAGGAAGAAATCTCCCATGTGTGAGCAGAGGGAAGCTATCAAGGTCCACAGACTTGGTGTGCTATACGAGTCTGCGGGTTAAATGCAACTGCTCTCATGCAGATGCAAATCTCAATCATTTGAAACTGTACCTTAGTAAATTTCATCAGCAAGTGCTGTAGACTCTAGCCTCCTCATCTGGCTCCTGCTGGTTCCCCATCTCCAGCTAAATGTACTTAGCAGCTTCTACATGGCTCCTTGTTTGCCTGTTTTCCTGTGTTTTTCTACTTGTCCCATGAGGGCACCAACGAAATTCAACCATGCTTAGGGGTAGTTATGGCAGTCCCAGAATGTAGCTCTAGGGGCCCTGACAGATCATCTCAACCCACAGCATGTTGTGCAAAGCCCAAGCCAGTGAAAATGAACAATTGCTTAGACCTGTGCTTGTCTCTCAGTGCTGCAAAAAGTACTCTTGAATCACAGGCCGAATGTATGTCAAGACTACAAAGGGAGATTGTGATATTCAGAAAGCAGGTCATCATCAGCTTGCTCTCCACAGTGGCGTAGAGCAGAGCTCCATTCCAAATCCATAGTGACTCTGCCTTTACTTACACAAGAAATAACCCGACCATTCCCTGCACTGACGACATTCCTAAAACACCCAGAACCGTTGAAGAGATCTTCTTTTTTCCAGATTTCCTTTTCCTGACTCATCAAGCATCCCTCAGACCCCTTGGCAACATGCTTTTCACATCCCTTTCATTCCGGTCTGTGTTGTAGAAAGAGATTGTATTTCCTGTCAGCCCTCATGCCACCCATCCACCACAGCCTGTATGCACAGGCAAGGTAACTGCTGAAAGACCTGCAACGGGTGCTACATTCACAAAGCTGGGGCCTTGATTTCAGGTAGTTGTAGATAAAGTCTCCCCTCAGCCTCCTTTTCTCCAGGCTGAACAACCCCAGCTCCCTCAGCTGCTCCTCATGACCCTCATGACCCATGGAGCACATGACTTGTGCTCCAGACCCCTCACCAGCTTTGTTGCCCCTTCTCTGGACCCGCTCCAGCACCTCAGTTGCCTTTTTGTAGAGAGGATAAAGACAGAATGGGAGAGATCAAGCGCCTAGCTTGTGTTAGTAAACAAATATCATGTAAAAATCACCTCTGCTGCTTTCAGGAACCAAGTACCTGGATAAGGAACATGCACAGTGCTCTACCCTCCTTGAAGTTAAGCCAGAACTCAGATTTATGTTCAATTTGAGATTCAGCGCAGCAACACATCAGGGACCAAAAGCAACAGTGGCACAGACAACTACACCCCAAAAAGCTCAGGAGCTCTGGTTTTACTTTAGTCTTTTTCCAGGTCATAAAATGCCGATAGGCTAGATGTGCTCTTCTGGGTAGAAAAGGCCAGAACACCAGCCAGTGGTCCTCATGCGATAACCCACTGCACAGTGTAGGTGTCTGCAAACTGCCCTCTGTCCCTAAACAACGATGCAAGCAGCTAAGCTTTGATATCAGCTACTTCTACATAAAACCAAAATGCAAACATTCAGTCTGTCAGCTCTTAGAACAAAGCAAGACAAAGATTCTTCAATGCATCTTCCACAGGGAAAATGGGACCTATACTACCTGTTCCACCTGAAGTAGTGTGGAAGCCGTCAGCAGTGGTCCTGGGGAAAGACCCAGGTGCTTGTGAATGCAGACTCCATCCCTTGCTCTCACCTGTTAAGCACTGCGCTGGAAGCATCTGCACTAGAAAGGACAGCACTAGAGCCTCACACTTTGACGTCTACACTCCATCTTGTAAAAGCCAATTATTTAGGATTTATGTGAGTGAAGTGAAATTCATCCCATGTGGAATGTTAGCTAAATCCTCATTGCTTTCTCTCCAATTTTTATGTAAATCCAGATGTTCTGACGCACTGAGAACAGGCTCAATCTGTTGTATTGCACATCTGTGTGCCCTCTTTATTCCTTTGAAACTTCAGAGGTAAGACTGCGTTTTAGCCACACATGATGTGGATCTGTACAGAGATAAGGACATGCAAGAAGCTTTCCTTTCTCATTTTGCTGTTGATTCATCTGAGCCACCTACCTCTCACTGTCAGAGCCCCTGTACTCCTCCTGGGAGGTCTGGCTCCTCGGGCAGCTCTATGGGGGCTGCAGCTCACCCACTGGACAGCCTTGAAACCAAATCATTATGTGGCTTAGACTGCAGGGTATTCCAGTGAAGAGGGAATCCTATTTTGACTATTAAGTAAGCCCACAGATTACGTTCATTAAAGCAGTATGAGGCGACTTAGATGAAATGCCTCAGAGGTTAATGCAGGCTCTTTTCTCTCTGTCGTGTTGTGACGAGAAGTGGATTTCACCATTTTCTACTCAGCCAAAATTATGGGTCAGAAATAATGGTGTGATAATCAGAGCAATTCAGCTTTAGCAGAGTCAGAGCCTTAGACATGAAAGATTAAAACATGCCTCTATGGGAGTTTGATCTCCCAATGGTGTTTCTAAAAATAATGTAACCGACTTCCCATCCTTCTGACCATGCTCCTCCTTCAGAAGCCATGCAGTTGATCATGGAGGTCACACTGTACCGTCCAGGCAGCCCCATAAGGTTTCTGCACAGCTGAGGACACCTCACAAAGCTTGACTTGAAGCCTGCTATCAGTCCATAGATGATAGGAGACCAAACATATTTTTTAATGCACATCCTTGAGAATGTGAAATTCAGAATTGGATCCAAATCGTAAAACATGAGCCTTGTTGCCTATTTTTTTGTATGCCCTACCAATGTGAAAGTAGGGTGCAGTTGTGCAGAAGAAAATATAAGTCTAAGGAATCATTTTAGCTTTTGTTATCATGGCCAGTCACAAGTCTGTTCTTCTTGCATGTTTGGGGGATTTTTCCCCATTCCCTTTCATCTGAAGTCAGCCCATCAAAAGGATTCTCTCTCACTATGCTAAAGCATTGATGCTGAAAACATCACCAAACACACAGTGTTTTCTGTGCTTCATGTGTAAACGTTTCATAAAGGCATTTGTGAAGAAAAGCTAATCACACCTCAAATGCAGACCAGAGACTGAAGTACATCCATGTGCTTTAGAGACATCCTAAACCTTGAAGAAGGATCCTAGAAATTTCTGTAAACAAACCAAGACCTGTGGATTTTAGTCTCAGAATACATGGGAATGAGTAAAATTTAGATTTGAAGCCTAGAGTTTCAGAGTCTCCCTCTCTCTAGGAGGTATATCACATTGAACAAAAGTTACACATTTATTCATAGGCTGAATGCAGTTTTTTGAATCATCCCCATATATGAATTACCTTTCCCAGACAGCCATCTCTCAAAAGAAGGCTATTAGTGAGTTCTTCCATGGTTACTGAGGGTTTGTCCTGGCAGGTCCTAACAAAATTCAGCACAATTTAGATGTTCTGCATATGTGATTCCTAAACATTTTCATAACAATCTCCATGTAAGGGGCATAAGCCGTATAGGGATAACTGCAACATATATTTCCCCTTACCTGGATTTCCTTATTCTCTATTAAAAAAACGAAATGCCCCTCCTTGAGCCTGTCCTCACCAACAGCTCTGCTCCAAAAGCATTACTGGGACGGCTGGGAGGGCTGTCCCCCAGGTGACAAGTGCTGCCCTCTTGGTCACAGCTGACAGCTGCAGGATCCACTTCTAAACCCACCACTCAAGGACTGGGCACTCTCAGCTGGGTTTACACATCCAAAAAGAAGCAGCACAGGTTCATCCCACAAGATTCTTTATCCAGGGTGCCAACATAGTTTCAGGCATGTAGCAGTGACAGCATTATTCACTCCCCCAATTGATTAGATACTTTAACCCTATACTAAGCTCACATTAAAATGCCAGCTATTACCAGTATCAGGTGTCCAGTTCTTGCTGATACCTTAGTCTATGCACCTTCCTGCATCATTGCAAGTCTTGCTTACTCCTGGTTAATCCTTTGATGGATTACAAGGCATCCTGTTCATTATTCTATTCTCAGTTAAACGCTCACACAGCTCGTTGCTGTGGTTGCACAGGTACCATAATTAAATTTTATATTTTTAAGGCTTTTGTAACACTGCTTTAAATTACGGTTTCAATGAAATTTGTGGAGCAAGGGACAAGAGGCAGAGAGAGAAAATGAGCTGTTTTCTCTGTAAATGATACTGCTAGCTGCTCTCCCAGTAGTTGGAAGGAGCAGAGGTAAGTGCTCCAATGCTTTTTAAAGCTTTTAGTGTCCTGAGCAGGACTCCACCTACCTTTAACACTGTCGCATGGCTTACCAGAAAGTTTTGCTTTCTGTGATCCATACAGCAAAATAGCTTATGTGTTTGAAAGTTCAGCTGCAATACCTCAAGTTTAACCACGTTAATATCCGTGTAATAAGCTACCAAGGACGTAAGAATAGCGATAGTCTGTTTCTGAGCAATTTCAGATGCTGTTTTTGAATTGTTACGAAAGACATGAGGACATGACAATGACAACTTGAACACTGAACTCTTTATACCCTTTTCTGTCCCTTCAAAGTTTAGTCAAAATTAAATTATACAAATGAATTTTCAGATACATGAATTTTAGGAAAAAAGTTGAAATCCTGGTTTCCACAAACTGTCCTCACCAGCTCTGGTGAGGAAGAAGACAAGGCAAGCAGTCAGACCAGTCTGCAAGAGGAATCCAGGGAAGTGATTACACTTAAACAAGGCCATGATTGAGAGGTCTCTCCCACTTAGATGATGCAATTATGTAAGTTTAATTTCACCTCGCTTGGAGTGTGAGTCCTTAAGTGATAATTGCATATCAGAAGTCCCCTCATTATATTCTGTACAGAGACTGGCATTTCTGACCGTGAAAGAATATTTGAGGATAAATCACTGCAAAAGATCCTATTACTCTTTGGAATAGTATGAACAAGAGGCTGACAACTATGCTCTAATGTCATCAGTATAGACTTCTCACAGTTACATTATCATCAAGGGAGCAATTTTGAGACAGTTTTCCCGATCAAAAGGAAAATTTTAAATTGCAAAATATTATAGCTCGTTAAGTAAGGATGTGAATGTCACTTTAACACAATCAAACTTAGTTCATTTTGAAGCCACAGTTGTAATTTGGTGTACAGTCCTCTCAAAACAGTAATAATATATGACAAGATTTAGCAAAAACATTTTGAAAACCCTTTATCAATGTCCTTTTTCTCTCAATTCTGCAAGTGAACTATTACAAGCACATGCCATACTTATAGATAAGCAAATAAAGAACGTACCAATAGGTCGGACTTGATAAAAGATGGCCTCATTTTGGGTTTTTGTTAGACCAATGCATACAGCAGCTGTACACAGCAAACAGCGTCCTCCAGCTGTTCTTTGCATTAGCATTTAACAGTATACTTCAATTTTTGGCTCCAGTCCTGCAAATTGATGCATATATGTGTAGAGTGTACGTGTGTGTCTCTGTGTGTGTGTCTGTGCCTGTCCTAATTTTTGTTTATTTTTGCACAAGTCCATCAATCAGACTTAACTTGGAAGATGTCTGTCCAGTGCTATCAAATTTAGAAAGTGAATGGGGTTGCAAAATTCTTATCTAAAGCAAGAATTTAAACCAAAAGGCCTCCTCCACTAATAATATTGATTTGCACAAGTCCATGCCTTTTTATTCAGAGGACGAAAATAATATTTCAAATATAACAAACTGGTGGTTGTTTCGCATGAAGCCTGGTGTACACTATTATGATGTATCAAAAAGACTCAAAAGAGAGGAAGAGTGCCTCAAGAACTTGCTGTATACATACAGAAAATTAGACAATCTTAGTAATTATCTTAAACAAAAAATTTCTTCGTTTTGGAATAGACCTCCATTTGCTAAGACAGAAAGCTTGAACATACATCAGTTCTTTCCTATCACAAATTTTAGGGATTTTCCTGGGGTTTAATTATCCTATCCGCCCCCATGCTAACTAGGTTTGTACTTTGATATGCTAGTAGTTTGCCTGTTACTGTCTTTCTTTGTTTTCCAGTTCTTCCTTTCATATATTCAACCCTTATTCTCCACAGACCATGGCTTGGGGTACACACTCCAAGTGATGTCATTATAGAAGAACTGCAGAAAACCCCTAAACCCTTTAAATGGACACTTTATCCCTTACCAGACTGGCTGGCACACCTACCTAATCGGGGCACCCTCCTTTTCTGAGTGGAGGCACCAAAATGTCACTGGTCGGAATCAGAAATATCCATATGCCTGTATCTGTATCATTAATTTCTATGATACACTGTAACTACATGTTTATATAATATATATTTCTGTTTATCCAATATGCATTTATTCTGTATGTTTATATTTATTTATATTTTATGTTTTTCCTAAATATGTTTATATTTACGTAGATGATTTTACTTTCTTCCTACCCAGTTAGATCTGCTCACTTTGTAAACACTTAGTATTGCTTCCAGTTTTGACCACTGGTAGCAAGGATTACTGGAATTGGCAGAAAAATTTGGTTGCAATGGTTGATACAAGAAGTGAGGAAGAAGCAGGGACATTCCTTCTGAATTATTAGAACAAGCTGCACCCTCAATTTCATAGCTATTTTTAACTTCAGTCTCTTTCCCTTCATTTTGCTGCCTTTAATTCTAGTCCTTCCCTGCTGCACGACTGCTAAACCGACGCCTGTGATTCTGTCAGAGCCCCCATCCCATTGCAGGCTTATCTTTCAGGAAGAGCAGATGTTCCCATTTGTGCCCTATCTTTATCCTCTGATGCTTTTGCTTTGCAAACAGAAGATTGTATTTCCATTGCCCTCTGTGTCTGGAGAAAAAGATACAGCACTAAGGAGTTTTTCTGTGTTGCTAATCAATGGGGTTTGTAGGCAACCAGGCTGATCCCTTTCCTACCTTGTCCCCATTACTACTATTCCCAGGTACTTTCCCTTGGTGTTCATTCTTTATCTCCTCTCCCCCCTTCTAATCTTCATTCCTCCTGGCATTTCCTTGGTCTGATGAAGTAACAAGAACTTGCAAAGGTGCACAAAAGGTATAACTCCACTTTGCTCTTTTCTCCTCCTCCTTTTGGCACTGCCTCCTACCAATGCATGCTGCTGCAGGAGAGCTCTGGGCAGGACCTTGAGAATAAGCCACAGGTGCTGTATGGGATTAACCCCTGCCTGATCTCCACACAGGCAGATCCATGGCTGGGGGAGTGTGGGAGGGCCTGTCACAGTTTTTTGGAAGTGAGTACAAGCACAGCTCCTTTGGGATGCACTTGCAGTCAAAATGTGACTCTGCACTCACTGCAGGCAGTGTTTGGTGGACCAGTACTCCCTGTATGCATAAATGGTCCCTGTCCCTCCTTGTGCTCCCCAGAACCTTTCCCAGCAGTGCTCTGCACCAATATCTCGTAAGCACCAATCCAGAGTTTGTTCCTAAGCAAGCTCAGATTCAACTCTTACTTCTACATCCCAGGTATCTCGTCTCCTTCAGCACACAGGGCTAAGCACTGAAAGGTCTCCTGATACGGACTGTCTCCATGACGACACATTTTCCTCTCTTAGTAGAGACAGTCTTGGAAGACTGTCATGTGAGTAAAGTTGATTGTAATTGTAAGTTATGGAATGTTTGGGGCCTTTGGCTCATCTATTTGAATGCATTGGCCAGCTGGCGGTGGCAAGGAGCACAGCACAACAGGACTGCATCTGCAGCACAATCCATCGGATGCAGAGGACCTGAAGTCCACACTACATTCGTTACAGAGACTTTATTTTGTATTAGCTGTAGTTTGTGGCTGTGGGCTGGACACCCATCAGTGGCTGGGACTAATCTTATTAGTGCTCCATTTCCTTGATGAGAGTGCCTGCCGTGAGAACCAAACTGCAGTAAACAGGGGCAAACAGCAAACTTGCTTCAAAGCACAGACTCCAGCTGAAATATTATGAGACCATAGACTCATTTAGCAACTTATAGCAACCAATTTTTGCTTGGTCTATATGGGAGTTTGCAGCCTAAATACTCTTCTAGATTTATCCCTGGCTGCTATTTTTCACTGCTATTATTTTCTATAGAATCCTTTTGTTCTGATATTTATTCCATAAAGCGTTTCCAGATACAGCTGGCATCAGGAATGCTGGACAAAATAAAGTCATATTGCAGATTACTTTCATAAATAGAATATAAGCCCAATATTATTCCTGCTTAGGCTATTATGAAAAGTTAGGCCTTTTATGAAATTTCCATAGCATAATGGTTTAAACCAACTTCTACTGTTTGTGTTACAGTGGGGATACATGTAGATGGCGGGGCCTCATCTGGTGTTCAACTACCGCACCCAGGACCCCCTCCCTCAAAGGATATTGCAGAATTAGACAGGGGTCAGAGCAGGGCACTGAAAATTATTAAGCACGTGAGAAAACTGTTTAGGAAGAGAGATTAAAAAGATTGGTATTGTTTATTTGTGAAAGACTGTGAAAAAGAGGAGGCATGATAAGAGCATAAAAAATAATGAAAGTTACAGAGAAAGCAGAGCAGAAACCTCTCTCCTTCCTGTCTCATAACACACATGACAATGAAGCATTCAAAGAAATCAAAAAGTGGCAAATTCAGACCTGATAAAAGGAAATATTATCCCATACAAAACATAATTAGACTGTGGAAGCCATTGCCACTCACTTCCCTGCTGGCCAAGAATGTAGTTCAAAGTTAAAGTTCAAAAAGAAAAGAGAATGTGTTCTTTGTATAATAAGCTGTATTATAGTAATGCAAAGAAGGAAAAAAAGGTGTCAGAAAATCTTAAGCATTTCAAAGATGCAAACCATTCAGTAACTAATAGGGCTAGGATAAGACAGGCTATGCTGTTTCCTATCTGCTTTTCACTGGGTTTTGTTAACCTTCCTGAAAGCACATGGGTTGGCCTCTCTCACAGTGCATCCATCTGGTATCACATATGGAAAACAAAACACGGGGCACCTGAAATTAATACATCAGGCTGTGAACTTCAGTGGTAAGGAACCTGCGGTTACCACCGTCTTTGTCTGCTTCGTTGCAGTGAGAGTAAGTGCCAGCACATGGAGCACAGCATCTTAAATTACCTGGGCTCGATTTACCACAGCTTATCTTGATGCACTCTGAGACAATACGAGGCAAAATACTGTCATACTTAGCTGGTTGTCACTTCATGCATATTTCATAGTCACAGAAAAGGTCTTTTCCGCTCTTCCTGCAGATATGAGTGCAAGGAGAACCAAATCTGGCTTTTACAGCTTGAGATCCTTCACTACAAGGATCCCTCGTGACAACCCCTCCGACATGAGGTCCATAGCCTTCCACACCTTGCAGACATGCAACAGCAGTTACAAGTGAGAAAAAAAGGCCCCAAAGCAGTAGCAGAAGGTAAATGTTGCTGCTATTTTGGAATGGAACATAAAGATTTTTATCAGTTCAGAATCCTAAAGGACAGCAATTCAATGGTGTTCTCGATGCAGTGCTTCGGGAGAAGGTAGGGAAGTAAGCAATGACTTGCTCCTGCACAGGAAACATTAAAACTAGAGTCAGCCAGACTCTCTCTATCAAATTATTTTATTAATATTAGCATGTAGATTGCCTGGTGACCACAGTGCGATTAAGCAGTTGTCTGAGAAAAGAGGACTGAAATAATAAGGTAAATAATCCTTTGCTTCTTCCACTGTGGATGCATGAAACAGCTTGGGGTAACTCAAAGCTACTTGAGACTACTGACTCTTACCCTCAATCATTGTTGAGAGACTACTCATTTTAGAAAAAAACAGTGGAACCCCTTGACATATTTTAGACCATTCCATATATTGTATTTATGGGCATGTTATGTATTAGTGATTATTTAATTTGATCTGCACCAGAATAATTAAGAATGACTGATACTTAATGTTTTTTCTAAATATGTTTCAGTTTTTTAACCTGCTTCTCACTTTGGAGCAGGTTTTTGTGATTATTAAGTATTTGGTTTATAGGTTTCATTAATGGAGAACTCCATCAAGTCATTATTGTTTTTATAAAAGAATCAGCATATATTTTAACAACTCCTAACATAGACAAAATGAGCACTATTTGATTTAGAATGCTTAGAAATAGTTGTTTTCAACTCCAATTTTAACTGGAATTTTCTGTTTCATGCCAGAAACAAAAATGCCACTTTAATCTTTTGACTGGCTCTGAATGAAAGACAAGTAGACCAGGGAAAATTGATTTCAATCAACCATATGGTACAGTTGAAATAGAGTAATTTTCCAAATCAGCCTTGGAATCTTGGGCTGAAATTCAGGATTTGTCAAAGTACGGGATCAAATGAGGATGAGAATTAGTGTGTAAGACACACTAGGCTTCTTAGAATCAGCTCCTCCTTTCTAGAATAGCACAGCACAGCACAGCACAGCATAGCATAGCGTAGCATCGCATAGCATAGCATCGCATCGCATCACATAGCATAGCATAGCATAGAATAGAATAGAACAGGACAGAATAGACTTGAATAGAATTAGGTGGAAGGGACCTATAGCAATTATCTAGTCCAACTGCCTGACCAACTCGGGTCTGAGCAAGTTAAAGCCTGTTGTTAAGGGCATTGTCCTCCTAGACAAATCCAGAGTCCTCAGCAGCTCTCCACAGGACATTCCTTCCAGTCCTTTTGCCAGCTTTTTTGCCCTCCTGTGTATGCATTCAAGGACCTTCTTGGCAAGGACAAGGATATTCTTCTTGAATTACGAGGCCAGAACTGCACACAGTGCTCAAGGTGAGGCTGCACCAAGGCTAAATATAACAGGATAATCACCTCTTTTGACCAGCTGTTTATGGCATATTTGTTGCACCCCAGGATGTGGTTTGCCCTCTTGGTGGCCAGGGCACACTGCTGACTCATATTGAGCCTGATGTTGACCAGCATCCCCAGATCCCTTTCTGCAGGGCTGGTCTCCAGCTGCTTGTCTCCCAATTTGTACTTGTGCCTGCATTACTCCATCCTAGGTGCAGAATTTAGCATTTGGACTTGTTAAATTTCATGCCATTAATCATTGCCTGATGCTCCAATCTATCTGGATCCCTCTGTAAGACACCTTGTCACTCGTTGAAGTGAACAGCACCTCCCAGCTTGGTATCATCAGCAAACTTGTTGATGGTCCATTCAACTCCTACATCCAGATTGTTGATAAATATATTGTACAGAACTGGCCCTAGAATTCAATCCTAAGGAGCACCACTGGTGACTTGTCAGCAGTCAGATGTAGCCTCCTTCATTACAACCCTTTGAGCTCTGCCCTTCAACCAGTTCTTGACCCAGCACACCATGGGTGCATAGAGTTGATCAAGTTGTCCAGAAGGATGCTGTGTACCAAAAGCCTTACTAAAATAAAAAAAAAAAACCTACATCCACTACTTACCCTTCATCCACTGGGCAGGTGGCATTATCATAGAAGAATATCAAATCAGCTAAACAGGACTTTGCCTTTGTGGATCCATGTTGACTGTGCCTGATGATTACATTATTCTTTAAATAATATTCTTCGTAATTTTACCAGGAACTGAGGTTAGGTTAACAGGTAATAGTTTATTTTTAAAAAAAGTTCAAGTAAGTGAGAAGAGAACGTACTTACAGTCTGATATTTCTGATAATCAGGTATCACAGACTGTTTACAAGAGTGGCATTGACATGTTTTCTTGCCAGTGAATGATAAGCTTTTCTACAGGAGTGAGGTTATTGCGGAAAAAAACGGAATGATTGTTTTTCATTTTAAATGATTCACGGAAGGCTCCTGCATGCTATGTGCTAGGTAATCTGCTCTGCTGTTCCACCTGAATGAGACTGAGGTCCACTGTCTCCATCTGAGTTTGTATTTGTTATAATTAATGAGTAGATATCGTATATGGGGTTATTTTTTCCCATGATTCAGAGAAAGTCACGTTTTCTTAGAATACCATAGTTCATATAACCGAACACAATGACAATCTGTTCTTTAGAGCCAACACTTTATCTATCATCTCTTGAAAGAAGAGAGAGAGGGAGAATTTCCATTCATAGCAATTTTTCTCACACTCAGGTCTTTCTAAAACAAAATCAAACTGTTGCTCTCAAGCCACCTGGTAGTATTCTTTAAAGAAATCTTCCCAGTATATTTTCATACCCACCCAGAGAGACAGAGTTCCTGGAACATTTTATCAGTTCAATGGGAACTGGGAGGCTAAGGCATATAAAAGGCACAGTGTTCTTTCAGTCAAATTCTTCCTGTTTTGATAACACCATCCCTTATGAAAATAAAAGGTCTTCAGTTTCTGCTGATTCAGGGTCTTGGACTAGCTGTGTAATTCAGGCTCCAGTTTGAAAGAGAGATCCCCATCTGCGTACACAGACAGCGAAAATAAATGGGAAAACGGGCTGGTTCTTATATATTGTGTAAACATTTTGATAACTTTGGGGAAAGCTAGCCTTGAATTAAATCAGGAAGTGACATGAAAAGCAGCTCAGACCTTGCTGTATGTCTCTGATTTATTTTTATATGTGGTTGCCAAAGCTATTAAAATAATGTCAAGCATGTAATGTTAAGCTTTAATAAGATAATCTCTGACAATGGAATAGCACCTAAAACAATGAAATATCATGGTTAAGTGCATAATGTGCTATAATGCACCATTAACAACTGTTATATGCCAGATACGCAGAGAAAGAGATGCTATGGATTGTCAATGAAATGCTTTCAAAACACTCAATGGGACTGCTTCGCCTGAGACTTGTACCAATCAGGCACCTCAGGGGCAGTCAGGCACTTTCATTAAGCCAGCAGATTACTTCCTGGGGCTAGGGATAAGGGATGTAAGTAAACTGTTGTTATGTGAAAATTTCACCTACAAATGTGGATTTTTCCTTACAGATCTGGATCAGGATTTTGTATATCTTTTTGTATGTAGCAAGCACTGAAGTTATCTGAAACAGCTGGACACTTTTGCTTCACTGCACAGTAAGATTTCAATACCACTGAAACAAGATTGTGTATAACTTTACTGTTTATCTGAAATGTGTGACTTACAATTTTTAATATAATCAGTTTAGCACATAATCAGAAAAAATGCACAAACCCACTGGTCCCATTCTCTTATGGCTCTCACTTCCACCTTCCTGGTGAATTGCTTCGATCTCTCGCTGACCTCCTCATGTCATATATAAAGTATGGATTATCCCATGTCAGATCTCTCCCTTAGGAAAAAAAAAAAGTAAACATTCTTTTGAGTCTTTATATGCTTTTGGAATCACCTGAGATGGCGACAGCTACTGAAAATATCTGAATCTTAAAATTAGAACAACAGTTCTTCAATTTATTTTGAGGAAGATTAAAAGCGTCGTTGAGGCAGTGTACACATATCAGCATACCGGTAATGTGTTTGGAAATCAAACCAAGCTGTGTATTCCTCACAGCAAGTTTTCTCCTCCCCCTCTCAAAAGCCCTCCGTGACTCTGCCCTTTCCACCTGTGAGGTGTTGTCTCTGCCCAAATCCTTTCCTATCCCAGAGCTGACATCCCTACTTTGTTACGTGAAGGTCCCCAAGTCCTGTCTACTCCAGTGCCCCCCCATCCAGCACTTCTTCATCACTGAGAGGGCCCCTGAGCTCACCTCCTTCATGGCTCTTCTCACGCTCTGTCTACGTCAGTGGAGACACCCACCTATGAGGTAAGAAGACTTCTGGCACTTCGCAAAATTTTGCACACTTACCTATAAGCAGAAACAGATTGCAACTTTCCCTCCCTCCTGTGGCAGCATTTATTTCCCACAGCTTTGCAAAGTGCGTGGCATAGCAAGCTCCCACCCTTTGGGGCAGCTGTAAATACAAAGGGGATGTGGGGGGAAATTCTCATAGGAATTTAGCGTTGGGTTTACTAGTCTGTAATGAAAGGTGAGGGCAAGCCCTATTATTCATGTCTAATTTTACTAAGCCATTTTTTCCTACACACGTTTGATCTCCGTTGAAGGCAGAGGCTCTGTCCAAGCTGCAGAACACTTTCTGGATTTGCACTACACCTTCTGGGGTCAGGGTCTTGCTGTACCTCATGCAGGAATAAGACCAGGGTTGGCAAGAAAGTATACTCAAGGAAGCTGTTGGGGTTCTTCTGTTGCTTGCTTTGAAAGATAATTTGGCTGACTGACCTTCCAGCACTAGAGGGATTTAATTTGCTTCACATACAATTCCAGTATTTCTATTTCCCATATGCAGTGTGGTTCAAGTGCCAGTATAGTTCTACATCCTAGAAGATGATGATATGCATAGGAGAAGCAGATTAAATCCTTTGAGGGCAACTGCGATAAACACAGCCGGAGTTTATAAGTGGAACAAGGTTGGGGGGTTAGCTTAGTCTCATTAAAGGACCAGTCACGTCCAAAAAACATCTCTTGGAATGAGCTGTAGTCTCTAATCACGAAAGCTCAAGGGAAAGAAGATTGACAAAAATGGAAAGATTCAGAGAAACTGGGCAGTAAAAATTGCCCAGCATCTGGTCTCATTCTAGCTATCTTTGTCAGTCCCTAACCCATACAAGCAGCAAACTTGAAACTAAATTTTAAACTGTTTCGTAAGAGAAAAGGAAAAGCCATATAACACTTAACAGCTATTTGGATCAATAGTTTAAGTACATTTTCTTCAAATGTGGCCAAATAACAAAGCAGTGACATTTTTTAACAGAAACTAACCACTCTTTAAAACATGTTCTCTCTACAAAGGATATAAATAATCATAAGGGCAAATTTGCTGAAAATTGCATACTACAGT
>JAOXNO010000020.1:45342712-45362605 GCA_028565335.1 Limnodromus scolopaceus | reverse complement strand
ATAAGCCGTCCTTTGAACAACAGTGTATTAGCTTTTTGGTCTGAAAAAACATGTCCCAGATCTCCCTTGAAGTTAAGGTATGGGATATGTCACATAATTTGTTTTTCTAAAGTCCTTGATCTTATCAAGCAGGAGGTATTTTGCACTCTTATTGTCTTATAATGTGCTTTTATGTTTTGGTAACCGTCATGTGACATATAAGAACATAAGTATCAGAAATCAGCCTGTTTTAAATAAAGATCAAGGCAAGAACCGACAGTGGATCTGAAAGTTTCATTTTGCCCTAAATATGCAATCTGAAGAGTTCAAGCTTCATTTGCTAATTTTTTTTTTTTTTTTGTTTCCCTGTAGCTCTTTTACATACGATGCTACATTAAGTAGTTCGATCTATCATGACATAACACTAGCAATAAATGGCAGCTAAAAAGGGAAAGTCGGGTTATTCTTTCCCTGTGGGAACAAAGGTGCTCACAGAAGACATGAGGATGAAAAATCATGTCTGCAGACATTCCTGTTTCTTAGGCCAGATATGTGAAAGGTCTTCCCGGCACTTTTAAAAGCCTCCTCACTGCTTTTAGGGAGCGGCATTGGATCATCCCAACGTAAAACAGTAATGTCAGGGATTTGGCATAAAACTCCCTGCAGTTCTCTCCCTCCTCACATACTTCTATGTTACTGTCACAAAAGCTGTCCAGGTTTCCTTCCAGCTTTTCCTTAAGGCAATAAAAATTTCCCCAACAGCATGCCTCTGTGATTGTCAGGGGACCAGCTAGCTACCCATGGCCTGCAGGAGTAACATCAGGGAAATAACTGATATTTTCAGGAAAAAGGATTGTGAATTGAACAAGGAGTTTTCCTTGACCTGAAACAAAATGTTGAGCTCAATTCTGGGTATTTGAATGCTTTTCAAGTATTACTGCTAGATAAGTTTTGAAACAAAATGTTGTTCTAGAGTGAAAAATTGAAACATCTCACTTTGAAAATGTCAAAACACTGTGTTCCAGAAAAGATCTCTTTTCTTTGAGCTTGAGATACTTGAAAAACTAGACACAAATTCAAGAATTATTTTGGACATACTAAACCTTCATTTTTTGGCAGACCTAATTCCAACCCTAATATTTCAGATAACCAGAGACAGCAGTATAAGCATAGCAAATTTCAAGTTTACGTGCTGTGAGCTCTCCTGAGTTCCCCTCAAATTTTGGGTCCAGCTTTTCTGATGCCAGTAGACATATTTAAATTCTCTTTTTCTATTTTTTTTTTCTCATCGGACAAGTGAAAGGATGTAAGGTAATGTAATTTGAATGTCAATTAATGTACTCAGGCTGGAAATTGCTTCATGTCTTCAACAATTAGGTTAAATAGCTATTGTCAGCACTATGAGGGAAGAGCTTTCTTGTTTTAAATATGGCTCAGCAAAAACTGATGTAAGTAAAAGTTCTCAGCCTAAATCTTTTGTTTTCACTCACCAAGCACACTTTGTTTCTCTGAAGAGGAACAAACTCCCCCATGCCTGCTGAAACAGTCCCAAACAGCCAATGCCTTGAAGGTGTCTTTGGATGCAGCAGCTGACTGGCAGCTTCAGTGCAGGTATGGGCAGCAGGGACTTTTCACACTTGTTCACAACACTGGCAGTTTCCTCAGGATGCCTCCAGCAGCACAAACTAAACACCTCCCTGCGTGTGCAAGATGGTCAGAAGCTACAGCATGGATTCCACCAAGTGTAATGCATCTGCTTGAATCCTTTCAGAAGAGAGCTCCAATTCGCCAGTACCTAACTTTTTGGAAGCCATAAAAAGGACCCTGCAGACATGTGTTCTTAATGAGTATTTCAGCAATTAATTAGCTAAAATCATCCATGAAATACTGAAGTTTTGCTACTTCCAGGCATGAGTTCCTGTTAGTCGCATGATTTAGGCTTGCAGAAGACTTGTGTCAAAATCTTGCTTTCTGTAACTCATTTACTTCTTTAGAAATTATTCCTCTTCTAAACTGTCAGGGGTGAAGGCTTATATGTATACTTAATTTTGCAGTTCATCAAGCCTATTGAAACTGAGGGGCATAGAAGCAAACTCGGGCAATTCTTTGGAAGATGAAAGCATGGAGAAATGAAACACAGTCTAGTAGCTAAGGTCTTAATGAGATTCACAAAGGCAGGTTTTCAACTTTCTGCTCCTTTGTGGACTTTCCCTTTGGCCAGGGAAAAGCTATTACAGCCCAGACCCTGACAGTATTCACCTTTGTCTTTTTTCTGGCAGCTGTGTCTTTGAATGAAATGACAGCAATAGTAGGTCTCAATTTACAAGGGTTTTTTTGAAGGTGGGTAGATAAATTTTGTAAAATGGTCTAACATTAAAATAGAAAGAATTACACACAAAAACCTAATATCTGTGGCTACGCAGGTTTGGCAGATTTGCATGACTTCTACCATCTCAACCTGCTTCAGCAGCTACACCTATTTCTGTGCCTTTTGTGAGTCTGGCAGATGTGCGAGTCATTACAACCCCACTCGAACACGCAGACAAATCTGAACATGGATGATGCTTACAGTGATCCTTGCATATATGCTTTGCTCCCTTCTGACATTAAGAATTGGTTTAATAAATGTAAAACATTACACTGATTTTAGTTTTCAGGTCCCGTAATGCCACAGAAGCCACTAAAGCTATTTCTTTGGGATTTTATTCTTGGATCAGTTTACAAGGTGGCTTGATTTTTTTTCTATCAGTTGGGAAATACCTCCATGCCTTAGTTGTTGCTTACTCATAGCTGACAGGATTTAAGTGTAAAGTTGCAGTCAATTTAATGAATAATATCAAATAGGAAATGAGAAATACACTGTCTGATGCTTTTCCAGATATATGCATTGCAGCCAGGAGGCACAGACTGCAGTTAGTCTTCATGCTTCACAGAGAGTGACGAAACTCCTATATCTTTGTCTTTTGGAACAGACATTTTACATTCTCTTCTACTCATTATTCCTGATGTGAGAAAAGGTATTATTTTCCTTTCAGGACACAAAAAAAGCATAGGGTTGGCACTAGTGAAACTGGGACTTTTGAAACTCACGCAAAAGGGACATAGTTTCCCAATATATTACAGATATATGCTCTGGAAAGAAGAGCAGTTTTTTTTCAAAGTCTTTTGTGCAAACCATTAAGGATATCTATTTACAAGCATATAGTCAATGCATTCACATGCACATACATAAGTTCACACACACATAAACACTTGTGGTTTTTACATGTTTGAAATCATACTCAACAGTAATGATGGAACATATCTACTTCACTCTACTAACATTTCTGTGATTGTAGGCTTAAAACCTAATTTCTGAGAAGAGATTACAGGCCATTAGGCCATTGCAATGATACTGGTCATCTTCTGAAGTGCATTGTTGTGTCCCCTTTAAAATAAATAGGTTTCTGACATTCCTTTGCAGCAGTCAGCTAAATACCCTGCAGCTTGTTAGGATGCCAAACACAGACATAGTTAGATTTTCTCTGAAGGTGATAGGTGTCTAGCCTACAACTAGGGATAGGGAAAATATTGATTATCGTCCCTGAAGCCAGCTGCTTTGTTTGTAAGCACTGAGTTTTTATGCTGGGTGGGCTAGCTGATCTGCTTCATCAACTTGTTGCTTTTATTGTAGTGATATGTCAGTACTTTCCATCATGATAATCCTTGTCAGGACCAATGCTCATATGGAAGTTGTGGCTTTGACTAGAACAGAAAGCCACACAGTCCTGTCTACAATAATCCACATAATAGTGAACGATGTATTTTCCTATCGCTCTCTGTCCTTTCTTCACCAGCTACCCTCTATTCCTGTCTCTTCCTTTACTTTTTTTTCCTTTTTCTTTTTTTCCCCATTATGTACACAGAACAACAATAATTCCTGTATACTGGAGAGCCCTGGATACTCTACGTATATCACATATATGTAGTGAAGTAAAAGAGAAATGACTTATAAGCATTTTGCTGTTTCTCAGTACACGAATGAATTTTCAGACATTAGCCTCTTCTTCTGTAGCTCAAGACCAACCAAAAAACAGTCACCTAGACTGTTCTTTATGACAGGTATGAGAAAATGCCTTGCACATCTTCCTCCTCCTGCTACCACAAAACATGAAAATCCCATTTTCCGTAGCTTCGGAGACCAATCCAAAGACACAGTGGGTTGTGATGCAGCAAATGTAGTTAATCGCTGGTCAGAGTTTGAACATGAGTAGCCTCACTGAAATCAATGGGACTGCTCACATACCACAGGTGGACACGTAACTCAGTGTGATGTCTTGGGCCACTGCAAGCATATTGTGTGTCAGGCAACTGAATACAGCAACGTACGAGTCTATGACAGGTCTGTGCCATCCACCTCTGAAATCCAGGCTTCATATCAGAGCAGTAAAGCTGACACTTTCCAGAAAGCCTTGTAACACTCAGGTAATTTTTTTTCAAAATATATTTTCAAACTCCAGTCAATAACTGTATTCCAGAAGAAAACACAGACAGGTTTCTTTCCCTCTTGAAAATACTATATGCCTCTAATCCTAGAAATACAGTTGACCAGAGCAGGTAATATCAAGACTGAAATTCATTCTCTCTTTCCATTTGGTCCATTTACTTAATATGATTTTGAGTGTAGTTGAAAGATATTTTTTGAAGGCAAAATGCTCTCTTTCCTCCAATTACGTGGAGTGCTTTTTGACTAAGGTAAAGAAGTGGGAAGGAAGGTCTTTTGCCACAATGTCCTTGTTTTATTTAGGAACATTATTTACTGAGTACTCATTCACATTTTGAGAGAGGCGGTCTTCCTCCCATGCTTATTATATAACATTGCTTTAGTATTACAGTGATAGAGTGAGACAGATGCTAAATTGCTATGCTCTTTGGCACTGTGATCAGCTGTGTAATGGCAATATCAGGGTGCCCTCAGAACATTAGCATTCGCTATTATATTCAGGTTATAACTTGAAGACCATTTGTTTTCCTGGAATGGGAAATTTCTGGTAGAAAATCTGTTTTTAAATTGCTAATCAATGTGGGGAAAAAAAAAAAAAGAATTAATTTGCACTGCTTTAAGAATTGTCAGAAACTCATTAGGATGACATAAAGGTGCTTTTTTTAGTGGATTACATATATGTGTGTGTGTATGTATGTGTGTTTATAAATATGTACATAAAAACATAGCATGAAAATATATATGTGTGTACATACATACGTACGTATATATGTGTGCGTATAGATATACATACATAAAATAAATACTGAGAATGTCTATTGACAGATGTTGTATATTAGGTGCTGTACTGTAAGTGCTTCACTACAGTTGACACTTTGGATTTGTTGGGTATCTATGCATCCCAGCCCACTCTTTAGTTCCAAAGATAACGACTTTGCAGTTTCATCTACGCTAGGACATTACAAACTTATACACAAGATGATCAGGTTTAATTTCCATACTCAACAGAAACACAACAAATTGGGACTTAAAATGGGAGGCATCACAGTCTGGGGGTGACCTGCTTCTCTCTTGATAGAAAGAAGCCAATTGAGTCACTAAGAGGTGCCAAGAGCTCCAAGTTAAACAGCTGTCAAGAGGTGTGGGCCTGTATGAAATTATCATGAGATGGTCTTTCTTTAAAGGAGTTTTTAGACTCACAGACCCATGGAACAAACCTGCTGGAAGGGACCACAGGGTCCCAGGAGGCTATCTGGACCCCAGAGGCTGAGGACTCAGGGCTTTTACTCATTCACTAACAAGAAGAAGGGCTTAAGGGAGCTTATCGCTGGGGATTTCACCTTCCAAAGACACCTGCCTCTACCTGTTCCCTTGAAGACAACAATGTTTTTGGAACATATTTTAACATTTTCAGATATGGTTGCATACAGATGCATGCATGCTTATGTTAAGACAAAATGTTCCTCTGAGGCTCACAACTTTGATATTAGACATATAGGAAAAGGTCATGAACTAGCTAGAGACTGTGAATTAGCACAAAAACCAGGCATGAAAGTGCCAGCACATAATTCACCAAAATGATCTGGAAATGGCCCTTTCTTTGCTGGTAAGTTGCAGTATTTGTCTCAGGCAAGCAAAGAGCATGAGGAAGCACTTGACATGGAAAGTATATCATACATCACACAACTCCCCATCTTTATAGCACAGAGAGAGATACTTAAATCTGGCAGTTCCTTGGAATACTCCTTTTTAATCTAAAATAATTAACTGAGTATAAATGTGCCATTTGAAAGAATCTTAGAAACCAGCAAACTATCACACCAGTACAACAGAAGCACACACACAGAGGTTTATTAACAGAAGTGGGAATTGTTGTATTTAATAAACCTGAGTGATCTGAATGTGTCCTGTTTGTTACTTTTTCACAGAAAATGAAAAGCACTTAGCAAGGAACCTCTCCACAACTCACCAGATGTCGACTGCAAAAAGAGGAGGCAGTAGATGCAACAAACTCTACCACTGTGTCTTCTCTGCTCAAAAGCCCTACATATGGGAGGAAAGCCTGAAGCTTATCCTTTTGAGAGGCTTAGACACCTGGAGACCTATTCAGGTGCCTAAGAATAGGTGCTGAATACTATCTTGAGACGCCTGAGATGGAGTCTGTCATTCTCCCAGGTGCCACAACATCCAAGTTCTTTATTTGAATTTTGCCCTGCATACATAGGCACCACTCTAGTTCATGACCCAAGTTACCATTAAGAGAAATTTTTGTTTCACAGAATCACAGAACTGAAGGGGTATGAAGGGACCTCTGGAGATCATCTAGCCCAACCTCCCTGCCAAAGCCGGTTCACCTAGAGCAGGCTGGACAGGAATATGTCCAGACAGGTTTTAAATATCTCCAGAGAGGGAGACTCCACCACTTCTCTGGGCAGCCTGTTCCAGTGCTCTGCCACGCTCAAAGTGAAGAAGATTTTCCTCATGTTGATGGAATTTCCTGTCTTGCAGTTTGTGCCCGTTGTCCCTTGTGCTGTCACTGGGCACCACTGAAAAAGGTCTGTTCATATCTTTTATTGTTGGCAATCGGGCCAAATTTCATAGATTTGCTTTTAAATGTTTTAAGTGGTCAAAACTGTAATATCTCATTATTGTTCCGTGTGAGCAGAGAACTACCCTATATCAGATCTTGCTTGTACTACCATGTAGTTTCTAGAAATTCACCTCAACACTACTTCAATTTACCAGCAATCTAGCAAATCTACTGCAGCTTTACATAGATTCTCTCAATACTGTCAATAACATTCAGTGCTCTAATTTTCCTTTTAATTTTTAACATTGGCTTGGCTGGTTCTAGCTTCCAGGCATTGAGATATATACTTTTTTCCAAAAGACCAAACACATCAAATGTACATTGCTCACATAGGCAGTCAGAGGTTTTGTAGCACATCAATCCTTAACCTTTGTTTCAATCCAGTAAATAGATGACAGTCCTTGAAGTATTTTTGCCAAGTGTGTTTCTCCTGTCCTTGATCACACCATTAGCTCATCTCTGATCCTTTCCAGAGCTGGACATCCTATTCCAGGAGTGACTTTTTGGTAGTCAAACACAAAGGCCGAATGATTTGTCTACTGAGGCTGCTGAAACCTTTCCAGACCCACAGTGTTCCCCTGATCTGCCCCCATCTGTAGGCACAGGCTGAGTTTTGGCTCCCATGACTATGAATTCGGCTCTGTTAAAATGCATTTGTTCGAACAGGTAAGTTTACTAAGTGATTGAGGTCACTCCCCCTCTCAGTGATTTGTCTTCTACACTATATAGTTTTCCTCAATATTTGTGTTCTGTTGTCTCTGTTGATAAAGATTCTCATTTTTCTTCCAAGTCATTAATAAATAGTGTAGCTAGCTTTTAATTCACTTAACGTGGGCCACGTTGATTTTGTATTGTCCTAATTTCTTAATCAAAACGTCATGTGGTATCAGACCAAATGTTTTACAGAAGTCTAAATACACTACATTATTACTATTACCTTTAGCAGCCAAACCTGTAACCCCAGCAGAAAATATATCAAGCTAGCTTTACATGTATTTTTTAAAATAAGCTTATGTTGATTGTACTACAGACCCCTACTCCTCTGGATACCCACACCAATGATTTCCACACGTATAAGTGACCCTGAATACTGTAATTGATTTTTTGTTAGCATACAAAATAAAAACTGAGAAAAATATATTTCCTACAGATATCATTCCACTCAGTTCATATACCTCTTCCCACATTAATTGCTCTATTGCATATGTTTTTAAGAAACACTTTCTTTAACAGACTACAATTTAGCCTGCAAGGATTTGGGGATTGGGAGTGGAGGGGGCTTACAGATAGAATACTCAGAGATCTGTGTGCTAGTATTTCTATTTACAGATTAATGTACTTTCAGTATTAGAAGTTTTAAAAAGAAATAAAATCTAAAATTCAATTTTTAAATTTTTTTTTGATAACAAGATAGGTTGGATAGATTTTTTGGTATCCAGATAAATTTAGAGGCTGATCTTTACATATTCATGAAGAAGGTAAGTGTGGCAGGGTAGCTTTGTCCTATTGTAGGACAGCAGAACATTCTCAACACAACAAGGGAGTATTTTCATAGCAACGTGATGCATAGGCTGTTACAGCCAGGGAACAATCAACTATTTATAATCAAAGGAAGGTAAGGGTTTGTATTTTCCATACTATCTTTCCTGAAGGAATCATATTAAGAATGTAACACTTACAAACAAGGGCACAGTTAAGACATTCATTATAAGTTGTGAATAGGATTCATTTTAATGATAATTCCACTTGCCTACACAGTGTTCTTAGATGTGAAAAAAAGCCATGGGATTAGGCCAAATATTGTCATGGTAACAGAAAGAAAGGGAAATAATTCTAAAAGCGTTTCCAATAAGCGAGAGCAGCTAGCATTCAGTAAGTAGCCTTCAATAGAAGTTGACATCTGTTATTCATTTGTTGTTTCTAGGTTTGAAGAAAAGCAGGATAATTGGAAATAGTACAGTGTTCTCGGAACATATTGAGTGAAAGGGCTCTCGGTGCTTTTTAAATATTGGTCTATTTATCCTTAAAAACATTTAGTATGTACCTTCTTTGTCCATTTATAAATTGGACAAGCTAGTTGGAAGGTTGTCTAGACTCAATTATGCTTAAGCAGTGGAAGATCAAAGCAAGCTTCTTGCTTTTAATAAGAAGAACTACCATTTCAGCTGAACAGGGAACACCTATTTTTGGAAATTAAGGAGAAAATGAGAATGAATAAATTGTATAAAGTTACGTTTTTACCTCATATTGAGGGTACACTGGAAGACATATTACCCTGCACAAGAAACAGGCACCAGTACCGGTGCTTTCCACTTCTTTTGTTCAAGCGCACCACTGTGTCGCACATACCAATGTAAGACAATCCTCATGACTCTGCTGGTAAGAAAGAAGCAGATCAAAATTCAATTGTGGTACTTGAAGGAAAAAAATGTAAACCAAAAATCAGTCATGTTTTTAACATAGAGGGTGATTACCAATGAAACAGCATACCGCCAGATTTTCCCATACACAGAATTTTTAAGACTCTCCTTGCAACTTTTCTAAGAGGTTGATCACGGGCTGTTGAGCATGGTCTGCCCAACATTAGAAACCTTCTTTGCTCACCTAAACTAGATAATGTGCCCAGAAAAGCCCTTTCATCCTAGGAATCCATGAGACAATTACACACCAATTTTCTAGGGAAGTGGATGATTTAAAGCACACGGAGCTTCTGCAGTAGAAGCTTGCAAGTTAATTTATGGTTAAAAGCCTACACATTTGGTAGGGGTGAAAGACAAGCAGCAATGATTTTACTTTATTTATCCTGGATATTATATCCTTACCTCTTCATACCAATGAAGAAGAGGGAAAAAAAAAAAAAAGAGAGAGAGAGAGAATAGTACAAGCTTACCTGATGCTACCTAAATAAGAAGTCTGGAAGGATACAGTATAAGAGATTTATTGATATATTCTTAGAGAAATACAATCTAACAAAATTTCATATACTTCTGTCTATACTAGAAGTATTTTTGAGTTTTCATGGTAAGTAAAAATTCTTCTGTTCAACAAAGTAATTAATGAGCACTTCAGTAATGGCTGTGCAATCTGATATTTTAATAATTTGTTGTTAAGATTAGGATTTCTGTCTTTAGGGGTAAGTATTGTACAGACAGAAGAAAAGACAATGTACAGATTCATAGAATGCACCTAAGTGTTCATGGAAGCACCCTGGCACCCAGTGGAGTTGTCCGAAAGGCTTTTAGACACCAGAATGTCTAATTTCTTAATTATCTGGACATTATGGCCAAAAGTTCCTTCAGTAAAGGGCCTAAAATCAGTACTGACTGAATGAGCTTTTGTTATTTTGATTCTTTTTACAGGTTGCAAACAATCATAAATTTGACTGACAAAATGATAATGTTCCTTACTATCTCACAAACTGGTGCCACTAAATTAGCCCTGAAGACAAGCAATAAAAGCTGCCATCAATGTATGTAACTACCTGACCAAACATCTATTATTCATCCATTTTCATGCTTTCTACACAGCATGCAGGGGTCTCAGAGACCCACGGTCAATAAATATTCCAGCAAAAAATATCTTCTCTGTCACATGATGGAGTGATGGTTCTGTAGAGAAGATATCAGATTTTTTGGATTTTTTTAATATTTTTTTTTGGCTGGCTCTGCCAATAAAATCAACAAATGCCTGTGACAGCCAATAAGCCAGACAATGTGTGGCTGCAAAATAGCTCCAACTTCTCTCTATATGTGAAGGAGTGTGTATACATACACACACACAGAGACTTGTATTCACACACCCCTTGAAAAGCCCCAAAGCAAAGAATTAAATGTACAGTGGCCATATGAAATAAGATGCAAGCATAGTAATGAAGTTCTGCTTCAATGCTACAGGTATTTTTTTGTATGTGTGTTCAGAGGAATTGCTTTCTGACTCAGGGATGCAAAACATTGCTTGCCCTGAAGCTCTGATCATCTCTGCAGCATCCTGAAGCATCACGTTTCAGCATCTGTTAAGGATCAGTACGAAGGGTGTCACTTCACTTTTTCTTTAATTTTCCTTAAGAAGGCAACAGTACATAAAACACTCAAATCAAGAACCAACAAAGAGCCATAAATAAATACCTTTCAGTTTATAAGATTAAAAAAACCAAAAACCAACAAACAAACCCAAACAAGAGAAAGCTAGAAAAAACCCAACAACCCAGCACCATGAAAATAAACCACACAGACCATTTCCAAAACTATTTAAACTAAAAGATACCTGCAGCGTGGCCCCGGTTTCACCTGCAATGTGCCACTCATACTCTTTTTTTCTCTCCAGACTGGCAAAAGAATATGTATAAATTGTTGTTTACATCAACTCTCCCAGCCCCACTCATTCATTTAGGCGAACTTTGGGGCCGCACTAAGATGGTCAATAACTATAGATACTGTGGCAGATACAATTTCCAATTTGAAAGCAGAGTGTTGGAGCACTTTTTCAAAAAGGGCCTGGGTTTCAAAGCCATTTCATTTAAGGTTCCACTCTGAATATGCACCCATGGGCACACATTGCCTTATGCACACTTCAGCACCTGATTTCAGCGTTACAATAGTGCATCCTGATATCTTTGGCCTAGCCTCCAGCTGAATTGTGCATGACACAGCTCACATCTTTTGCATTCCCTGCCCCAAGATCAGGTTGCCCACATACATAATTCGTGCTGTCCCCAGATCTTCTCTGGCTGGGGAAGCTCTGTGCTGCTCAGCCCAGGCACGCCATCCTGCTCAGCTGCCAAGGAGCCTGTAGGTCAACAGCTACATTTACTGGCTTTTCAGCAGCCAGGAAATTCTGAACATTAGAGCAATTTGGGTAAATATCTTATTTGTGTGCACAAACGCGAAAACAAAACCCAAAACATAAAAATGATGAAGTGTGGGGGTCTTTGTTTATAGAGATATTTCGAAAATACAGCTCCTACTTACTCTTGTGACTATTTGTCACAGCGAGGCCAGCCTTCATTTTCTCCTTTTTTTTTTTTAAATTTTATGTTGACTTATCTGCCAGTTTTAGGCCTTACCGCCTTCTTCAGCATTTGCCTGCATAGCAACTTCACACACTCAAAAGACTGCTATTGAGCAGTGACCGTCACTAACAAGGAGCAAACCCTGAGGAATTTCATTCTTGCTGATTCTCCCTTGGGGACATAGTGGTTTTGCCACCCAACACTCATGTCTGACCCACTCAGCTGAGACCAGGTGGGAATTAGTCAGGATGGGGCAGCCTGTACATGGGCCAGGTTCCTGAGGGAACCCTCCCTCTATCCCACTGCCCCTCGCACAGCTCCCATAGCCCACTGTCAGAACAACCACATGGTCTCAAGGGGCCAAAAATGGGTATCAGGAAGGCAGATGGACCTTTTCAAGTACTGCTGCTCCAGCTTCACCATGGCTGCTGGTGCTGGGTTTGCTTGAGAAAGGGAGGGCAGGGGTTCGGAGACCAGAAGCCACCAGTGTTGCAGCAGTCTTTACTGCTGTGTTGAAGAGATTACCAACTTTGATACATAGCCAGGGGTAATCACCGTATTCTGCCAGATGTGGAAATCACCTAAGATAGCTGGAGATTACATAATAGGGCTGGAAACGAAAAAGGAAACTGATTTATTCTCATTGTCCATTATTGCAATTCAGTGCAATTTATTTAAGGCCTCTATCTCTCACTCTAAGGGAAAATGCAAACATTAATCTTCATAGACTGTATCTTAGATACCAGTGGTCTGGATAATTAGTTTGTTACCCTCTGTACTTGTGCAGTCTTTTCACGTTTAGCAGGAAAGATAGGAGTCTAATCAGCTATGGTGTACATGTGGACTTGTGTACACATTACAGTTTAAGCAAACAGGAGATGGTTGTTATCTTCAAATCAGTGATGCCCTCAGTTTCCTTTCAGAGCCAGATTTATTTCTTTTGAACTCTACTTTCTTACATCCCAAACCTCAATGGTTCTACAGAAATCTCATTTCTCTTAGTTGGGTTGTCCAGAAATCTTTGCGGCAGGATAAAATGAAGATGATACATACATACAGGCCATGGCCTGAGTTTTTGTCTTGGTTTCAGAACAGATTTTGCTGTCCCTGTTAATCAGTGCACCCCTAGCTTATCTATCCCATGCAACTCCCTTCTGGTGCATTTCAAGGTGCAGCTGTATCTTTACTATGGTGTGTATGTCCCATGTCCCATGATCCTCAGGACCCAACAATTTCTTTATGAAGACATATAGATTCAACAAACAGGAGCCCACCCTACTTTACAAAGAGTTGAAATAAACACCACCAGTGGGTAAACATTCAGAGACAGTGAGGTAAGCAAAAATCACTGACTTCTGATTTCCTCTTGACCCTATGAAAATATCCATGTTCCAAGTAATACTGTCAAGGGGTCAATCTGTGTGACCTCTCTCACTGTCAAAGACAAACAGCTATGAGAAGAGCAGATGTCCTGCAATACAAAGACAGGCAAAAAGCTCAGCTCTTATACCCACTTTCAGTTCTGCTGAAAGTAAAGTCACCAATATTTTCAACTTGTTGGATTCTGAGATTTTGCCTGCTCTACATTATTCATAGTTCCTCCTTGACTGCCTTAGGGTTAGGACTAGAGACAGTTTTTATTCTGCTGGTGTATTGAGAAGAGGAAGTCAAGCCACCCAAGGAGAGAGACTTTACACAGATAGGATGAAGGCACTGGCATCTTAGTGATGTTATATGCTAATTCCTGCTTTCCTAGATAGCTGAAAAATGTCCACATAGTGCTTCAAAAACATCACTGAATAATATTTAGAATAAACCAAAGAGAAAAGTCAAGTGTAGATGTATAAGAGTGCACAGGTAGAACAATGCACCAATTAATGGCACGTTTGCTGAGCAGGTCTTCATGTGCTCTTCAAAAAGAGCTGTACTCTGGAAAAATTATTCTTCCATGGTGAATTTCACCTCAAAGACCAAAGCTAATTTACATCATACGCAACAGGAGCAGATCCTCAACAGCCTAATCAAGGCTGACCCAACCCACCACTGAACCTTTCTGAAGGCCCCTTGCCCAAGCCTGGCCAGACTGGCTCCTTGAGTCCCCCTGAAGCTAAAAAGGCTGAGGGCATTTGCTAGATCAGGTCTTCCCTGCAGGTCACATTTCACTTCCTAACCTTGGCCCTGCTAGGTTTCCAGGGGTGTGTGGTGATCACAGCTCACTGCTTGTCTGTTGAGCCCTGCAGCCGTGGTAATACACTGGGCTTTGGCAGACAGACCCTCTTTTCATGTTTCATCCCTCCCTACTTGCTGTTATTGCATGGTTTGTGGTTTATTCTCTAAATGTCTATAAGAAGATTAATAGTTTTACTGCTAATGGGCTCCTGATTATAACCAAAGATCTGTAAAGGCTCAGGGCCAGATTTTCTTATACCCACTTGTGCAATCTGGAGATGCCAGGGAGGCGAGAGGGGAAGCTGGGGAGGCAGCAGCCTGCCCCGAGTCTCTTGTGTCCCTCTGCCTACATGCACACACACAGACGCCTCCACAAGTCACAGTAGCTCCAGATCCTTCTACCAGCCCATTTGTCTCCTTGCCTTTAAGGATCTCCAGCTTTGTACAAAGCCAGGCCTGATCACACTGATGGTGTCAGAGGAGAGCCCCAGTGGGGAGCCAGCACTTGTAACAATGCAGAGTTAACTACCCCCCGTCATTTTAAGCAGCATCTTTACATGTATCCCTTACCTAAATATTTATAAAGGGCTGAACTTTGAGCAACCCTTTGTAAGCGTAAGTGAGACTGTCCTGTAGACCGCGATGGCCCCGGACTTGTGTGGATTAGGACTGCTAGAGAATCCCAGGAGACCCTGACAGCTGCAATAAGATACGTGCAGCTTGGATCAATTTAGGATTAGTCTCTGTCCTCTCTTAACATTTAAGTGTAGCCAGGAAAAAGAGCTCACGCTCCATTTTTGGACGACAGAAGTGGAAGTCTGTGACTGGCCTGCCAGTACATTTTCCTGCACAGAACTACTACTCACAGAAAAGAAAATGTGGGGCTCTGTTTGCTTTGCCTCATGGTACCCACTTGGCATGTGCAAACAGGGCCAGGGAAACAGCAGGAACCAGACCGTAAACTGATGTCTACCCCCATTGGCTTAAGTGGAAGGTCAGTGATTGATACCAACTGGAGATTTGGCCTCTGGTCTGCTTCACATAGCTCTGTGCAGATTAACTTTTGGGTCAGCCAAAGTGACTTGTGAAGCTAGGTCTATTTTATTGAGAACTGCTGGCTGAAGAAAAAGAAAATAAATAAACGTTTCTGGAAGCAGAAAAATGCTTGGTTTTGGATTTGGACTTAAAAATCACAAGAATAAGCAGGGACTGCGTGCAGTGAGAATTTTATAGGCTTTGCACATGTCTCTAACCCAAGCTCTGAATGTTGTTGAGATGGGACTTCAGGCCAGGTCTCCTGTGTCCAAGCATGCTATTTAATCCCTGGCTTAGCAGGAGGAGACCACCAGTACTTTTTCCTCACCAGCTTTGTGAGCGGCAGCTGAAAACACAAGAGAAATGTCATTCTGTGCCAGTTGACAGGACTTGCCTGCCCTTTTATGTTTTGGTTTTTTTTAGGTTTGGTTTGTGGTTTTTTTTTTGGTTTGTTTTTTTTGATAAATCAAAAGGAACAGGCAGGATGATCCAGAAGGATAACTAATTACTCAGGCAGTGTTTCATTTAAACAGGTACTTGTAGGGAGGCACCAGGAGGTGTAAGAATGAGCTGCCAAGTAACAAACACGGTGAAAGGCTGCAGGGAACCAGGAGCCGGTCCGGGGGCAGCATTGCTCCCCTGCACCCTGATCCCTTGCCCTTCTCAGTACGTTTCTGTGGCAGGAAATCAGATGGTATCAGTCCTCATGGGCAGTGTCCAGGAACGGTTGTCTTAAGTTGTTCACCAGACATACCTTTGTTATGGGTGGGTGGCAGAGGTTTCCTTCTTGCACATATAAAGACTTTTTGCAGTTTTTTGGAATGACAAAACCTTGAGAGAACAGACTGTCTGCAGTAAGTGTGCATAACCATGGGGTACACAGAGTAACAACCATTGGTGGTAGTGGTTTTTAACCCATAGTACATGGGTACATCTACTCAATTGACAGCACACACATCAATCACTCTTACTCCATCCCTTTATCTAGTATCACAAGTTTCTCTGGTGATGTGTCCTAGGAGCAATACACTGAGGAAAGCACCCATCCATCACAGAGTAAAGCTGTTCTGCTGCTGCTGCTTCACAAATGCTGCACATGCTGGGGCAGAAAGCAGGCTGGCCCTGTACCTGCTCCCTCCTGTACCTCTCTAGGCCCATCACCTAGAGAGGTGAAAGAGAAAATTGGTGGGATTTGGGGAAAAGATATTTCTTTCGAGAAGGAGAAGTGAAAAAGTTCAGGAAATGCTGCCCTGCGATCTGTTAGCTAAACATCAGGATTTATTACCAAGTATGGGACTGCAGCTTGTAACTAGCCCTCAGAGAGACACTGAAGATTGCGAGAAGATGACAATTGTTTGGATGTGTCTCAATTAATTTGTTGCTTTGCAAACTGAAGGCTGGTGAGCCTACAACCTGGGAAAACATGCACGGCGTGGACTAATCTCTGCAACACTCACATTAGAAAGCAAAGCAAAACCATGACCCCTGTGAAGTCAATGGAAGTTTTTCCACTGACTCCAATGGAGCCAGGATTTTACCCTGTGTTTTCCATAATGAAGGCCAGATTGTTCCCTTGATTTATGAAGCATGGGATTTTTCCAGCTTCAGTGCACATTGTCTCTTGTTTTCCAACAGTGTATTCAAAAGCTGAAGTACACCTCTGTGAAACAAAGGGGGATACACAAATGCATTTAAATAAAATGAGCTTTACAGCAATGGGACACGATGTTGACTGAGTTTGCTAATTCCATGTTGTGAACAATATAAATGCAAACCGCAGCATCTCTTGTTTTCACAGGAGAGTGCTGTAGTCTTAGAAAAGGAGGATCATGGCATTGACCTTATGTTCGGGATGAACAAAGTGATGTGAACAAAGAAATGTCACGGTGTCTATTTCCAGTTAACTGTTTGTTCACCTTGTTGGCCTTGCTAAATTTACTTGGAAAAACAGTAGCTTTTAAGAGAAGGCAGTTCAGTAACTTTTTGCAGTTCTGCTGACTGCTGTGAGTCCGTCAAGGTCTCCTGCCCAACAGGCTAGGAGTTTCATTTTTAAGATCTTACACTCCGATTTGAATAAGCAATTGTCTTCTTTTTCTTCTTTGCCTGTTTTCAGTCTCAGTGGAAATACAGTGACACTGAGGATTCAAAACTTAGAATGGTAATAACATACAACGTCTTAATTTTTGTGTCCAGTCTTAAGGTTTTGAGCAGCAAGTTCTTGAGGTGACCAAATCACCACACAAAGAGGCCTTGAATTCAGGGACCTCAGAGTTACTTTCCTGTGCGTTTGCACTTTTATTTCTAATGTGATCATCAGGTAGCACTATGCTGAAAGATGCCATTTATGGGAGGGTCCTACAGAGTTCAATGGTTTGCTCACCATGGAAGGGAGTGAAATGATTAAAAAAAAATAATTCATACAGCAGGGCCCTGGGGCTATTAAACAAAATGTATGGTAAGTGCTAGATTGTACGCTTAGGAGCAAAGGCAGGCAGTCTGATTGTATGTGAAAACATATCCTTGGGCTCAATGGCCCTGAATGGGCATTAGGGGACACAATGCAAAAAGCAATTCAACATGAGAAATTCCACTGATGTGATAACAAAGTTAATAAGAGCATTGAGTGTATGAACAAGGAAGACATGAATAGGAGAGATTAAGGTAATTTTACCTCTCTGTACAGTACAAAGCTGACTACTAGGAGAATCCTGCACAATTGTAAAATGACTCTAGAAAAACACAAAGAAACTCAAAACTGATACTAGGGCTGAAACAAGTAGAGCATTTTCCAGACAGAAATGTAATAAATTCAGCTTATCTTATCAGAAAACAACTGAAGCGAACAAACAAGAAATAATCTGATGATGGAAGGAAAATTGGCAATGCACACAGGGTCTTTAATTTAGTGCAGAAAGACACAACTGAGCCATTTGGAAAAAGGTCCAAAATATTTAGATGAACACTGAGGACACACCTTTCCTTACTTGATCCAAGAGAGACCAGCTGCTAGACTAAGTTCCAAGGGAAGTGACGCGTATTCACCTCTCCCTGTCCCAAATTGAAGTCTAGCTGCCTTACAGGAAAGTAGACATAAATAAAACAAAGTTAATGGAGCACAATACAGCCATAACTAGATGAAATGTAATGGCCTGTGATGTACACGAGGTCAAACGAGATGATCTAATGGTCCCTTCTGGCCTTAAACTTCATAAATCGTTTCTCACAAACTGCCCTAATGAGCTAGTTCCCTCTTTGGACTAGAGTTGACTCTGAGTTCCCCACTCCAGTTTCACTGTGATGGTGGCATCCAGGACCATTCCAGGGCCAGGAGCAATGCAGGTGACTGGGAAGAGGTTCATACCTGGCATCCATGCATGTCAGGAGCAGTACAAAGTAGAGGTGTACATGGCTTGGCTTTCAGGCCTTTTCTTTGTTTCTGGAGTTGCTTTTTGAGATTTCAGTGTCCTGGCTAGCTTGTGACTGAAAAAGTGCATCTGTCAAAGGATCCTATTTTCCAAACTCGGTGTTAGGAAAGTCCGTGAGCTGGTACCCACACCTGTGGGACCACACATGCAACTGAGTGTGGTATTGCTCCAGCTCCATTCTGAATGGGCCATAAGTCCCTGTTGAAACCCTACAGAACAACACCCTAAAAATAGGTAATTTAGGTAGAAGAGTGATATCCCTGAAGACTGTTTATTTCGTTTGAAAAAATTCATTCATCAGGCAACTACTCCTTGCTTCAGGGGGCTTGTGCAGTGAAGAATATTCTTTTCCTCTTCATCCTGCCACGCTTGCCAATATATTTCTGTGTGGAGTTGATTGACTTGTTAAGAGATTCAATTTCTGTAGGCATCACAACAAAGACAGACATCCATCAAGTTTGTTAGAAATTAGCGATCTCCTTTCATTCAAATTTAATCACAAGTGAAGTTTAAGTTGCATTTGTGAAGGATGAGGCATTCTCATATGGCTTTACGGTTACAAAAAACATATAATGACTTTGATACTGGAGCCAAAAGGACATCATCAGACAGGAATAAAATTGTCTCCTTGGCAATATTTAAAATACTTTCAAAATCAAGTGCCTTGAATTTATGCTTTCCCAGCTCTTGAAGGGCATAGTAAGTTCTCTAATGTATTGGAAATTATATCTAAATGTAATCAGCAAAAGCACTTGTATAGTGTATTTCCAGATGAGACCTTGAAATTCTGTCCTATTGTTCAGATATCTTTGTTACACATTCATCCTGTTAATTAATTATTAAACACAATTATCTCTTCTTGCTTTGCATGTGAATAAGTAGGTGACTTAGTTATACAGAATATCACAGTCCAATGCAGTTTAATGGCCACAAAATTCACCACTAACTTGTTCTATTTATATGCATAGAAATATATATGCAGACATATTTGCTCATATAATATAGCTGATAAATTATCTTTCACTTAAAAAAAATTAACTTGTTTCTTTACAGTTCACATGCCATTACATTAAATACATGCCGAATGCAACAAGGAATAGAAAAAATTAAATACTATTTATAGATTTGCATGTGTGTGTTTGAAAAAGTGAGTGGGTGTGCTTGAGG
This sequence comes from Limnodromus scolopaceus, assembly GCA_028565335.1. Classification (NCBI taxonomy): domain Eukaryota; kingdom Metazoa; phylum Chordata; class Aves; order Charadriiformes; family Scolopacidae; genus Limnodromus; species Limnodromus scolopaceus. Next base: position 45,342,749 of record JAOXNO010000020.1, on the reverse strand, counting down.
GTAAGTTGTATTTGTCATTTCTCTTTTTGCTGTGTAA
>JAOXNO010000020.1:45327159-45341580 GCA_028565335.1 Limnodromus scolopaceus | reverse complement strand
AGACTGTCTTAAAACAAAATGAAGCCCTTGGCAAGAATTTATATAATGTGTCTATGAAGACCTCTCAAGATTACCAGTCGAACCCTGCTGCTTCTGCTAATCTAGTATTAACCTTTGTATTTTTAGTGAGATCTTTTCAGATTCTGTGAACAAATCATTGAGATTTAATGAGCGCCACTGTCCTCTTGAAGATGATTTCACAGACTGTTACAGCCTTGGTGTTAATTAGATGGAGCTAACAGACAAAGATTAAAATACGGTTACTACTTGGAAAATGCACAGTTTTCTCCGTGTACCAAATTTTTCGATAGGAAATTTTCACTCGCTGCAGCTACAATTAATATTTTCTCTTCAGCTCAGTTTTCATTTCATTTTCTTCTACAGTGTTTCCAGTGATGTTTTAAACTGTTATTTTGCTCACAGCTGAATGACAGCTAAGAAAAATTGGTTAGCACTACAACATTTTAAAATGGGCTTATTTTTTTCATGTACCTTTCACGTCCCTTCTTCCCATTTACTTGGGCAAAGCAGTGCTTGAAACCCTAGGCCACTCCTGGGCTGGGAAAAAGAAAAAAATTGGCAGGAAAGTTTGCAGACAGCTTTGTGATTTCTTTAACAAAAGATGCTCCAAAAGATGCAGTATAATTTGGGAGTCAATGTGCTAACTAGTTCCAGATGTTTGTATTGTATTGCTTTCTAAGAATGGGTGTGCAGCTGTGCATGATATCCCTATTTCCCTGCTCCTACTGATGTCATTCTGCTTCTACATCAATCTGTCCTTACTTTCTGGTGATAGTTAAGAGAGATGAATCAACACATACAGCAGAACAAATGGTATGATACCAAACACAGAAATAAATATACAAGGGTTTAAAAGAAGCATTAGTTTAAATTAGCATCTCAAATGTGAAGGCAATGATGAGCTGTCCTGCTCATAGTTTCAGAGGCACGTCACCATTTTTCTGGTTTAGGTACTGTGGATATAGGCATTTAGAAAAGCTGCTAATTCTAGTTATGAAGTAATTTTGATCTAGCACCCTTGCTAACAGGTCTCCTTCTCCATAGGAATGGCAAAGGAATCTGGATCCGCTTCAATTGTAATAGCAGAGTACTCCTCAACTGTAGTACCACCTCATTGCACGAAAAAGCACAGTGCATGTATCAAAGTTTCTGGGGACGGTCTCCGAAGATTATGGGCCTGGTACCCGTTAGCGATTGTTGCATCCAGTATCTCACCCCGCGGCACTTCTGCACAGAGCTCTGCTTGTGGGAAGAGGAGTCAACGCTCATGCGCTTGGGATGAATTGCAGCTTCCCAAAATCCGGTGGGAATGAATTAGTTGTCTGCCACATACGATGCAGGTTGCGTGTAAAGTATTATATAGTGCACAGCATAAGGAAAAACTTTGCTGGAGTATCTCCCTATTTCAGAGGATCATTGTTGTATAAACAGCTTAACAGGTGAATGGTGGCTTCTTAAAATAGGGAACATATGAGCTGGTTGTCTTATGCCTGTGTCAGCTCACCTCTGTTAATGCTGTCTAGAAATACTCTTGATCCCTCGCTGCCTCAAACACAAGCGACCTGCACAGCGTGAAACATCCTGCAACTTCCCAGTCTCTTAGGGCAACTAAGTGCCTCTTCACAGAAACCTGACTTCTGATATTACTGGCAGTTTTTGCTTAGGCTGCTAAGGTTTCTCACCCTTTCTGCCTGATTCACCCTGTACGTTCTGCTAAGATGGACCACCCCATCTTCAATGCTCTGCAACTACATCTTCTGGTTCTTCTAAATCTTCATGCACTCTTACACATGCTTTTTTGTTTGCCTAGGTCCCCAACTGCAGAGCTCAGCACAAGCAAGCAGAGAAGCAAAAGAGGAGATTAGAACAACAGAAGACCACAAACGCGTCAAGAATAAGCAATGCTCTTGCTCAACAGTGTTTCTGGAAAGAAAAAAAACTCATCATGTTACATGAACATCAGACTCCATCTTCCTTAGAAAGAAGCTACGCATTTTACAGACAGAACTAGTGGGATTTATTATTCATTTGTGTGAACCCAATCCTTTAAAAGATTTCTTATAAATAGGTGATTTTAAAACATTCTCTGGTGGCATAAAACTGTCTTGCCTTCACTCACTTCTGCTATTTATTAATTACATTATCCCCAATAAGCAGTCTAGGATCCACTACAAACTAAAATTGTTGTTAATTTATAAATTGTGTTTGTTTCTGTCTGATGCACTGAAATAACATAATCCCTATCAGAGGAGGAGGCATCCTCAGTGTAAACTTCTGCTTGAAGCTCTCATCCAAAGAACATCTTCAAAAACACCAGTGAAGTGGCTGGTTTTTATTTTTAAAGATAACTATGAGTCTTCTATTTACCCCCTGTGGATAGCACTTCATGGCAGAAACATACAGCTAAGAAACAGCAGTGGGTTTTGTGGATTTTTCTTAGGTTTTGCTCCTTTCCTTTCTTATTTCTTTAAATAATTAATTATTTAATAATATGGAAGATAATTTTATTTTGGGATTAATGTATTAGAAATTTTTTCTGTACCAGACTTAACCACCTTTCAGGAAAAGACAGGTTTTGGTTTAGAGATGAATATACAGTGGCATACAAAAGACATGAATAAACATGTAAGAGTTTAAAAGAAGCCCTAGTTCTAACTAAAATATCAAAAGTGAAGGTAATGGTGAGCTGTCCTTCTCATCACTTCAGAGGAATGTCACCATTTTCCCTTTTCACAGGTATTTATAAAAATTTATAAAAGCATACACAGTATATTAGCAACCATCTCCCCACACATAATCTACAGTTTTGAAAGCTTTGGGACACGATCAATTTGCTGAGTAAGAAGCTTGGGATGCCAAGTGGCACAGGGACCTGAAAGGAGATCATACAATGTGCAGCTTTTATTTCAGCTGACTTTTAGAAAGGGGAACTATTCACTTAATGTCACTTCCTTATGAAGACTTTAACCGGTCATTGGTACAACAAACACCTAGCCGGTGCTTTTTTTAAACAGTCACTGTTTAAAAGTTTTTTTTAAAGTCACTTAGGGGATAGGAGGTCATCTCAAATTTTTCTCTTCCATCACTTTCTTCCCTTCGTGTACACTTGGTAATTTGCACATTGTTATAGTTACTTTCACTACAGATTCCAGTTACTTCTAAGCACCATTCACATGAGAAAAACAAGTAGAAAATATGAAAAAAGTTATACAAAAATCATTAAAAATGTAAAGAATACTCATGAGTGACACAAAGAAGTAAAACTATAGAATCCATTTTAATGAGGTTGCGTACTTACTGCGTCTGAGGACATTTTGTTTAAGATTGGGTTTGCTTGAGTACAGAGGCATCATTTTCAAATTGTTCAACCTGAAATTTCATTATCGTTCCTATTTGGTTCATCACCAAAAATACATGTCTAAAAAAAAATTAATTCAATTTCAGAAAGATATCGTCAGATACTTATGATGTTAAAGAATACTGTAATATTGTTAGTATTGCAACTAAGGCTTCATAATTCATGTGAAACTCCCACTGTCAGAAATTGTACTGCTGAAAGCCACGGCTGCAGTCATCCCAACTCTTCTTTCTTACAAACAATCAGGTGAGAGCGGCTGTTCCAGGTGACCCTGGCAGACCGATTGTCTCCCTATCCCAGGAGCCGCATGTGGCAGGGGCGTGGAGAAGAAGGCAAAGACAGGCGGAACACACAGTAATAACCAGAAACTTTTCCCAGTCTCATGTGGGCTGTAAACAAATTGCTGTGGGAGCTCCCCAGTCAGAGACGATGTCGCAGTTTTTAATGAGTTTTTTGGTGGGTTTTTCTTCCGACAAATTTGTCCAGCAGCCTTTGAACCCATTTCATTCCAGGTGCCTGCAAGAAGTTTCGGCCATGTTATGCAACTAAACTGCAGATGTGGAGGGATATCTCCTTTTGTTGCCTCCAGAACATCCTCTTATTTCATTTTGATGGCTCTGAGCGCTTTTATCTGAAAAAAAGATGAATAATAGTGCCACACTCACCTTCACCATGTCACTCAGGATTTAATAGCTCTTCATTGTAAACTCTTGAATTCTGAAGACTTGGGACTGTATTTAGGATGCTACTGAGGCATTTTTTGCATAATAGCTGCTGCCATAACCTGGGTGTTCTTTGGGGCTCTTCTTTGAATTGTCTTCAGTCTGACAGTACTGTTTGAGATGCATGCAGCATTTAAGAAATAAAGATTTGCTCAAGGACACAATGATATTTTCTGTATTTCTCTATTTTTTTCATACTATTTCTTACCTACTTTGGGTGCTAACATGGCTGATGAACTGAGCAACAAAATGGTCGTTATCTCAGATTTAGACAGAGAGATACTTTCATGTTCAGAGTGCCTCAGTATTTCTCTTTGGTGAAAGCCTTATAACCATTGGGAGCTTGCTGCAGGCATAGGGTGTGCGAAAGCACTATATTCACAGTAGTCAAATTAAGATCCCTCTGAAATCAGCAGGAAGATTTCCACTGAGTTAAGTGAAACCTTTGCCAGGTCTTGAGGCACTGCCTGACCACCACTTAACCACAAGAAAACACTAGTGGATGATTCACTTTTCTTGAAGACTGAGCACACACTATAAGATTTCACTGTTAAAATAAAAACAGCTATTTCAAACAGCTTTCTGGGCTGCCAGCACACATTGCCAGCCCATGCTGAGCTTCTTGTCCACCAACATCCTCAAAGTGCTTCTTCTCAGGGCTGCTCTCCAGCCATTCTCTGCGCAACCTGTATTTGTGCCTGCAACTGAAAGTCAGAAAGCCAACCGCATCCTGGGCTGCATCAAGAGAAGTGTGGCCAGCAGGTCGAGGGAGGTGATTCTACCCCTCAACTCTGCACTCATGAGACCCCACCTGGAGTACTGTGTTCAGCTTTGGAGTCAGCACAGGAAGGACATGGACCTGTTGGAATGAGTCCAGCAGAGGGCCACGAAGATGATCAGAGGGCTGGAGCACCTCCCCTATGAGGACAGGCTGAGACAATTGGGATTGTTCAGCCTGGAGAAGAGAAGGCTCCAGAGAGACCTTATAGCAGCTTTCCAATGCCTAAAGGGGTGCCTACAGGAGAGATGGGGAGGGACTCTTTATCAGGGAGTGTAGTGATAGGTCAAGGGGCAATGGTTTTAAACTGAAAGTGGGGAGATTTACATTGGATATCAGGTAGAAATTCTTCAGTGTCAGGGTGGTGGAGGCACTGGAACAGGTTGCCCAGAGAAGCTGTGGATGCCCCTTCCCTGTAGGTGTTCCAGGCCAGGCTGGATGGGACTTTGAGCAACCTGGTCCAGTGGGAGGTGTTCCTACCCATGGCAAGGGGTTGGAACTCAATGATTTTTAAGGTCCCTTCCAACCTGAATCATGCTATGATTCTATCATTGTCATGGCCCAGGTACAAGACCTTACACTTGGCCTGGTTGAACTTCCTGAGTTTCACACAGGCCCACCTCTCAAGCCTGTTCAGGTCCCTCTGGATGGCATCCCTTCCCTCCAGTGTGTTAACCACACCACACAGCTTGGTGTCATCAGTAAACTTGCTGAGCGTGCACTGAATCCCACTCTCCATGTCACCAACAAAGATGTTAAACAGCACTGGTCCCAGTACTGATGCCCGTGGAACGCCACTTGTCACTGGTTTCCATGTTGAGATGCAATTTAACAGCATCACTGATCTTTTTTTTTTTTCAAATATTATTTTATTTAAAATCCTCTTTATAATTCTGTTAGATTTTTTTGCTGAATATCATGACTATGTTGCAGTAGTTCAAAAACGTGACTACCAAACTCCAGTCCTAAGTGGATGAACTCTTACAATAATGGGAGGAATAAGCACATGAGAAGACAATCTTTTCCTAGGCATACTGCTGTGGCAGGTATCAGTGAAGATGCAAGAGGCTGAGGTCCTTATGCTACTGGCTCACAGATCTTATTCAATGGCACCATATGGAACAGTAAATGCTATTCACTGTGAATATAAAAGAAAGAATTGGGTTCAAAAGTACTGCCAGGAAAATGGCCCTGTCTTCAGGATGTTTATACTAGTGTGTTAGCAATAGTACAACAGTTACTTAAATGAAGAATGAGGAAACGAATAGAAAATATTTGGAACGACACCCCCACACTCGTTCAACCAGATCATTCAGACTGGCATTGAAGCTTCTGAACATAAATTCACCTCCTGCATGTCTCACCCATTGCATCAAAAGAAGATTTACTACTTATTTCTGGAGGGATGGAAAGGGTTTCCCCATAGATGTTCATTACAGACCTTCCACTGCTTATGGTCAACTAGAGCAGCGAACCCCGGAAGCAGAAAACCAGTTTATCAGGATTTCTAGAAATGTTAAAACATGATACACGAAGTCTTCTTAAAAAATAACAATAATAAAAATATTAAAAAATTATAATGCTCAATTAAGCAAACCAATATAGCAGCTTGGTCTGAACTGGCTTGGGAAGAACACTTTTAATGTGAAATCCTCAGGATGTTGGAGGCAATTGAGTGGGACGCAAGGGCTTCCCAGCATGGAGAAAGATGGCCCTTACTGGGTGATGTACTCCAGCCTGAGGCACCCATGTAGAACAGTTATTCTCTTACTCTAGGAGATATCTGAAGATGGACATTTTCTGTGAGATTTTCCTGGTGGCCTGGCACGGCTGGGATTTGGGCAGCCCAAACCAGGAAGAGCCATGCCTTGGTGGGAAATGCATCATGTCACAGTGTTGGTCCCACACTTACCTGTTGTTCTAGTCACCTTTGAGTGCTTCCCATCTCAGGGAGGGGAACCCATCTGTGCTCTCTCTGCCTGGCTTACAGCCATGTGTCCTGACCTGCTGAGAGCTTTGCTCCAGCTTGCAGCGACCAGGAATACCGACCATGATCCCCTGCAAGATAAAACGCAGCCCAATTAAAACCCCTTGAAAGCCTGCACTTCTTTTAGAGCATGGGCCTGATCCAGCACCCGGTATGGTCAGCTGGAGATAGATCAGCCTCGCCATGAAGCGCAACCTCGTTAGTGGCTCTAATTTAGCAACCGGAGCTATGTCTTTTTAATCACTCGGCAGTTCTGCTCTGTTCCTTCCCAAGCACAGAGCATTTCCGATCTGAAGAATCACTTTCCCATAATTAAATGAAAAAGAGTTGGTTGCAGCCCTCTGCACAAATTACTACCCAGTGAATGCAGAATAACGCATTATAAGTAGTACTTTATTCTATTTATTGTACAGGTATTGATGTGTGTTGGATTCATTCTATTTTAGAGGCAGTGCCATGGTAACTCGTCTCTCTTGACAAAGGCTTTATGTCAGAGCAGAAGTGGAAGACGCAGAAACTGAACTTCGGGTAGCCAGGGGGGTGAAGGCTGCCAGCATTAACCTCACCAAAGCATCACTAGAAAACAAGCTGGTTGTGCCCGTCTCCTGTTGAGTGCTCCACTCGCTGGGGAATCGTTGGCTGTGCGGCGAGAACGGAGGCAAGGCAGCAGCCGTCAGTGTCTTTTTTAGGTAAAATGCAACAAATCTGGCTGCCCACATATATTTAATCACTGGCGTGCTTTTAAAGAGCAAGTAACACCGCGGAAGGGTTATTTTGATCTGACAATGTTATTCAGTGCCATCAGCAGTACGGTAGGTAACCAAACTGCTGGAAAAATGGATCTAATGCCAGGCACACTTTGCTGCCTCTCACTTAGAGAGTTACAGCTTTGCTACCGTATCAAGGTACTGCTACAGAGTCTAAATTTTAGGGGGGTTGGGGCTAGCCCTGGTTTGATTTCTTAGTCTGACATGAGATTATCTAATCCCCTCCCAAATCCTTTCTCGTCACACCCACTCCCATGGGCACCCCAGGTTTTGACCTCTGAAAGGCAAAACAAGAGCAGCGTTTGATCCCTGGTCACACCCCTGTTGCTCACACAGCAGACCACAGTCTCTGCTGGCCTGGGTTGCTGCGTTTGTGTGCTGTTAGTTGTGGTGAGACTCGGGTTGGGCTTGTTGGTGACACTGACTTGAAATAAAGAATTTTCGTGCCCATTGGTTGTATTTCTGGCTTTCTAAAAAAAAAAAAAAAAACCAACCAAGTTTGTCCAAAAAGAGTTGGCAGCCAAATTTGCCTCATGGTACCATTCTGCCTTGGGAAAGCCGTCTTTGAATTCTTCCCTGAGTCAGACTCACAAGTAGGTGTTTAGCAGCAAATCTGCTCTGAAATAACCACTGAGCAACATGCATGACAGTGTGACAGAATTTTGCACACCTTGGGAAAGCAGTGTGGCCAGTGGCTGATATTGTAAACTTCACTGATCCCTACCCAGTTGCCCACCGTGGAAGTCAGTGAGGTTGTACATCACAAGGTGAGACAAAAGAGCACTGGAACAGCTTGCACAGTGCCTAGCTTTTGCCAGAGTGATTAGTTCCCCCCCCAGTAAAAAAACCCTACAACATTTACTGCCAACAGGTGTTATTTTAACCAAGCAAAGTGCATCTTCATTTAGTGGCCTCTGTGGTATCAGGGGCACCATGTTTACTCCCCATCTACTTTCCCTCATCCAAGCTTCTTTAAATTCTGGGCTGTTAAAAATGACATTTGTCAACATAATTCCCCAAAATCACAAAGCAGTGAAAAAGAAAACATAAGCAGAAAGAGATGACCTGAGTTTACAATGGATTGTTTGCAAAGGCTTTCTTTCTTGTGTAACAGCTTGGAGGAATTTGAAGACAAACAGACTCTGAGCCGAAACCCCCGTGTTTGGGGATGAGGGGGGAGAGGGGAGCAGGAGATATGAGATCCATATGTTTGTCTTATTTTGTCTCCTAAAGACTTGCTGTTCCCAGCCGTGATTTTTTTTTTTTTTTTTTTTTTGAAACATTAATTATAGGAGCTGGGGATGTCAGCAGTGCTCTTAACAGACTAAGTTAAGTGCTGGAAAAAAATTGCCCAATGAATAAAAAGCCGGTTTTAGAAATAGCGGTCAGCTGCAGCAAAAGCAAAATACACCAGTGGCTCTCGTGAGGAGTGCAGGACTGCACCTCCGCCCGCCCAGCGCTGTGCTGGCCAGGGCACCCGTGCGCCTGTGTCCTCTCTCCCAAAACCAACCTCATCAAGGGCGGTGGGAACGTGTGGGGCTGAGCCCAGGGCTGGCAGCGACGAGGCACACGGGTGCAACTACTGCTGGTGCCATCCCAGGGGTCACCTGGATGAGGCAAACGAGTGAAAGGTGATGGGACTGCATGGACCTCTGAGAAATGCCTAAGTAGTCTCTGGGACAAGGCACGTCCCTTCTCCTTTTGTGGGCAGATGTAATCAGTGCAATAAAACCAGGACTTGTATTTTGGTGTTTTGATCTCAAGATCATTAAAGCTATAGAGCTAAGGCACTATGTGATACGACTATCAGCCGCCCTGCCAGGGAGAAGCTAGACAGTGCCTCGCGGAGAGAAGGTGAGTGACTGGGGCCAGGGAGCTGGTCCCCTCCTGGGGCAGCACTGGGATCCAGCTGGTTCTCTGTTGTCAGACCCCCCGCTGGGGGCAAGGCAAGGCAAGCACAAGGCACCCAAAAAATGGCCAAGACTAAGATACAAGGCCCGGCCCAGTCCATTCACAAGCCCCCTGCAAGGCAAACGACATGGGGCTGCCTGAGTTGCAATGAGTGGCATCCCCCAGCCAGCAGGTCCACCCAAAATGGAGGATGTACCCCTGAGGAGATGTGCCACGGCCTTGAGCACCAGCCCACGCCGAGATGGGCAGCTCTGCAGCCCTCGCAGCCACCCTCCCTGGCTTGCTGGATGGGTGCTCTGGTGCCACAGCAGCACGTGAAGACGGGCATGCGGGAAATTCTGTGTGGGGTGTTCGTGATCAACAGGGTGACAGGCAATTCCTGCCACAGTGATTAACAGCTTTTGCCACTCTCCTAAGACCAAGGTCATTGCATGCTCAGCCCTTTTCCTGCCGCAGTGAACGTGAGCTCCTTCCCTTTTCCCCTCCAGTGTCAGTGCTGGGTTGCTCCAGAGGCCCCAGGGAAGAGCTGAGGAGGATTACAGGCTGAAGGTTGCCCACAGCCACGTGCACCCTGCTCCTGACGGAGCTACACCGTGCCACCTGCACAAGCGTCCCCTGGGACTGCGCCAACTCAGCGCAGATGGACAGGAGGCTTCTTGTCGGCGTTAGACCCAGCGTCGGCCAGCGAAGGGGAATCATGCCCATCACCTCTGTCCGGATGTGGACACAGGGAAACCCCATCAGCACAAGCATTTGGGGACAGGGAGTTCTTGGTTACTGGGACTCTCTCCAAAAGCCACATGAACCTGAGGTCCAAGGCTGTGCTCTCCCCTGTGGGGACACCCATGCTGTGGTTGGTCTCTCTCTCCCACACTGCGGGGTATGAGGGAAGAAGGAAAGATTTGTGTTGGGGAGGATAAGACATCAGCATGCTGAGAAGAGATCTTCCCACATTTACTCCTCAGTAGACACCATGGGCCTGTCGGCACTGCCTAGCCACTGCTTGCAGTCCACAAGCTCAGCTTCTGTTGTCCACAAGATCAGCTTCTGTCCACTTTGTAGGTCGGGCTGGCTTCCACTTATGTGCTTTTTCTCCTCTCTATTGCACGGACAATAGATACTGTTCCGTTACCCTCACACACATTGAGAGCATCTGCTGTCTCCACAGTACCAGGGCACAGAAATTAAAGGACACTTACAGGTGCGAAAACCAGCTGGCAAGGAACCGACTGCTTCAAGGGCGAAGTCGACCACCTCTGCCAAATTTGAAGGCTTTGCCCTGGTAATGCATACTGGGGAAGAAAAGCGTTTCAATTTAAATGTTAGCCAGGACCAGATCTGCTGGTCTGCCCTGCGAAGGGCATACAGAAAGCTGCTCTAAGAGGGATTTTTTTCCCCTTTGATCAGCTATCACAAACCAGTTGTAAATTGGTTCCAGACTGTAAATGAGAAGGTGCTAAATGCCTTGCCATTTCTGTTGCAGCCCCAACCTGCCAGAGAAGGACTTGGTTACCCTCAGCAGGAGCCTGCCCTGGGAGTTATCTTGTGTCAATATTCCCATTTTCTGCTACTCCCCAATAAATTACTTACTTATTCCCAACAGTTTCTAACTGGGCTAGCTGGCAAACTCAGATTAATTAACCCTGGAGCCACTTCTGCCCATGCTGTGACACACTGAACAGTGTATCAGTCTTCGAGTATTTAAACGAACTGTTTCAGAAAAAAAAAATAGAATGCAAAAATCAGGATAATAGAGTGGCAGACCTGGACTTTCCATGAGACTAGCAGTCATTTTGTCATAACAAAGCACCGCTAGGCCTAGAAACACCTTCTTCTGTATGGGAAGTACTCAAAATATGTGTAAATAATTTGTCAAGTGTCTGTTTTATTTGTCTTTAAGGTCAGACACTAGGACAACCAAACTAAACATTTAATATTTACATCACATTTTAAACAAGAGTTTTCTCACCTGTTCTCTGATCATCTCCCATCCATCTCTTCTTTCCTTGCATACCATTTATTACAGACCGTAGCCAGAAAGAGCACAACCTCCTCTGTTCTAAGCATCGTTATCCAGCCTGGTCTAGGCTGAGTTTTAGCCCAAATTGTGGCAATTTGTGATAGTACACATTTTCGTATGATGTGACTACCAGCTCAGGAAAGTAAAACAATTGTTTTTCCACACCTCTCTTGTTCTGCTTACAGTCTTTTTTATTAGCATTTTTCTTTGCATAATAGTTCCATGCCCTAAAATCTTCAACTCTGGAAATCTGCATGTTGTGCAGATTAAACCATCATCAAGAAGTCGAAGCACAGGGCTCAGCATGGAAATGAGTTGGGTGATTACTTCAAATATTTTTCTTTCTTGCATGAAGCCTTGCCTGTCAGAACCTATGGTTTATGATAAATTTTAATGAGCTGATTTGGTAAACTAACCTGTGAGCTGGTTTAGTAGAGTCTGCCTGACCCTGTCCTAATGACATCAAAGACTTCTTTTTCATCCTTTCTAGGGCCATCATTCTTCTATATAACATAATCTTTCTCAGTGATTTAAAAATAAATTATTCTAGCCATTAAAAAATACTAATGGGAGTCATCAATAGACACTGTGAACCACTTTCATAATAATTCCGTGATCAAGATGATTGATTTTCCAGTTATATGAAGCATTTAGCACAAAGCCTTCTTCATCTTGAAATGAATTGTGGAAGTTTGTCGAGCCTCAGCAGAAGGGGGCGCGGGACTTGCGTTGCGTATCCCCTCCTGGCCCTTTAGGTATTTCACAGCTCTCTGTGGATTTTATGTGGAAGGGAGGTGGAGGACGAGTTGACGGGACTTTGGCTGCTGCGAGGCTGTGTCAGGCTGTTGGCTGAGCAGCAAATGGGAGGGGGCTCGGCTGATTGTGCACCACGTTCGATACATTTTGGAGCATCAGGAGGTTCATCAGCCACATTAGAGGGTCTTCTTCAAGCCCCTTGTGCAGCCTGAACTAATAACTTTACCCTTACAGTTGCACTGAACAGAAAGCCACAAAAATGGCACCAGTCATTCCTTCTAAGTTGAGCCTCTGCTCTGTGGCATGGGCCACACTGTGGGGCCACACGCGCCCAGGTAGGACAGACAGGAAAACACACAAAACTCCTCCTTCCTCAACCAGAGATGAGCAAGGGTATCAAAGTATCAACACCTCCCGCCTGCCAAGAACACATTGAGGAAGGCTGGGATGAGCTGGGAAGAAGCTACTGGACACCGTAGCCGGTGGGAGGCTGCTGGGGAGATGAAGCTCAAACTTGTAGTCTCGGGGGTGGTCTGGGCTGCACAGGAGAGGAACAACCTTGCCCTGTTGCAGTGCTGCAAAAATACTCATTGTACTGCTGGGGCTGACCATGGGCACTGCTGGCCCACCTGGCTTCGTCTCTCATGATGCAGAGCAGCCATGAGGGACGGTCATGCCCAATCCTGCTGCTGCTACGTGTCCCTGGACTTAAAAATCCCTGGGGAAAGGGAATGGTGGGGAGGGCGTGTGGGCTGTGGTGCCCGTGTTGGTCAGACTGCAGGGCAATGCTTACACAGGCTGGGCGCTGAGAGTTTCTGCTCTCACTGCTGCCAGACTCGGTTGCAACCAGTCCTCTGCAGAGAGGTGTTTCATTTTGGGATGGCAGCACAACCCACTGAGTCGGGAATGCATACGGATTTTACTATTAAAGCAGGTTAGGCAGTTCTAAGCCACCGGAAGAACACAAACTGCCAACAAATCTTTTTAGTGTGGTTGAAAGATATTTCCACACCTTTGGACAAACTCTATGCCGAAGCTTCTTCTCAGAGGATTATCTTCCTTAGACTTTTCGAATGCTTGTAGCCAGCTCATCTAATCTCGGAGAGGTCTCTTGGCAGAGGGCAGCAGACGCAGTCATAAAGTGGCTCTCATATTGTTTTACTCTAACCTTGAAGCGCCTGGGAGATCAATAGCTTGTGGAGGGATCTTTAATCAAGTTGCTGAACCTTCCCTTCGATGTCTAAGCCCTCTGCGTTCTGAATCTTAATCAAGTTCTTCAAGGACTTGGATTTAGTGCTGTATTTGTTCATAATATATTCATTCTAGACTGACACGACTTAAAAAGAACAAACTGCATTTTTAATGGGGCTGTCGTTCGAGGTACGCTTTTAGCAAAACACTAGAAAATATCTGAAGGCTTGTCTGTGCTAGAAGATAAACAGGTATTTGCCAAGCCAGCTCCCCAAGTGAACAAGCATTCAAATAGGATCTTCATTTGGAAAACGAAGTTTGTCATTACATTCAGACTGGATATTCCTTTGCTCTATTATTATGGGTCTCCTCTTTCATCAATTACGACTTCAGGAACCCAGTTTTTAATTCAGAGTTTTAGAGTGCAACTGTGTCATGTTTGTAAGCACACCAAACTGTACCTTAATTTCATCCTTTCAAAAAGAATGGAGCCAAACAAAGACATTCAAATAAAAGAAAGCAGCACACAACACTTCGTGAAATTTTTAAGTTTTCTAAAGTAATCATTTTATCTTTCTTTTGGATGACGTTTTTTATTGTAAGACATTATTTTTATTAAATACACTGTAATACAAGAGACTTTCCATGTCATGTTGAGAGAAGCTGGTCACATGATTCACAAACAAAACTTTTAACACTGATACCTAGGCATCACTTTGAAATCAGCCAAGATGCAATGAAACTTTTAAAGCAATGACCTGTTATAACAAACTGCAAAACAAGAACCACTAAGTATTTCCATGGAGACATCACATTGAAAAAAGAAAAAGAAAAAAGAAAGGAGAAAGATAGCTCTACACACCAGGTCACAGTTTGGTGACAATATAGAGATTTATATTCATATGTAGAT
>JAOXNO010000020.1:45295122-45318240 GCA_028565335.1 Limnodromus scolopaceus | reverse complement strand
ATAGAGATTTATATTCATATGTAGATATCTTCCTCTTTACCTTAAGTGACAAAGAGAGCGATATCTAGAAATATATATATACATAAAGTATAGGTGGAGAGCAGGGCTGGGACAAATATTTCATAATTAATTGATTCTCTCTCTATTGGTGATTCAATTAAACATCAATGTTGAATTAAATTACTTGTATATAAAACACTCTTAGCTGCTTTTCTTTAAGTTACAGAAAGATATATATAAGCTGCAAGATATAGGCCTCTGGAAAGATTTGATTTGATTTGATCTCCATTTTTTTCACATATCCCAATCAAACGGCCTCACTACTAGCAGCTTCTATTATCCTTGCCCAAAGTATTCAGTGTTTATAAAATACCAGCTGGTCATCACTCAGAACCTTCTACAAGCAAACAAAATATCCCCACAGACCTGGTCTAGAATGCATAGACGGAAAAATAACACACCCATCATTTCCCATTTCTTCTCCTGAGACGTATGTTTAAAAGATGGCAAAATAGTCACTTGGTTGCTATTGTGAAATTCACAGTGTTTTCCCTGCAACATGTAGACTTTTTTTTTTTTTTTTGCTTCGTATTTGTAATGAATATAGCACACTCCCCCGCCCCACCCAAATAAAGGTGTTTTAACTGAGGCTCTAAAGGACCTCTTGATTCAAAGCAGTGGTGCTTCATCCCAGCCCTCACAACGAGAAAATACAACTTCCTGTGCTATCAAAACCTTCATCTTTGATTAGAAACCCCAATCAGTTCCCCAGCCCCTCCCCACTCCCTTCCCTCACATTTTATAGCAGTTATTTGAAATTCAGTTACAGGCTGCAACAACCCAGAGACAGACTAGTTCTAACACATATGCATTGTACCTTAGTCATCCAGTGACCTAATTATTTTATTGTGTTATTTAATTTTTTTTAAAGTATTTTTTAAAGTCTACATCAACCACAACAAAAACAATCTCCCAGAAAGTTGGGGAGGGGTACAGAGAGAAAGAGAGGGAAAGACAGAAAGAGAGAAAGGAACAGAAAAGAAGAAGGGAAGAGGAGAAAAGGAAAGAAATGAGAAAGAAGGAAGGAAAGTGATAAAAAATAGCAAGAAAGGATGAAAAAGAAAGAAAAAGAGAAAAAATTGACAGTTACTTATTTAACTGTAGACAATATATATTGTTTTACAAATCAAAATGAATGAAGTCCTTTTTAAAAGGGTACACTCCATCATGCATCATGGGGTGCTGTTGCTTTACAAGCATCTGTTCTCCACGGCCAGTTCTGAGTTCTGCAGGTCTCTTGAGAGTGAAGGACAGAGGGTGGCGAATGGTGCAATTATTACTGCTGAATTTTGGCGTTCTCATTGTCCTACAAGTCGTGTTGCAGTCTGAATAGTCCAGCTCATTCCTGGAATTATTTCATTACTGCAGATGAGTATAAAACGCTAATGGAGCTGCACTGTTATTCTAGGACAATAAAACAACATTAGCACAAACCCAGAAACGACAGTAAAACAAACTCTGTTTTCCCAGCTTGGAAGCTTGTCTGTTCTTTTCAGTGTGAGAAATCAACAAGTGAGATGGGAATGGAAGAAACGTTTTTATGCAATCATCTGGGGAAAAAAAAGTGCTTGTTGTTGTGTCTCTGGCATTCTAGCACTGCCTCTGCTGCACACCAGTTAAAAAGTTGAATCTTACAAACATCGAAACACAAATATCAAAAGAAAAAAATATTTTGGTTACTCAGCAGACTTTATCAATTTATTAATAGCACTCTAATCATAATTTTTAATAATGTAGGTGTATGTAAATTTATACATATACACACAGCCCATACATAATGTGCATGCATGTCTGCACATATATAAATAAAATACAACAGACATAGGCATACATGTATATGCTATGTGTGTGTATATATATATGCCATATGCAAACACACATATATAATATATATTATATATATGATCAGTTCATAGAACAATCAAGAAAGACTTTTTAAATGAGCCTGATTGTCATATTTACTCAGTGTACACGATTGAGCTGACAGTGCAAGCATGATGAATACGCACATATACTCACCCTTCATTGTGATCTGAACGTATTTCTTCCTCTTCTCTGCTCAGTCTGCTACACTTACCCACCTTTTCATGAGCAAACGCAAACTACGTATAGCTACAGTTTGTCTACTGTGATTATACATCTTAAGCACTATCAAGAACATTAATGACATAGGTCATGGTTATCCATACCGGTGGTTCTGTAGAACATTTGGTCCTTTAGAAGTTTAACATACTGCTATGTTATTGCACAATGCATTGTAACACTATTTATTCTCTGAAATCACTCTAATAGTCTCACTAGTTAATCAAAAAGAAGATGCCACTAAGTACAATTTCAGGGTTTTGTGGTTATTTTTGGTATACATTCTTTTAGTGCTTGCAAAATCCACCTGTTTGCTTTCAGGCTGGAGTCTGCTTTCCAATACAAGAAGCATCTCAGATGCCTTTTTCTTCAGCTCATAAGAAACTAATACAGAATACAACAGGTAGAAACTTAGCACCCCCCTCCACCGCCTGCAGCTTCCTCCCACTGCACAGGAAGAGCTGACTCTGACACCTTTCTTTTCCACGACTGTTATTTTGAAAATCAATTTCAAATTCCTTTAAAACACAACATTTGGATTTTCAAGAAAATGGGTTTCACTGGATGCTCAGTCTTTATCTAGCTTTCTGCGTGAACTTCCAAGACAGTCTAGATAAAATCTTAAGGCCCATTTTGTAGGAATCTTCCTCTGGCTTTTTGCATGTTTCCAGTTCAGTAGCGGTTAAGAAATAACATCTAGTTTATTAAAGAAATACCGAGTATGGCTTTACAGTTACACTGTTATGTTTATTTGTAACGCTGCCTTTTCAATGACATTGAGAAGGGTAAAACTTCATCACTGTCCAGTGAACTGTTTTCTTTTGAAAATGTTCAGAATCTTTATGAGCTAGCTCTAAAAGCTTCTGAAGGAAAAACCTAAAGTGCCTCAATAAATAATATATGCGAGCAAATTATATATTAAATGTGGTATGGGAACACTTACAAAAATAAAATGCTTAATTTATTAAATAAAATATCCCCAACACAAAGATGAAGGATTATTTTGATCTGGCTCATATCAATAAGAAATAACAAAAAGAGAAAACAGAAAGAAAGATCATTTTTTTGCAGTAACGCCCCCTCACAGAGGGAGGAAAAAGTCTTGAGAACAGGTAAGGTAAGTTTTCATTTGTAAGAATTCATATTAAAAATAATCCTAACTCTAAATTTGAAATCGTCAACTTCCGGTTTGAAAAATAACATGTATGCCCATGCAGCTGTCATCAGCACAATGGCCATGCAAATGTTGTACACATATAATGCCAATCCAACTGAAAATAAATTATTTAAGAAAGAGTGGATGTAGGTAACGACAGCACTAGTACCAACACAAACATGGTGCTGAGCTCAAGGTCTTTGCACTCTGAATTGTAAGCCATAACCTCAGAGTAATTTGTTTTCTCTAGAGATGTCTATCCCCTGCCATGGCTCAAATATAACCAGTGATCCCCATGCTTTAGATTATTCATGTTATATCAGCCTATTGTGTTTGTAACATTGTAAAGGCATTTTAACATGGCTAATGTCCTCCATTAGCCCCTTCTAATGAAATATAAGTTATATTCGTATGAGTTCGCTATGCCTACTAGGATGTACTACAAGATGAGTGATAGTTTCTGCACAAAGGGCATTAATCGACAAAGACCATGCAGTTTTGCTTGCACGGTTGAAAAAAAAAAAGAAAAAGGATTGAGGAAGGAAGGAATATGCTGCTGGACAAGCACAGTATAAGATACACCTGCCCCAGCATTTATAGCTTGTCCTATCTTATCAAAATCCTTAGCTTCAACATGTGATCCTGAAATTAATACTGTACATTAATAAGCCTAGCTTCAGCTTTTATTAAAAAAGACTAGCTGGAGAACATTTTTATACCAGTGGCATGACAATATCCTACCAGAAGACAAAATAAGGGCATGTGTTTAGTTTATCATGTTGTAACATAATTGTGTGCAGTGCAGGCAGCATCTTTTTCCCTTTTACTTGTATCTGGCAATGAAAGGTGCTGGCAAAGCACCTCCTTGAACAATCCGTTTAGTCCTCAGAAAGACTCTTCAGGGAAAGTGCTAAACTCCCTCTTGCCTTCCATCAAATCGTTTCAGTTTTTTGTTTTTTTTGTTTGTTTTTTTTTGTGGCGTTGGATGCCATCTGATCCCCTAGTTCCTCCAGATAGTGTATCACACAAGTCTTCTTTCCATCTGGCTTTATCTCTGCAAGGAATATGCTTCATGTAGAGAACACCAGTCTTCTTTTTCCACCCACGTGCCGAAGCAAAAAAATTGAGGTGAATCCATAGAAACTCCCAGTAGCTGTACAGCAGAAATCACAAAGTTTGAGTCAAATATATTTTTCCCTTTTTTCATCCACATCAAAGGCATGAATACAACAAGGCATTGTTAGTTGTGGCGGGCAAACTGAAGAGTCTGCTGATATAACAGATCAGGTTTTTAAGGCCTTTGTCTATGCAGAGTTACAATAATGCAGAAGCCAAATTGATTAGAAAGACAGGAGAGAAGAAAAAAATGACAGAAACTGAGAGAGAAAGAGAGAGAGAGAGAGAGGAGATACGTCTCAGTAATGTCTAAAAAGTCAATACTGTGTCTACAGATGGAGAAGTGCACATTGCTTGCCCTTTGAAAGCTTCTCCGCAACTTTGTCATAAATACTGTCAAAGTTAAGAACACATTTTAATGGAGTTCAGCGGCAGTTGAACACATTCATTCCCGCAGCCCGTAAGAAGAAATGCTAGGAGACTTTAGCCTAAAATATCCAAGTAGACTGGAGATGCCTTGGCCAAGTTCTGGAGGAGGGAATGGATTTCTTTGATGTTGAGCCTCATGTGAGGCTCCCGTTGCCAACAGCCCAACATCAAGTCATACACTTCCTTGGGGCATGTGCGAGGTCGCTGCAGGACTCGGCCCTGAGTGATGCACTCAATCACCTACGAGAAATCACAAGGAAAGGATCAGCACACTTGTGCCAACTAGAGGGGCAGGGGGAGGTGGATGCATCCATGGAGGAGTTAACTGCTAATTGCCACAGCAGCCTCACTGGTGGCAGTCACCTAGCCAACTCTCCCAAGGGCTGCATTTCTAGGTGGATGCATGAACAGCAGGATGCGATCTGGAAAATTCACTGCAAATTTTCAAGGAGCAATATCTTCACTGATGTCAAGTTCACCCACGTTGCCCCTTTCACTCTTGAGAGAATGATGGCCAGGAAGTAATCCCATACCTCCTCTCTCTACCCATCTAAAAAACTCACCTCATCTTAGAAGGAGGCTAAGTTTTCACCCTACTCACACAGAGCATTAGCACCTCTCCTGCCCTCTCTCCTTAAAGTTATGAGTATCACTGTGACTGATCTCTGGAAACGGGTTACTTGTAGCTGCCTGGAAACTAAGAGATCTCCAGGTTACTTCAGTCTATTCAAGAATGCTTTTGGACAACCACTTTGCAAAAATGACAAGAATGATATGGAACTGAAATCACACAAAGCCCGTTCAGGAGATACATAAGCTCCCTTTCATTTCCTCATGGTCTTTCTCAATACCCAGAGCAGACTCTATCCTATACAAAGGAAAAAGCTAAATTCCAACTGGTATAGATCTGGTTGGAGAAATTCCATCCACCCTGGGGACAAAAGGCTGAAAAGGAAGAAATTCAACCACAAAATTTATGACAATACCATGAATACCTGATATCAGGGGTTTTGCCATTACTAAATAAATTTGTTGCTGTCCCTTCTCCAGAGAGGCTACACCAATAGTTAATGTGCCAGCCCTCCCAATGCAGTTTGAGAATGTATTACACCCACCTCGTTGTTAGAGAGCTGGTACCATGGCTGTTTGCCATAGGTAAAGATTTCCCATAAAACAACCCCCAGGCTCCAGACATCACTTTCTGTGGTGAACTTCCTGTACATGATACTCTCTGGAGGCATCCAACGAATGGGCAGCATGGTGTGACCCCCAACCTGAGAAAGATAAATTACAGGGTCAGAAATAATTCATCCAGACTCTCACAAGAAAAGAGTATCAAGACATTAAATGAAGAGAATCCATAGTTTCTTTTTTTTCCCATCTGAGAAGCTTTTAACAACTAGGGATTCATGGTCCAAACCCCTCTCCCCCCAGCAACAATCACTACCATGATAGGTTTCTCAATAGAATCTCCAAAGACATTGTTTCTGAAGTTCAAACTCTCTAACATTTACTTGGCACATCCTACCCAAGGAACAGGAAAATCTATAAAATTATTAATTAATTTAGCCTACCAACCCACTTTAAATTAGGTCAGTTTTACTTTCCATTTTAACACTCAGGAAACTATAACAGATTCATGAAATGAAATCTGCACTGTTGACTCTCTTAGGAACTCAGTGATATCAACTAAAATCTATGAAGACTCAGTGATCTAACTGCATGACATGGTAGGATCAGGATCTCTATGGTTTAATACTCTGATTTTGAGTGAATCAAAGCAAAGCTATTTTCTGTTGATAAATTCCAAAGCCAATGCATCTAATTATTTTGTTCCACATTAACTACCTAGTCCTACACAGATTTTAAAAAAAATCACTCCTTTGGATATATTCCCTTGATAATAAACAACTTGTAAGACATAGACTCCTATCCCAAATCAACTTGTGCTGAATGGGATCTTTCACCTAATGAATGCCTTAGAACATTTTTCATTTTTTCCAGAATTCTACACTTCCTTAAAATTAGGTTCCCTAACCTTAATTTAATTTTTTCAAAAATCTCTTATTTCCAATTTCTAAACAATTTACTGGTCCTGGTATGTCCCATTCTGACTGAATCATATCAATAAAGAAATCCACCTAAGTTCTTTTAAAATAGCGTAACTGTTGAGATACTGTGATATATAGATATTCTGATTACTTTTGTATCAAGACAGCTGCAAATATTTCCAAGGAAGTTCAAAAAAAAAAAAAAACCCACAAAAGGAAAGCTTTTTCAAAGACATTTCATTATTGACTAACTCTCATTTTCCTGACTGAAAATGTATTTAGTTATGAAACCATATTCGCACTCTCAAGATTCTGTCAATTCAAAATATCATTTCTCCTTGTGGGACTTTACATTTGTTGTGATAAATAATGCCCTCCTTGTTCTCATGTTGAAACAACAAATGGAAGGAAAACCCAACAGAAGTTCAGTAAGAGTTCACATTATTTCTAAATCATTCAGAACATCTATTTCCGGATATTTGTCAGTAATTCAGTGTAGCGCAGCATACCAAAACCACAGCTACGGCTCTGAGACCTCAACCCTGTTCCATGCGTTGCCACACATAAATGCTTGCTACTGACTCCAGAAAAAAACAGAAACTCATGCTAGAACTTCTACAGACCCAGTCCATTACTAGGCTCTTCTTCTCCTCTCCCTACAGGAGATGTAACACAAGAAATGGAGGAGCATTTTTTGCAGGGATGCTGAATGAAAGGCAGGGCTCCCGAGTTCAGTTCCTGGCTACATTGTGTGTTTGCTTCTGACTCAATGCAGGTTGCTGTACACAGGTGCAAAGCCATTTAAAAGTGGACCAACTCCTGCTGCTCTCCAACCAATTTAAAAACATACACGTGAGGACTCCATGGACAGAGAACGGACACACATTTTTAAGTGCTTTGTTCAATTCAGCCCATTGGTCTCTGTGTTACAGCTTACTCCTCTGTCAGGCAGTCTGGCTGTAAGGCTCGATGCATCACTATTCTCAATCACCTTTTACTGAGAAGCCACTCGATGTGGAGAGTTTGAAGTGACAAACAAAGAGTCTGAGATGTGAACAAAGCATCAGTTTCCCACCTTATCATAACCTAAACTGACATGGCAACCAAACAATTCCAAATGACCACTTTTACTCCCATCTTGAGAGATGCTTCCTTAGAAAGTCAGAAAAGTTAGTCCCTTAAAAACATGCAGCCATATATACCCAGACAAAGGGCAAGTGCCATTAAAAGGTGGTTCATAATGAGAAGCTTTTGGTCTCATAAAATATTAAGATGGCTCTTAGATCTGCTCATCGTACAGCCTCTGCTACTGGTTCTTTTCAGCAATTTCTTTGACTCATTTCTTAAAAATTAATGAAAGCAATAAATGATAAAATAGGTGTCTCTATTTTTTTCTTATTTGTCACAACTTACATCAAGAGATTTTGAAAAAGCAATTAAAAAAAAAAGAAACCAGCACTCTCCAAATCTTCTTTTCCCATGGTTCCCTGCTTCAGAACCACAGTGTATTTGTGGTAGGACTCTGTGCTGTTTCCAGTGTCATTCAGTAAAATGAATGACACACCCCTAGAGTGATGATGATAAACTGCCTCCAAATGATGGCTCTGTGATGAACTGATCCGTAACTTCACAGACCTAGCTGTCTCTCTTTGCAGTCATAACAAGACTGACTCATCAGTATTGACACCAAGAATTCGATTTACAGAATAAGCACAAGCCACAGGGTTCTTTGGTGTTATTTCCACATCATCTTGCCTGGAGCTGTGTCTGTTTCTGTTCCTGAAGGCAGAAGATTTCACTGGGCAGAGTATTCGTCCAGGACTGAGAAGTCCTGAGGTATCTCCATGTCTATCATTGCCAGTATCAGTCACTTTAGGCAGAGTTACTTCCAGTGCCTCAGCATTTTTGTGAAGGTAATACTTAATACATTGGAAAGTATCAATAAAAGTATTGTAAGAGGTGGTGTTCTTGCCAGATGGCATTACAATGAAGACAGGATATTTGTGCAACTCTGAGCATCGCCTGTGGCAGGCTGAGCATCTACCCATGGCCCAAGAGTACCTTCAGGTTCAACTCAGATTTCAGTTCAGCCACATCAAAAGCACAGGTCAGAGCTTGGCCAAAGGCACTTTTCCTAAATGCACATTTCTTTCTCTATTACTGATCAGTGGTTACTGAGTCAACACTCACTCAGCTCAGAAAAGCATTAAGGGCTGTGTTAGGTGTATGCTTAAAATGAAGCACATGCTTCAAAGCTTTCTTGAACTGAAGCTGGGGACTTGACACCACTGTTCACAGGATGCCTGAAACAAATTACCAGTCAGTTTTGAGCTTCTTTCGATCTTTATTGGATTGTTGAGTCCAAGCACCCACAGTTGTGCCATAATAGCAGCAAAGAGAGGTGGAGTGCCTTTTTGCTGTTGGTGCCAAACTCTCAGCATGGCTAAGGGGTGTTTTCCAAGAAGGACCAATGAAGGAGAAAATGATTACACTGAGCAAACTTTAAAAGTGCTGAGTGCTTTAAAGCGATCACTTCTGCATTTGCTTTAATAAGAAATGCAAGTATTACACAGCTCTCAGATATCATAAGCTTTCTGCAGGATAAAGTCCCTGCTATGAAAACTGTCATTGCAGTGCTGCTTGATACACATAATTTTTAAAATGGTTGTGTGCTAAGCAGGCTACAGTTGAAGGTAAATAACACCTTTATATTCAATCTAGCTAAGGTTATGACAGGTTTAAAAGCATTACAGTTTAACTTAATATGTTATCACTTTAAAATCCATACTGTAGCAGTAAAAATGCTGCAAAAATGGCCATTTTATGGATATAAATTAGGGTATATTTTCTTGATTCTTACCTGAAAGCAGTTGCATTATGATGGTTCATTTTTGTTTAGAATTGCGGTTCTACAGATCCTTTCTGGGACTTAAGTACTTGCTTCCAAATGTCAGTTTATGAAAGAAAGCACTCTCTAGCCCAGCTGTAGCCTTGTATTATCTTCACTAGGTGTTTTTACTAGCAATATCGGGCTAGAATCTAAACGAGAAAGCCTGGTGAATTTGCTTCTGCAATATGCAAACCATCCACAAGGAGGAGGCTGCTATGCCAGGTCAGTGAACCATGGTGTTCTCCAAAGCAGCTCGTCCAAAAGTAAACTGCCACACTATTCCTTGTATGAAATGTTGCACTTTCAACAATGCAATGTCATTCCACTTGCCACCACTCTCAGCACTCATCTTTTAAATTAACTTAGCACTTTGAAATGTGCCAGATAAGCCAATCTTTAACATTGTTTTCATCTATTTGCAAAAGTCAAGTTTCAAGGATTGCTGTATTAGCACCATGTCTTAGCCTTGAAGCAGGCTCTAATCCTAGAGTTTGCCAAAGTTTGTTCAATTTCTGGTTTCATACGTTCCGTATCCTGCTTCACAGGCACTATGAAATAGCGAGGCTTGTCTAATGCGGAAATTTTGGTTATAAGAAGGAAACCAGGCCTATGGTATGAAATTCTGTGGAAGCTGAATTTTGTTGCCCAAGGATCTGCACACATCCACCTACCCACCCACCCATCTAATGTAAACCCAGCTTTCTTGCACATTAATATTACTGCTACAGAGATGAGCCCTCAGCTCATTGTCATCAAGCTGAAGGCAGGCAATCACTGCAATTTCCCTACGCCAACTAAAAAGGCATCTACTGATACCCTGCCCTGGTCACTGTTTCAACTTCTACTGCCCAACTGCCATGGGAACCCAGAGCCCTGTTGACTGATGTTTGTGAGCAGACAGATAGATATGATCCCTTACAAACAATAAGCAAATGAAACCTTGTGCTCCTGCTGGGAACAGGAGGCTGTGGTTGGAGCTGGGGGAAGCCAGCCTACAGAGACACGGAAGAAACAGGCTGTATGTGTGGCTGCACAGATAAGATGGGAGTCATGGGCTAGGAAAGGCACACGAAATAATGTTGCTAAGATGACCACTCAGTCAATTCACACCAAGTTTATGCCTGACTCATTTATACCATGAAAGGGGAGGGCTGAATGATTGGCCA
Organism: Limnodromus scolopaceus; assembly: GCA_028565335.1. Taxonomy (NCBI): domain Eukaryota; kingdom Metazoa; phylum Chordata; class Aves; order Charadriiformes; family Scolopacidae; genus Limnodromus; species Limnodromus scolopaceus. The sequence goes on along the minus strand of JAOXNO010000020.1, from coordinate 45,307,290 downwards.
CACTTCTGCAATGCATGCCAGCTGCAACCGAGTCTTACCACAGCATCACTAGGGGCTGTGGTGCTGACGGTATGACAGAGGGCTCTGGGGCTCCAGACCCACATCGTAGGGTGCTCCAGGGGCTGACCAAACATCAGGACAGGGACTAGCTGGAACAGGGAGCAACCTCTCTTCCTGCTAAATGCTGGTGGCCATATTTGGAGATGCTCCAGCAGTCCTGGAGAGGTCGTCAAATTCAACCCCTAGCTTTTGCAGGCATTGCATTACATAACCCTTTCCCCATTTTTTTCAGTTTCTGGCTTTAAGTACTTGATTACTCTGAATTCATGCAGTAAAAAGCACAGCAACCAGTTGCATAGTCTTGGAAAACTGACTTCCTCTTTTACGTTCAGCAGTCCCGGGTTCCCACGATTCCCACAGAGTGACACTGCAGTCATGTGTCACAGTGCTTTGTATATTCTCTAAAGACTAAAGACTAGTGATGCTTTTTCTGCCAACAGGATAAAAGTAATCTTTTTACTTTGTAAGCTCAATGAACCTGAATGACTAATGCATGGGTGTCAGCCCTGATCCTGCTCAATGACCTGGTCCGGCTTGACTGCTGCATCTCTCCAGAGCCCTGCTGATCTCCGACTTTTGCAATTCAGGCTGGTAGTCTGGAAAGCAGCAACACAGCTCGGCATATGCTTACATTAACGGTCATGTGACAAGTAAATATTCAGTCTCTTTAATACAACTGGATCTTAGTTTGTCAGACTGGAACCAAGCTATACCTTTTGATGCATTTTTTCACCTCCTCCCAAAAAAAAGCATCCAGTATACTTGTGGAATTACAGTATTTCAGGGTAGTTTTTGCTATTTATGTCGTGGTCTTCTGACTTGTTTCCCTATTTCAGGATGACATAACTGCAAAGAAATGTTTGATGCAAAAATTATCATGTCTTGCTGCTAAAACGGAAAACCTCTCCTCTCTTAGTGAACATTTGCTCTTACCCCCTCATACAATGCCAGCAAATGTTTCTCTCAGCACAAGAGAAGATCAATAATTGTTATTTTAATTTCTTCCATGTTCTGACCTTGCAGACAAACTCAGTGTTTCCTCCTAAAATATCATCAGTCCTGCCATGTCCACTTGCAGAAGAGTCATATATTATTTTCACAGTCATAACAAGCCATACCACTCCAGCACGTGAGGTTATGGAGTTATGAAATAAGGCAGATTATTAGCCAACAGCTAAAGATATGTCCTTTCATTTTCACTTTTAACCATGCTTTAGTTCACCTGTATTCAAAAGGGGCTTATATCTAAAATTCTTAATTAATTCTACCATTGGTCTTGTCGGAAAACTGAAATAATATCTAGAAACACATTTCATAGAATCATAGTTTGTATCAGAATGGGCCTTTAAAAGTCATCTAGTCCAACCTCCTGCAATAAGCAGGCATATCTACAACTAGATCAGGTTTCTCAGAGCCCTGTCCAACTTGACCTTGAATGTTTCCAGGGATGGGGCACCTACCATCTCTCTGGGTAACCTGTTCCTGGGTTTCACCACTCTCATCATAAAAAATTTATTCCTCATATCTAGTCTAAATCTACCCTCTCTCATCTTAAAGCCATTAGCCCTTGTCCTATCACAACAAGCCCTACTGAAAAGTCTGTCCCCTTTTCTTCTAGGCCCCCTTTAAGTACTGAAAGGCTGAAATAAGGTGTCCCTAGAGCCTTCTCCAAGATGAACAACCCCAACTCACTCAGCCTGCCCTCATAGGAGAAGCATTGCATCCCTCTGATCATTTTTGTGGCTCTCCTCTGGACATGCTCCAAGAGGTGCATGTCTTTCCTGTGCTGAGGGCTCCAGGGCTGACTGCAGTACTCCAGGTGGGGTCTCACCAGAGCGGAGTAGAGAGGTAGAATCACCTCCGTCAACCTGCTGGCCATGCTTCTTTTGATGCAGCCTGGGATACGGTTGGCTTTCTGGGCTGCAAGTGCACATTGTTGGCTCACATCCAGCTTTTCACTCACCAGTACCCCCAAGTCCTTGTCAAAGATGTTCTCAATCCCTTCATCCCCCAGCCTGTATTAGTATTGAGGGTCGCCCCAGCCCAGGTGCAGGACCCTGCACTTGGCCTTGTTGAACCTCACAAGGTTTGAAGGGGCCAACTTCTCGAGCCTGTCCAGGTCCCTCTGGATGGCATTCTGTCCCTCAGGCATGTCGACCATAACACTCAGCTTGGTGTCATCTGCAAACTTACTGAGGGTGCACTCGATCTCACTGTCTATGTCATTGATGACATAGATATTGAATAGTATTTGTCCCAGTATGGGCTCCTGAGGGACACAATTTCTCACTGATCTCCATCTGGACATTGAGCCATTGACCACTACCCTATGGATGCAACCATTCAACTGATTCCTCATGCACTGAACAGTCCACTCATCAAATCCACATTTCTCCAATTTAGAGAAGGATGTTGTGGGGTACCATGTCAAAGGCCTTGAAGAAGTCCAGATAGACAACATCCATAGGTCTTCCCTTGTCCACTGTTGTGGTCACTCCATCATAGAAGGCCACTAAGTTGGTCAGGTAGGGCCTGCCCTTGGTGAAGCCATTCTGGCTGCCTCAAATCACGTCCCTGTCCTCCACGTGCCTTAGCATAGCTTCTAGGAGGATCTGATCCATGATCTCCGCAGGCACAGAGGTGAGGCTGACAGGTTGTAGTCCCCAGGGTCCTCCTTTCTACTCCTTTTAAAAACGGGTGCAGTGTTTCCCTTCTTCCAGTTACCGGGGACTTCACCTGACTGCCATGAATTTTCAAATATCATGGAGAGTGGCTCGACAACCACATCAGCCAATTCCCTCAGGACTCTGGGATGCATCTTGTCAGGTTCCATAGACTTATGTATGTTCAGATTCCTCGGGTGGTCATCTGATCTTCTCTTACAGTGGGATGGAATTTGCTGCCCCAGTTTCCCCTTTGGAAGTTTGCTTTCCTAGAATTCAGGGTCCTCACTTTACTCTTTGTCCCTCAGGACTGCAAACTCCACCAGTGCACTGCAGCCCAGGTTGCCTCCAATCTTGACGTCACCAATTAGCTCACTTGCGTTGGTGACCAACAGGCCCAGTATTACATCCCCTCTGCTGGGGCTGTCTATTACCTGGCTTAAGAATTTATCCTCAATGCATTCCAGGAGTCTCCTGGATTGCCTACAGCTCACCGCACTACTTTCCAGCAGATGTTGGGGTGGGTGATGTCCCACAGCAGTACAAGAGCCTGTGAGCAGGATGCCTCCCGTAGCTGGAATAGGAAGGCTTCAACAACAGGTGCCCCTTGATCGCGCAGCCTGTAGTGGAATCCATCAACAAGGTTCCTTTTGTTGCCTCAGTCTCCAGTTCTTACCTATAAGCTTTCAACCTGCTTGTGTCTATTCTTCAGAGACACTGTATTATTACACTATTATTACTCTGTAAGTTCTCTATTACTGATGTGCAGCATCAGTTCAATAATGTGTGTCAACTTTGTGATGCTGGAGATAAAATTCTTCTGATAGTTTCTATGAAACCATGAGTGGTATGGAGAAGATGAAGAAAGATCAATTACTCAGTTTCACATAATGCAAGAACCAGAAGACAACAAATGAAATTTGTAAATGGCACATTCATACTGAACAAAAAGAGGCACCCCATCACATAACCTGGACAGGTTTGAGAGGTGGGCCTGTGCAAACCTCATGAACTTCAACCAGGCCAAGTGCAAGGTCCTGCATATGGGTCAGGGCAATCCCAAGACAAATACAGGCTGGGTGGAGAATGGCTGGAGAGCAACCCTAAGGACAAGGACTTGGGGGTCTTGGTTGATGAGAAGCTCAACACGAGCAAGCAATGTGCACTGGCAGCCCAGAAAGCCAACCACATACTGGGCTGCATCAAAAGAAGCGTGGCCAGCAGGTCGAGGGAGGTGATTTTGCCCCTCTACATGGCTTTGGTGTGACCCCACCCGGAGTATTGTGTCCAGCTCTGGAGCCCCCAACATAAGAAGAACATAGACCCGTAAGAGTCAGTCCAGAGGAGGGCCACAAAAATGATCACCTCTGCTTTGAAGACAGGCTGAGGGAGTTGGGGTTGTTCACCCTGGAGAAGAGAAGGCTCTGGGGAAATAGTATTGCAGCCTTCCAATACCTAAAAATGGTTTACAGGAAATCTGAAGAGGGACTTTTTACAAGGGCATGTAGTGACAGGACACAGGGTAATGGCTTTAAACTGAAAGATGGGAGATTTACATTAGATATTAGGAAGATTTTTTTTTACTATGAGGGCGGTGAGACACTTGAACAGGTTGCCCAGAGAAGTTGTGGATGCCCCATCCCTGGAAGTGTTCAAGGCCAGGTTGGATGGGGCTTTGAGCAACCTGGACTAGTGGAAGGTATCCCTGCCCATGGCCAGGGGTTCGAACTAGATGATCTTCCAACTCTATCTGTTCTACAATTCTATGACAACTAATGTGTCCAAGTCAACAGCAAAACAATTTTTCAATGCGATATTAATGAACTACAGCTTTCTGATTTTCAAAACAAACAGTTTAGAAAATATCAAATTCCACTTTTAACCCCAAGTACCCTGGGCTACCAGGGCAAAGAAAATTTTAAAAATACTGGCCTATACAAGTCTGTACCTTAGCCGAAATCCTAACTTCCATTTGTTTTTTTAAATAGGATGTTTGAGATGTAAGATAATGGAATGCCAGCTGAACTGCACAGTCAATATCAACAAGTAGCAGTCACTCGAGTGCAGACTCTGAAACACAGAAGCCAGTTTGTGTTCACTAGGAAATCTCTACTCTTGATGTCAAGTCTGTAAGCTATTTCTCAAGTACTAGAGATCACAACCCTTTCCCATATTTATTTTACTGAAAACCACATTTTTTTTTTCAAATTTACTGTAGGTTAACGTAGCATGTCTGGCTCTATCAGTCATGTCAAATTACATCACAGGAGAAGAGGGGAGCAACAGAGCTTGGTTTCTAGCTTTACTTCTCCCTCGTGAGTCACAAATGTGTTTCTATAACGTACACTGCATGGGAGCACCACAATGTTTAGTTGAAACATCTCAGATGTTCCAGATTTTTGAATTATGTTAGATAGCCTCTCTCCCTTTCCCTGCGTGGTTAATTTATCACATGGCTTAGAAATACCAAGATTAACAAACTGCCACACATATGTAAGGCAACAAAGTGAGAAGAGTCTTTAGTTTCACCAGTCCTAAGAATATGGGCAAACCTACTGAGTTCCCACATCCTTCCTGCAAGTTAAAGAGGTTTTTTTGAACCATCAGTGCAAAAGGGAAATAAGTAAGTCAATTATTTTATGTCAGCTATTTTGACTTGTTCACAGACTACCTGTATGATGCTGGGCAAGTCATGTCAGATCAAATCTGTGAACTACTGACTGCAGTAGTTTGAGTTTGGAGAGTTTGGAGGGTCTCCAAAGAGAGTTTGGAGATGTACTCTGTCTAGCCAGAAGCATCAAGATGGCAGAGGAAGGTTTCACGAATTCAAAGGAAGACCAATAATCTTACTATTTCAGATTCCAGAGAATTAGTAATTGCTCTTTTCTGTGAAGACTTATCTCTATCTGCCTAAAGAGCAACGGAGTAGTATGACTGCAACCACTATCCTGATACCTCTTCAGTGCCTGCACTGGGAATGTCTACACTGATAGTGTCAACAGGCCAATCTTAGTCTATGCAGATTGACAACCACATTGGCCGGGACCTGACAGAGGATAAATTATACTGGTCCTCAGCCAGATGCTAATAAACCAGACAATGGCAAGGTCCTCGTGCTCATTTTCCTTCTCTTCTGCAGTCTTTATGATGTTTTCTTCTTTTCACTTTCTCTGGGCCATAATTTGTTTATATAAACTGGAAAACACAAGATAAAAGTTTCACTAAAATAGAACAGAAAAAATTCTCTGTTGTTTTCCTTCCCTGAATTCTAGTTTTTGTCTCCTCACTTGTAGCATGACATCATTCTATGAGTTGAAACAGGCCTTATCTGAAATGAGGCATCCATCAAACAACATGCAATACGAGCATTAAAAATACCAGTAACTGCTACGACTGAAAAAAAATATTACTCCTTCCTATTGAACTTGAAAAATTCTAAACTGTTCTTATCAAATTCATATGTTGAATTGTTCCTCAAGCTATGCTTAAAGTATTGTTCTTGGACATAAGAGCCAAAATGTAGCCCAAGCAGTGATGAAATCATTTTATAGCTCTTGGCTGAATTTCTACACTGGTGTAAAGGGAGAATTTATACCAGCAGAGGGCTTGGAACCACAAAATCGGGGTTTTGGTTTTATATTTGGGTTTGGGTTTTTTTTCTTAATTCTTTTCAGTGCCTGTTTCTACCATCAGCACTGTCATTTTCCATTATACAGCGTTGTGTATGCAATGGCCTTTGGAATTCACATGACTGTGTTTGTTTAACACCGAGCTGTAAATTCTGCCTGAGATGCTGAAGCATCTTTCCTTCTGCCTCTAAACTGAGACCAGATAATCTCCTGACATGCAAGCATTTGCAGGTGTCAGTCTAGTGACAAATACTCCTTAAAATTCCCCTGAGTGGAACTACTCCCTCATGGCACGTCATCAGTGTGGAGGTTTGGCTTTCTGACATAAAGCCTGGGAAACAGAGGAAGATCACAATCATCTTTGAAAGGATTTAGGACTCTGCACCAGCACTGCTGCGGTTCAGGTAAGGGCTTTCTGAAGATTTAGCACATAGTGACTTACTCCACACCACACCACAGACTGCGCAACATACTCACATCCTTCACCAAACGCTAGTGATGTATGGACAAAGGAGAAGAGGTGGGTGGGAAAGACATCCACAACTACACCTACTATTCCTGCTTTCCCTCACACATTTTCAGTGCCCCAAAATGTATTCTGAAAAACCTTTTACCTCCTCCTAGGATGAAGCTACTCCTTACTTTAACCATGCAGTACTGAGGTAGCTCCTTCCTCATGCATGCTTACCTTCCTCTCTGGATGAGTAAGAATACTAAACATTGAGTCCTCTGCTCGCTGCACTGCTGTAACTATAATTAATTCAAAATTAATGCATAAATGTAATTTTAGATTCACTGCTCAAATAAAAGCAGGATCTGCAGTAAAACTGAGAGCTCAAAGGTTAGAGGCCCCGTTTTTTTAAAAACAGGCCACAATTTTACAGCAAAGTAGTTAGGACAGTCATTTAGTTTTTGAGATCTGTATTGTTAAAAGTGCAGGTCAACTCTATGATCTTCAATATAAATCTTACATGCAGCATCCCAGATTCCAGAGATGCCTAGATTCAAGGAGGTCCTGGAGACATTCAAAATAAGCCAAGTAGGAAGGGAATGTCTCCTATTGTTAAGGCAACATATTTCCATTTGTTTGGGGGCTTCTGAGACTGTCTACAGCCCCAGTGTTTTGGACAATTCAGGAATACTTTGAGCTATGACTCCCAAATCAATCTCTGAGAAAATCTGGTACTAAAACAAGTCATATTTAAATTAAGCTGGCACAAGTTTTTTGACCTATGCTTGTATAATGCCTCAGTCAATGAAGTCCTGATCTGCTTGGGGCTTCTACACAACCTTTCAGTACATGCCATACATAATAACACTTTTTCTAGCCACTTGTAAAGAATTACAAATGGGCTCACCATAGCAGATGTGCTTTCATTTGTTCATATGATAGTGGGTTACTATAGCCCTAATACTGTTTGTGAGTCTTTGTACTTCAGCATATTTTTCATCTGCATCAAATGAAAACTTTTGAAATATTGTTCCATAGAGCCTGCATTTCCTTTTAAAGTCATGCTACTTTATAATACTCTTTGGACATATTTAGGATGATCCACACAGAGTATTATCAAATGGACTCAATGATGTTCTTATTAAAATGTTATGTGCTTCAGGCCCTAGTGGATAGTTTTCTTTGTCTTCTTGCCAGGCAAATCTATTATTCTTTCTGTATATTAGGCTGTCACCTTCACCTAACCCTGCATCCTGGCCTCTGGATCTTGTATCCATCAGGATATTTTCATTTTATGGTTCACCATGGCCTACAGGAAGGGGGTGGTTCTGGGTTCCCATTAGCCTTGACCCCATACCTAGGCTGCAGCCTCACTTTATTTTCCTTTCCTCTCTGTCAGAGAGGAGTTCCCCTTCAAGACACTTCAGAGACTGAGCTAGCTAAGATGCTTTTGTTAACAAAAAGCAGATGCACCACTAAGTTCTCTCCTGAAAGGATCCTCCTCCTACCATAATGATTTTGAGTTTGGAAACCCACTGTATTGTGCAAGACCCATTCTGTACGAGTGCTCCAGCTTTCCAGAACATATGAAATGAGTGTTATTCAAGTTTCATGTTTATTTTATCAGCTGGCTTATCACTGACTGGCTAACATCCTAAGGGAGGGTGCCTGGCATGGCAGTTCCATGTGAATACTGACATTTTAAATTAATAGCCTCCAAACTGCTGAGCTGTTTGAATGGCCTCCAAACTGTTGAATTTCATCTGTTTAATCTGCTTTTCAATTCTTTTGAATACTTTGCACAGTTATCCCTGTATGAGTGATTGGGTGTTCTGTTGCTGAGAACCGTAAACAAGGTAGTGAAGGAATTGGATTAATGCAAGATTGTGAAGACTCCATCATAAAACGTGTGCCACTTAATTTTGACACTCTACTTACATCTAGTTACATAGGACATTAGCACGATAGTAGATGCAATACAGTGTGTTTTGGTAAGAGTATACTCAAGTATTACTGGCATCTCACTGTTATGGTCAGTATGACACCTTTGCTGGAAAGCGAGAGGTGGCTTCGGTTTTCTGTGAGGATTGTTGAACTAGGTAAACAGCCAAGTGGTAGTTAGCCATTTGAAACCCAAAAATAATGCTACATGTACTTTCTTTTGCCTGTTTTGAAGAGGTAACAATGAGTATCATATGTTAGCCACTACAGACCATGCTTCTATCAGACAGGTATTAAGTCTGACAATTCCTGAACAAAATTCAATCCGACTTCTTACTCTTTAAAGTCAGACAACTTCTCAGCATCCATGTTCTCCTGTGACAAGCCTGACACAATAATGGCAGAAGGAAGTTCTTGTCTCCAAGACTTTCTTGGATCTAGAGAAAGCAGGGGAGAACTTTTAAATGAACCTAATATGGGTTACTCCCCATGATGGGCACTTACTCAAATAAGGTCCTCTTTACACTCAGCAGGACCACTTTAATGAAGCATCATCTACTAAACAAAGCAACAGTTCAACAGCCTGCTCTGGGGAATGGGGAAAGGAATGAAGATGAATACCAATAGAATTGAAAAGAGTGTGTTGGGAAGGCAGGACCACAGAAAGTTTACAGGAGCTTGGTAAAAAGCAAAATGGTCACAACCATAGACCAGGGCACGCAGGAATGGATGACCAGTCAGCCTTCTATTGATTGCAAAGCATCTCCAATAAGCAAGCACACAACCAGTCATCAGTGAGCACTATGTCCCACACAGCCCTCTTACTTACAGCATGCAGTCCCCTTATGGATAAGCTGAAACCTGGGAAGACTCTTTCAGCCCTAATCTTGCATGTGCCTTTCAGTTATTTCAGTAAATATCCAGCAACATTAACAGCCTCCTGCAGAAAGTGATTTATGGTCAAAACAGTGTCAAGTTATGAGAAGCCTCAACCCTTTTCTTCTTCAGCAAAGGATACGCAATATTCAGAAAGAACACTGCTGAAATAACACAATATTCAGAATAAGAATAATAAATATCACTTCACCTCTCCAGCACAAAAACTGCAGTTTCCTTGCTCATTCATTTTTCTTCTGTGAGAGAGACACAGGGAATAAAAGAGTGTAAGGCAGAACCAGTACCTTCTCTAAAAGACCACAGAGACAGCTTTTGACTGCCCTGCAGGACCACATGGGCCCTTACTGGCAGGAGACAAGGCAACTTCCACTGGCTCCTGGAGGATTTCACAGGTTGTGAGCAGCTGTCAGAAAGCCCTGATGAAATTGTGCTTTTCAGCTGTCGCTACCAGAAATAGGGCTTTCCCCCGAGTCAGGGAGCAAAGCCTCTTGGGGTGAGCTTCTGGGCTCTCCCTAGGTAAAACTCAGGCAGAGGTTTGGGAAAAGAACCACAGCATGCAGACTGACCCCAAATTTCTACAGCTCTTGGGATTATGTCGGCCACTATAGGGAGCTGTTCGCTCCAAAACGGTTAATGCATTTGCATTCCGTCTTGCAGCAGAAGTACAGCTTTTGGTTATTCCAGGAATTTCTTTTGCAATGTCTAACACTGGGCCAATGATCCTTTATCATTACTATCCATGTCCTTGCTCTCTGAGAAGCCTAAGTTGAAATACATAACTGGCAAGTTCAGGACCTGTAAATATCTTCATAATTTCTGTTCAAGGCTTACATTCTATGATCAAGCTTTATATGATCAAGTTACTGTACCCTTTCTGCTGATTATTAGCACTGGGATGGATGCCAATCACTACAATGTATTTGCCACAAACTCACCTCCAGAATAGTTAATTTTAACATGACATAATCATGGAAGAATCTTCTTATAATTGTCAAGATTTAAAGATACTTAAATTTTAACGTTTTATGTTAATACTAAAAAATCCTATCACTGTTAATATTAATTTTTATAATAATAGATCTTATGTATGCAAAGAAAAAGAAAAATACACTAACTTAATTGATAAATAGAGCTGCATCTGTAAGCATTAGCTCTGATGCAGGTTCTAGAATTCAGATTTTTTCTACTACTCTAAAGAAACGGATAATATTTTTTTAATTGTGCAATGGTATCCAGAAGCAGTTCATGTTGAACTGAGCCCTAGACCTTTTTGTTCTGTATTGGAAATACAATGAAGAATAAAGAATTATCTCTGTAAAGGAAGAGATGGTTTTATTTAGTCTAAGGACTAATTGATAGAAGATTCACAATAACTCTTGACTATCATGTTAATACATTGTGTTCCAGAAGTATCAGGAGTACCAGAGTGTCAGCTAAACAGAATAAGACTCAACAAGGCAGCAGAAAAGTTCACCTGTTACTTCTTCTGGACTGAGAATATCTCCCCTTAAACTTCTCTTCCCCAAGAAATCCAAACTGATTTATACAAACTTCTTCCTAAGCTACTTATAGTTGCCTTGTTAATCTACTCAACAAATCCACAGTGGTCAAAAAATAGAAATTCTGCTCTTTGTGAGAAGTATCGATGTTTTGAAATGCCTTTGATTCTGTATCAGACAAAAGTACTGAGTGTTTTCACAAAATGAAATATTTGGAATAGTTTCAAGATGAAATTTTGAAATGAAAAATCTTAGTGTTTTCCAGCAAAATAAAACAGCCAGATGCTCCCAAAAGATTTTACTCTGAATGGGAACTTAAAACAAAATGTACTCAGACAATTAAAAATAAAATGTGACTGATACTCAATTTAGGTCATATATTCTACTGCATGTTTTTTGATATTGTGCATCCTCTAAATTGGTTCTGAAGTGAAGCAAAGACCTAAAGTGGTCTGGTAAGAAAAATCTCAGCAGTGTCTGCTGCTGGAAGGCTGGGAGGTGGAAGGGAACATTATGTTACTGGAGGGCAGCTTCCTGCAGATGGTGGCACCTCCTTGAATATGAGGAAGCCCAACATCCAGGGGATTCCCAGTGTGTTTCAAGGTCTGGGCAGCTTGGCACGGTGAGAGGCTGGCAGGGGCATGAGGAGTAGCTAAATGCAATACCACTTGTCTCTAAATTATGTCCGTTATTACTTCCAGGAGGAATTCTTCTGTGGTCAAAACTGCTCCATGTACAACTCAGATACTCAAGATCTGCTCTGAGGTAAGGCATGTTTTACAGAGACTCACAGGAGAAAAACAAACAAACAAAGCTTCACACAAGATCAATAAGCCATGTCTTAAAACAACTGGATCCCAGATAAAGCACTAAAACATACTATAGGGAACAAACATATATTGGGAAGGCAATGGATTATTTTACAGCCCAAGCAAAACCAAGTAACAACAAAATGATTAATTAATAGGCAAATCCTTCTGAAATTTCTCTCGGCAGATTCTTTCCATGGAAAGAAACGATGGGAGAAA
>JAOXNO010000020.1:45268747-45285372 GCA_028565335.1 Limnodromus scolopaceus | reverse complement strand
AAACAATTGCAACACTGATATGTTATCAAAGAGTATCTGGCAATATATTTAATGAACAGTCTTTAGTTTCCTAAAATTCTATCACCAAAAAAAAAAAAAGAAAAAGAGAAAGAAAATTAAAAAGAGAAAGAAAATGAGAGCGATTTCTTTGCCCTGATTTCTCTTCTGTGTACACCATTAAATCCAGATTTATAGAGGCATAATCTTGCAAGTAATAAAATAATTTGAAGGACTCCCTTCACATGGACACCTTGGAATGGACAAAATGATGTTATAAAATAACCTGCTGAGGGAGGATCAGACTGCATCACATTTTACATATCAGTTGAAAAAAATCCCAGCTTACATTTCCAAAAAAACATGTTTACTTCATGGTATGGCATTCAAGGACCGGATTACAGGCTGACGTGATTATTTTTTTTTTTTCACCCTTTAGATACAGCAGTTGCAATTTACAATTAATGAGGATAAAGGTAAAAATCCTGCCCCCAGTGATGTCAATGCCAGTTTGCTCATTGGTCTGGAAGCAGGACAAATTTTTATTCTTTGAATGTGTACCAGTGTCTTTCTGTCTTCTATTAAAATTGTATAGGCTCCAAAACTAACGGCTTAGATCACATTCATTTTCAATAGCAACAGAAAAAAAAATCCAGTATTTTGTGGTCTAAAGTGTCACAATCTCAGGGTTTCTTTACCTCTAAATGGCTTCTACTCTATTTTATTTTCACTATGTACTTCTTTATTACAAAGGCTTGTTATTTTTTGAAGATCTGGATTTGCAGCCTTTTACTCTACTATCAAAAGTCTCCCACTATAGCTCTTCCTTAAAGTCCTGGCTTCTAAGCATGTGATTATGTGAATAACTAAAAAGACATTAATTTAAAAATGTTCACTTCCAGGACTCATGGTTGTGGAGAAAAGCTTGAATACAGCTACGTGGAACAGAGGACTGAAGTAGGGTCTGATGACCCCCAAATATCATGGGTGACTACCATTTAAGCTTCTTCCAAAGTGTACCCATCACTACCTTGTAAGTACTTGGGCTTCTTTGTGCTCTGCGTTGCTCCCGTTGAAATAGCTTTTCCAGACTAAGTTTTTATGCTTGGAAAATTCTCACTTACACTCTCAGCCATACCAGTGCGTACACATTGTTTTTGAGACAGTAATGACCTTTTGACTGAATAGCTCTTTAGCCTCCTGATTATACACATCTTGTCCCATTGTATTTCTTGTTCACAATTTTTGCCCTTAACAAAAGCGCCCAGGAATGTAAAGACACTTTACAGAACCCAGCATTTATTTGCTTGTTTAAAAAATTTAAGTTCTTATGACTTGTTGGGTAAGGCAGTGATTAATCTAATGATTTCTTTTAATAATTAGAGCTAGCAATGTTGTAGCATTCCTGGTGTGGAAAAAAGCACATGTATTTTCTGTAATATTACTGGCAATGGTTTGGTCTCATCTACATCAGCAAGGATACACATTCTTGAAAATCGTTGCTGACAGTTCATCAGTTGCCTCTTTAACCTGGGGCCTACCACACCACTGTTCTTCATGACTCAACTCTGAATAAGGTGGTTCCTGGTCACACAATGCATACAGGAATGCAGCTCCGCAAACAAAACCAAACTCAGTCAGTCTTTCCTCATAATTTTCAAAAAGGAAAAAAAAAAAAGGCACAGCAAATTGAAAGTGTGATTATTCCAGGTGAAATCAAGAGTTAAAATACATTGAACAGCAAAGACAGAAGATAATTTGAGCAAAGTTATGCTTCTATAGGCTTTAAACTAAGGCTCATCTACTCAGCCTGTTAAACTCCTGACCCACACAAATATGTGCTGGGGAATAGCTGGAAAACAGACAAGATAACTTTTATGTCTCATTGGAGAACAACACAAAGATATAAGACTAAATGAGGGAATAGTTTTGAAACTTCATTTGCATCACCTCTCAGAGTTGGTACAGCTATCTGAGCATTTCAGTGGGTCTGACTATGGTTCCAAACCAAAGACATGAGACATCACTACCGCAATATCAAACCTTGGATGAGAAGAACTGGAGAAGAGAAGTAGGAACTGACTGTATACTGAATTTAATGCAAGCCTTTCAAATCCGCAAAGGCTGGACAGCAGCTTTGCAAAGGATACTGTTAAGGGATAAATAAATAGAAAGTTCTGAAAGTAAATTCAAGGGTATTAAGCTAGGTATGTTTCTTGAAAGCATTTCAGTACAATGGGAAGAACGAAGTTACTTCCCACTCATGTGGCTTTTCTTCTGCAGATTTGTTTACCTAACTCATAGAGACAGAAGCATTTGAGTCACCATGGTATTTTCTTTTTTTTTTTTTTTTTTAATCTGTTTGTGATATCAGAGGCATATTCCCTTACTCACCTTAAATCAGGCCTTCATCTCTTTCTAAAGTTAGGCCACAGAGGCTTGACAGCATTTTGTAAGTGTTTTGGTTCCATTTTATCTAAGACTAGATTAATGCAAAGATAAGTTATCTCTGAAGTCTAATTACAAAGTTCGTGAGCCTGCAAGATGGAAAATCACCTCAGCTCTGGGGTGAGAGAGATGGAGAGATGTTCCTGAAAACTTCTGAAAAAATTCAGTATTGTTCATGATGTCTGATATTGAAAAGGCTTCAGAACGGTATTTGCATTACAACTACACAGGTAACCTAAAGTATGTCCATGTTCTCTGTCACCAATGCCAATAGGGTCAGATTGACCCGTCTTTGCTAATGATTTCCCTTCCTCTCCACATTGGACAGGCCACATGCAAACTGCCTGCCTGGCCAGGTCCTCCATCAGACAGCTGAAGGACTCGGAGAGCAGCGAAGATCTAAGTGACCTGCAGTAACACACACTGCTTCTCTTGTTCTCCATTTCCACGCGCCATCAGTAGCTCTTTGCTATGCGTGCAGCAATCTACAGAGCCAGACTTGTAGGCTTTGCTCTGTTACTAGCTGAGGCTGTCCTCTTATCCTCTCAATCCATCCTGTTACACATAGCACTTCATAGTCTAATTGTCTAGTTCTTCCTTTCTGTGCTTCCTGAGTTCTGTGAGCCAGAACAGTGCTCGTTGCCCTTTGAGCCCAGGAAAAAAAATAATGCATATTTAGGAAAACTGCCTAGCAACTGCTTTCCTTATTGCAAGGAGAGAGGCTATTTGCATAATAAAACTTTCCAGCTGGAAGCCTGCAAAGACTCTGCCGGGAGCTGATTCTGTGATCGGTTCTCAAAGAAGAACTCCAGTTCAGTCCTGCTCCGAGCGGTTTCTCTGTGCTGTCCCCACCACCAGTGGGGGTGGTGGCATGGTTGCAAAAGGTGCACCAGTACATAGCAGCAGCCAGGAGCTGCCACTCCAGTTTCTGACTGTGCTCACAGCGCTCCCAGAGATCTTTTCTCATTTGGTTCCCACATCATCTTTCCCTCACACTGTGTGCATCATACATCACAAAGTCAACAGCTTCAGCTACTAACCTTTGGAGTTCTGTCATTTGCTTTGCAGAATTCCTGCCAAAAGTGACAATCTGTAGCACTACAGTACAGTATCTCTCTCTCCAGATATTTACACATGGTTCCTCCCCACAATTACTAAATGGCGGTAATGGTCTGCACAAAGACCTGGCCCAGGACGAAAAACTACAGAAATCACTTCATCATTTCTCTTGCCGTTCTATACCTGGTCTCTAGAAAATGTTGTTTGTAAACTTTTCACTTTCTAAAGCTTCAAACAAAACATTGGCTCTAGTAAAGTCAACAGAAAAAGCCTCCACCAATCTTCCAACTACAATCCAGCAAATTGTGAACACCATTGTGATGGAGGACATGGCCCTCATGCACTAAACATCAAAACAGCAGCCAAATCATTTCAGCACCTGCAAAAATGGCTTTGTAGGGCTGTGCTGATACTTAATGGAATGAGCCGATTTCGATCAGAGTTCTGCAAAGCTCTCCAAATTGCAGTTCGTAAAGCTAATTTCAATGTGTGAATCATTGCTTTCCTGCAATTTATATCCATATGTGTGGTTATTTTTGAGAATGATTCAGTTTTGTATATATAATTTTAAAAGGACTTTTTAAGTTAATGAACATCTGTGCTAAGAGGCCCTCAACAGAAAAGCTTGTGTCAGCCACCGGTGATGCTGACTGTGTAAACTTCCTGTTATTCTACAGGCATGCATATGGATCCTAAGGCTCTTACTAACTGCATACAGCAGGAGTAACCCTGCTGAAAAGCACAGCATTAAAATGCTTTAAAAATGGGGTGGGAAACCCAAAATTTTATCCTTGAAAACTGTAATATCCAGTTTATAACAAATTTGGGACCAAACAGTAAATTCTCAAAGCTTTGAACAGAAGCAAACAGAGGGAAAATTTCCATTTGAAAATTTCCAAACACTTTGATTACATTTTTGATCTATGTACATTCCAAGCTTTTAGCTACACTGCAGTTCAACAGGATTTCTGCATTTTCTGGCAAATGGATGGACTGGATGGACTTATTTTCTCAAGATGAACCTATTTCTTGACATCCTGCATGAGAACTACGCTGGTGTAAATCTAGTGGGGGTGGATGTACAAAGGAATAATTAGACAACCAAATTCAATGGGTAATCAAGTAACTGTTCACAGAGGCAAGGTCACTCTGTTCTAGTTCGTCTTTTAATCAGCTCAATTTTTCAACCTAGTCATTATGTTTTTCTGTTTCTGCATTCTCTACCCTCTTTGATCTCACAGACTGAAGGAGAATGTGCTCCACGAGCTGTGGAGCTGGCTTCCCACTCGCACATTTCACGTGAGAGGGCTTAAATCTGGCAAAACAAAGTATTTTCCAACCTCCCAGTTAAAAATCTCATTTTCTGTACTACTGTCTTGTCATTAACCCTGCAAGACAGAGTTTACTAAGAACTAACTTAAATGTAGCACCCTACATATGCTATACATCTGGTGTTCCTTCTCCTAGCACTATTATGGAAAACGTTCTGGTACTCCCCTCTTAGGACCTGTGTCAGTAAAAACAGATGGAACCAGAACTATAAGACCAATGACCCTGGTGTGAAGGTGATGAGAAAACTTCACTTGGGATGTGACTACATCTGTAACCATGCTAAAAAAGAAGGAACTGAACTTGCTTCAGACAAAGCTGAATTTGGACTCTCTGTGTAGAGCTGAGCAGGTTAGAAAACTACAGTTTCAGACAAAACACCAGCAGTCAGGGATGTGTAAGCAAGAGCTGGAGAAAGAGCACGCTTCCTGTACACAACTGAATATACTCTGTCATGGACAAGTAGTAACAGGCAACAAGCCATGCTGCTCATCCTTTAGCATCAGGGTAACGCCATGACCGGGTGTACAGAAGTTTCTAGATGCTGCCATTGTGGTGACCTTTACAAAGCTCCTAAAAGCTCTTCAAAATCATTAGGCCTAATTCTGTTTGCAATTATGTTAAGTTCAGACTTACTGCACTGACTTCAAGGCAGCTAGTTCGGATTTACATCTCTCAAGCTGGCCTGTTATTTTCTGTACTGTTTCCAGTTGCATGAAATCATCTGTGCATGTCCTCCAGGGCTGTTGGAACCCTCTGTCCTCCCCAGCACTATACATGATGCAATGAGCCTCTGACGGAGGAGGAGAGCCGAGAAGTCCATGTAGGGAAGCAGATAATTTCCTTTTGAGCAATGCATGCAAAAATAGCAGCTAATAAAAAGCCTTCAAACTGTGCCTTCAAACTGTGACAATTCAATACACACACCTACGAAGACGCCTTGACAAGCTGCTTGACTTCTCAGTAACTCTTTCTTGTTTTCTTTAGTGCAGCCTCCTCCAAACTCCCCCACACAGGTATTCATCTCTGTAGTGATAGCTGAGACCTGCAGGTGTTTGCTGCTATTGCCCTTTCAGAATAGACAGACACTTGTTCCTCACTGTAAACATTTGTATCGTGGTGCTTGCCTGGCTAGTTACAGCCCAAATAATGATAAAACAGCCTTTTCTTTTTTTAGCCCCTTGCTGTCATGCATTAATTCTCTTTGCAAATAGGCATTTGGTACTGGAAATAGCTTAAGTGAAATCACTCTCTGGTGACTATTTTACTAGCACTATCTTTTAGCAAGTGTTTTATATAGAGGGTCACCAGAAAAGTGTATTATGTGGTTACCAGAAATACAGTACTCTACAGTATTAGGCTCACACATAAAGGAAGGACTGTGCCTAGCCGGCAAGATGTTCTTTGCCATTTCACTGTTCTAATACTAATGTTATTTCACTGTCTTCAAACTGCTACTCTGGCTTTGCTAAGCAACAGTGGAAATCAGCATCCGGACTATTTGCTGAGGACTGTAATACTTCAAGTGTTACAACAGTTTCTCAAAAGGGTTTTTGACCTTTTTATGTAGAGAGAAGGTCTGAAACCTGGGTATTTTTAAAATTGGCCTGGAATAGGGAATTGTGAATCCTTAGTTTTTCTGAAAGTCTTCCTGGGAGGCTAAGAAGTGTAATAACTTCTCATGTTTTACCTGAAAGTGCATGGGAACTCTATGTTTTAAAAAGATATCCTTTCCTGAAATACTCACTTAATGTTAGCATTAAATTGAAGTGATCAAGAAACAAAACATTAAGGAATGAAGCCACAAAAACCCAGGAAACTTCCTTAAAAATCTTTCTCACTTCTTCAGCTGTTTACTTTTGGTACCATGATTATGTTTTTTTAGTTCTTTACTCACCACCAAATTAGACAAGACCTGAATTTTAATTTAAAAAAAAAAACAACAAAGAAAAAAACCCAACAGCCCCCAAAGCAGCTAAAAATAAGAGAGAGACAACAGTCTTTCTCAACCACTAGAAGTACAAAATGTGCCAGTATGAACTGCAAAGTCATTCACTGAGGGATTGAAACAAAAAACTTCCAAATAAAAGGGATGTTCTTCATTTGGAAAGAGTGGAAGAGAGAGTGGCCCAGGGCACTGTTTAACAATACAGTGACTGCGTGCCAATGACATAGTCCATGTGAGTCTAGGATGTACCGTGCAGCGCATTTTCATTAGAGGCTGGGAAGCACCTCTGATCCAAGAGCAGGCAAAATCTTATTTGGAAAGTACTGCACACAGTCCTAGTGATGTCTGTACCAGAAAAAGACACAAAACTGCTGTTTCATACACTGAAAGTCATGGGAGAAGGCTACTGTGAGGAGAAGAAAAATGAAGAACCTTTTCTCCTGACAGCATGCCTTCTTTAACCATCCAAAAGAGTCTAGGAGGGGACAGGAGTACTTTTTCTAAATATACTTTAGATGTAAAGGCTAGGAAAGGAGGAGAATAAAGTGATCAAGTGGGTGAACGTTCATCGTGAGTTAATTCAGGTTACTGATTAAAAATAAAATTTGTATTTTACAAGGTTGTAAATTTGTATTTACAACCACGAGGTTGTGGAGAAAGCCCTGGCGGCAGGATCCTGCTTATTTGCAACATCCACTTTGATGGTAGGGGCTGTGTGACAGAACAGGAATGATCCAGGAGTTAGAAATTCAAGCTTCAGAGACACAAGACTGCTGCTATCCAATTTTGTGTTATATCCAAGAGACATTTGAGAAGAAGCTTGTCGGTGTTTTTCATGCTGCTCCATATTTATTTATCTAAATAAAGTCTTCATGACTTTCATTGGGCTGCCTGCATTTTTACTTCCCCTCTTGCTGGCTTTGAGTGAACTTCAGTTCCTACACATATCTGAGGTATAAAGGACAGGTCGCAGGGCCAGATGTACCCTGAGGGGTGTCACCAAACCCCAGGAGTGCCAAAGACTGGTGCAGCTGGCTCGAACACTCATAGTGTTATACAGTTTGCCAGTTCAGAAGGTAATTCTCACCGAGACAGACTGATGGGGGTTGCTGTCATCTCCTGTTGTGTGTCAGGGGTGACTGACTTTCAAAGATCTCTCAGGAATTTTTGCCAAACATTTCTCTTTAGGGGTTCACTACACTCTTGACACCTTTGACATCTCCTCTTCTTTTCCCCTGGAAGATTGGAATTTTTAGGAGGTTTGGTGCCTTACATAGAAAGGGCTAAAGTGTTAATGACTATGGTAGTTTTCCATGTGGCTTGAGGAGGTCTGAGGTTCTTTTAGCTCCTGCTGCTTTAACACCTACTGCTTGGCTTTCTGCAAGAGTGGAAGGCATGGACTCGGTAACCTATGTTACTTCTTCCAATCCTACACGCTGTGTTCTCTATAAATAGCAAAACATGGCACAAAATATGCAGAAGATTTTAAAGAGACCCCCCCAGGTCACTGACCTTTATACTGAAACACATCCTCTTGGGTTCTTCTGCCCCATCTGTGCCAGAAGTGGAGGAAACTAATTTGTGACTTATGAACCTCTCTGTCCCTTTTGGGCTAGTTGGGCCTAAAGGAAGGTGGAAACCTCACTAATAGCCCCAGTCTTTTGACAGATCCTTGTGTTGTTTGTACAAAAGGAGGAAAGAAGTCCTTATTTTATCCACTGTTCCTTGTGATGTTGCATAAAGGCAAGTTATACAATAGCTAAACAGGGATTACACAACTAAAGTCCGTAAATCTAAATCAGAAACAGAGTCTCTATCCTGCAGTGGACAAACATAAAAATGTGGAAGGGTGAAATTCTGGTCCTAATGAAGTTAATGGCAAAGCTCTTCCTTGTTCTGGTGAGATCACAATTTCACCCAAAATCTTGGCTCAAGCCTGAAGTTGGCTGACCAAGCTGGATATTTAGAGCATATCCCTGTTAAGTTTTTCCAAGTACTGGGATAAAATGACCTTGACCTCTTCCCCCCCCCCCCCAAGTTTTTTTTTAAGTTTTTTGCTTATGACAAAGAAATGCAGAAAAGCATTTTACAGTCGAGTAGCGAGCAACCATTTGCAAAACTGAACTGGAAGCCTAAGAAGGGTCTGATACACTATCTCTCAGTGCAAGAACAAATATTAGCAAAGTATTTGTTCCCATGCTTCAGTGTCAATATTTTAAGCCACTGAAAGCTGCTGCTGAGTCACGCTACTTGGGTATCAGAGGGAAAGGTGGGAAAGCCTGACCTGTAGGGGTTGGGAGTCCAAACAACAAAAAACAGGCATCAACAAAACAAATAAAAGCCCTGAAAATTATGAACCTGAGACCTAAGCTCTGCAAGTAAATAACTTTGTGAAATGATCCACTGTGCTACAAGGCCTGCAGTGCAGCAGAGTGTTGCTGGAGCTGTTTGGCACACAGACCAAACTAATTACTTGACAGTTGTTTTAGGTTGGCCTGAGGTGGACAGCAGTGCTGGGTATGAAAAGCCACTGCAGTTTCTTCATGTTGCCAGGCTCATCTGGTCTGACTATTGAAAATTATTGCTGTTACACTGAATGCTAGCATGTACACCAGAGTTCCCCCTTCCCCTTGCACCCCTGCCAAGATTCCTGTCTGATAAAAAAAAAAGGAAAAAAAGAACAGAGGAGAAAAAGGAAAGCTTGTGCAATCACAGCCACACATCACATGTATTCCCAGCCCAAAGGTTATTTCTCTGTCCCTCTTCCCTGAAGCATCTCTTAACAACTGAGCTGATTCAATGCAGAATGTCATTAAACAATCTAACAGTGAACAAGAACTGGGGATCATCCTTATCTTACAGAAGCAAGTTATAAATAATCATCTTGGGCGAATCTAACATCCTGACAGAGTGGTAGGATCCCAAAAAACTGATTCCAGTGTATTAATAAACACAAATGCTGAACCATTTCTCGCAGAGCTTTTTGGAGCTGTGTAAATCCTTCCAACAAGCATCAGATAAAGCTGTCAAGGTTGGGGAAGAATTGCTTCTATGTTTGTGATTAAGCCCGAGTAGTTAAAAAGACTTAGCCTGCTATAAACAATTAGGTATGCTAGGTCAGTGTCATCCCAGTGTCATTGGTGACAGTTTCATTACTTAGGCATGCCACACACATAATTCTCTAGGCAACCAGCTGGAAAGCCATCATAGTTTCGACTGTTTCATGACCAGTTTTGACCAGCCTATATATGGCTCAAATAGGGCAGGCCAAAGGCTTAACTGTAACTTCCAAATTTTATCACTGTGAAATATGGTGGCAGAGCAGGCTGTCTGTCCCTCCTCTGAATCAGCCAGAAGCCAGCTGGAACATGAGGAGCCAGAGAAATGGTCCTTCTTGTTTTTCTCACTGTGCAGAGCAAACAACTACCCAACTTTAAGTTTCATACCCATCCATCATACTGCAAGCCATGCATGCATGGCATGGAACCATGCTACTTCACATTTTTATTAATTCCCTCTGGCACTTCTCTACATCCTTCTACCTTCACTCACTCTTGTGTCTTTTACTAACACCTCTCTACTTACCTTTCCTGCCTTTTTCATTCCTTCTCCAACATTCATAATTACACCCTCTTCACACTATCCCCTCTTTCTTCTTCTTTGTAACACCCTGGACCCTACAGATCCTCCCTTGGCCTCAAAAAAAAGTAATGGAGAGAAGAAGGAAAGAAGTGAGTGATTCTGTATAAGAGGCAGTGAGAAATGCAGCATACCCCTTGAACGAGGTCCTCTGAAAAGTACTCAAGAACTAGCCAGGTTAGCCAGAATTTCCTTCAGTGAACCCCTGCTTTCTCCAGATCATGGATCTTCTTCTAAATCTGTGCTTCGTTAGGTAGAAGCTTTGCTTTTCTTTACTCAAGGATTAAATCCAGAGGTACACGAGCAGGCAAGGTGACACCAGATTCAACACACTGTTGCATGCCTGTGCCAGGCCTCACTTGTCTCCAGGAAGCCCATGCGGTTACCTAGCTTCCAACCCTTTTTGCAGGTAGTTTTTCTGCAGCAAGGTGTATTAATTTTTTTCCAAAAATAAGCAGAGCATTAATTGTTCCAAAAAGCTTGCCTCTGACTATCAAGGCCTTTGCAAACACTCACTGTTAAGCATTGACATTCATTCTTAAGTGTAATGATGAACAAGGTAAACAAATCCAGTTTAACTGAAATACAGAACAGAGTCACGCCTCCAGCACCAACTAATGTCGCTCACACTGCAGGTGCAAAATCAAGAAACCCTGGCCTTTGGTGCTCACTGGTGTCCTCGCAAACACAAATAAAGGCAGTGATTACAATTCCATATATTTTCCCAAGTTCTGAAGCGCAGTCATGCTTGTTTTACATTGACCAAATAGCTTGAAGTGCCAAGTTTCCAAAATAACAAAATATAAAAGGAATCTGCCTCTTGTGTTTACTAAATACTAGGTTTGCCTTTTGAAAGAAAAGACAAAGAAGAGAGGAGACTGTTACTTCTCAGCTGCTAAGCGAAACAACACTCAACAATAATTCTTTTGTGCAGTTTCCTGTGCCCTGTTCAGACTCATCCAGATGTAGAGACAATCTCTTTCCAGGCATCCCATAAACACTGATGCTGCTGAAGTGACACTCTCCTTTACGGACACAGCAGCCCAAATTGCGTGGCTAAGGAAGAGTCCTTCATTTTATCTATAAGGAATTCACTGACAACAAGTCATGTGAGAGATAGATACAGAAAATGTGCTTGAAGATGCTGAGTGGCTTATCTCACAGGATAAACTCTAGGGTTTATAAACAGCTTGGCCACGGACTGCCTTCCTCAAGCCACAAACATCTGATAGCTTTAGTTCCAACCATCAAATTACACACGTGGTAGCAAACAGCAAATGCTGTCAACTACATGACTTGCCGTAAAGACAACATCAACAATAGTAATTAATGTACACAGTCGTGCTTATCTAATGTGATCCTAGAAGGCCTTTCCAAACTTCAGACACCATTTTATGGCAACCAAGCTCAGGGAAAATGGCCTGGGTCAGATGAACAAGCGTGATGGGCTACTCTTACCCATCACAAAACAACTCTTCAACCATAAGCAGCAAGCTAAAGACCTGGCCTAAGGGAGGAGAAACTTACTGACAGCCTCTCAGGTGTTGAGTATATAACAATTTCTCACCTAGTCTCTTCTTTAGTAAAATAATGGATCCAGTACTGCTGTCCAGTACTTATACCTCCTCTAATAAACTGAAGCATTATACAATACAAACATTATACAATTTCCATTGGTCTTAGCAATATATAAGAACATATTTTAATAACTTCAAAGTGTTGGGCCAAAGTTGATTAGCCACTCTTTCTTTTTCTCTGTTGCTGCTTCTTCTTCTCTAAAGCTAAGCAAACATGCAAAATTTCTACCCAGAGAAAAAGACCTTTTTGTAGTTTATTATTAGAATATAAAGGCAACATATATAAACAACAGGACATGCCAATCTTACTCTGGTGAACTCTTTCCAAATTTACCAAAACTTCATAACTCAACCCAGGTTCTCATAAGCCAGCCTCTAAATTACCTGACAGACAGATGGTCAAGTGTAAAAGCAGAATCAGTCACATCAATGTAGTAAGATGACTGAACAAGACCTAGGTTATTACCAATTACAGCAGTTCACTTACCCTATAGTAGTCTGTGCTGTACACATCTCTAGACATCCCAAAATCCCCAATCTTCACCAGCAGGTTCTCACCAACCAGGCAATTCCGGGTAGCAAGATCCCGATGCACGAAGTGTTGGGATGCCAGGTAAACCATGCCAGCTGCAATCTGCTGGGCAATATGGAGCATCTGGGATTGGGTCAGCTCAGCAGGACGGTTGCCTTCTGCCATCAGTACTGCATCTGGTCCATGTGCCCTGCACCAAAATACAATCTGATTAAGTGATAGGCCGCTTGTAAGCTGGAGAGATGAAAGGCATAGTGAGCCTAAAAACAACTAACTCGCTCAAATATAATAACAAAAAAGGCTATGAATTCATTGATGAAACAGGGCAAAATCTGTATCTTGGCTTTTTTCATTTACTGTTTTCCTTCATTGTGTGAAAGACAGGTGGTGTGAAGAGCATGACACAACAGGTGATATATTGCTTATGGAAATAAGGCACATGCATTCATAATAACACTCCTCTGTCAAAAACTACCCTTCTCCTGTTCCATTCTAGTAATCTAGTAACCTGGATACTTTTAAGATTCAGCTGGACATGGTGCTGCGGCATCTCATCTACACCACGCTTTTGCCAAGAAAGATTGGACCAAATGATCCTTCCAAGCTGGTATTCTATGATTCTTTTCTAGAGAAAGGCTGGCAAATGCAACTGTTTTGTAACTGAGGAAAACCTTATCAGTCTGTAAGAGTGAAAAGCCATAAAGTGAAAGGCATAGCATCACTTTTCCTATGACTGTCATTCCTTGATTTCTAGAGGGAGACTGTCTATTGACCCTTCCATCTTTTCTTAAAGAAGAAAGAGCTAACTTCTTTCTGAAATGCCATCTGAGAAACAAGGGCAGCAATTTTAGATTTATGCTTCTAATTTCCTATACAAATGCATGGCACAAAACTATTTTTGCTTCTTTCATCACTGAGGGTGAGTCCTGCCTGAGATAGGAATTCTTCACAATATGAAGAGGACACAAAACACACACTATCTATCTGGAAAAACTAAACAGCTTCAGAAACATGAGCTTTTCAAGACCTAGCAAGTCCCTAAGATGCAATAATCAACCGATTAATGAGAAACTTGTATATGCACCAGCAGGAGAGCCGTTTTGCATTTGGAAAGCCCAGCAAAGTACTGTAACACATGTGGTTCGCCCATCTTAACTATAGCTCTGGTATACATGTGTAATATCCTACTATCTTGAAGACAGAAACATAGAAACATTCCTACACAAAACATTTTACAGTGAGAATTACTAACTAATCCTTATCCAATTAATGAGGTCATCTGGCAATCATTCTTCACGTGATAGACCTCATACTATTCTGAATATCCCTTTCCACCCATTCCATTACTCTGGGTTTTTGGGAGCCTTTTTTATTCGATTCCTGCAGCCTATTCTTTCTGAGAGATCACATATCTTCTCTTCCTTACTCAACTTTTTTTTTTTTTAAATACTCTAGAACCAATTTTTATTTACTCTCACAAGTCCTTCCTTCCTACAAAAAGGAGTTGCAGAGAATCACCTTTCTAATCAATACAAGTGAAGCCTTAATTTTTCCCTAAGGAAAGGGCACAGGATTTTGGAAAAGAGTTCCAAATGAATCAAAATCTGAGATCAAATCTGACACTACCTATTAGAAATACGATATTAAAATTGCCCCAAGGGAAGAACCTCATGAGCGAAGTGACAGATGTGAGAAAGAAATGAA
This sequence comes from Limnodromus scolopaceus, assembly GCA_028565335.1. Classification (NCBI taxonomy): domain Eukaryota; kingdom Metazoa; phylum Chordata; class Aves; order Charadriiformes; family Scolopacidae; genus Limnodromus; species Limnodromus scolopaceus. The sequence goes on along the minus strand of JAOXNO010000020.1, from coordinate 45,271,139 downwards.
GGAGGGTGTCTATCATTGCTGGGATTGCATCTAGTACCCGGCAAAGAAGCTCTTTTCCACATTGTACATACATTCAACTGGTCTGGGTTGGTGGGGGGATAAACTGAGGGATATGAGATCTCCAACCAAGATTCAGAGGCAAATTGCTATTGAAAACCACTGTACCTTCTCATTGCATGGATTTTTTTAACGACTGCTCTCAGATATGAAGCTCTGAGTTGCTAAATTAGAGAACTCTTCATCTTTTGCTAGCTTCCTTGAGGACATGGTCTGTATCTAACAAAACTTGTGGATTATTCTTAACACTCCATCCACTTTGCTGTCCTCTTGGTGCTGGCTGTAAATGAGGCGCTCCTCAGTGTCTGCATTGACAGAGATTTCTTTGGATCCACTAGCCAGAACAAGCATAGGGCAGGCATGATTTTGAGGCTTTAGTCCTAGATCTGAAACAGCCTTTGGCTGCATGCAGATAGCAAGGCTCATTCGCGTTAAATTTCGATTTGTGTTTCCCTGACAGCCTTTGGTGGCGCTGCAGGGTAAGAAATACAGGCTCTTACAGCCTGCTTACAACTAACCTCCGATCTGCAGCACAAGCTGCAGCAAATGTGAGAGGAATGACAAATTGGAGCTTAGGTTTAACAGCTTGTCCCAGCATAATCATTTTATGTTCTATAGACAAGGGCTGATTAATAATTAAAAAAAAAAAAAAAGAAAGAGAAGATATAAAGTAGGAAATATACTGTCTGATAAACTGCCTTACTCTACAATAATTAAAAATCAGAGTTAGGAGGTAAGAAAAGGCCAATCAAAAAGAATAAAGGGTAACCATTTCTTATGAAATAAGAAATTATTTCTTATCAGCTGCAAATCTAGTTTCTTCTAATGGAAATTCAATGTTCTGAAAAAGTACTGGGATGGCATCTTAGAAAACTGCTGTTATCTCCTGGTCCGAGCAGAGGTCCAAGCTAGCAAATGTAAATGGCCTGATATAGCTCTGATAACATACTTAAATTCTCTGCCAGAGAGACAATCAGTTTCAGAAAAATAGTAGGTTTTGCTCTGCATCCCCAGTTCAGGCCCCAGTCTTCCTGCCAAACCTGGCAGTCCTGCCAATAAGGGAGGATGCTAGTTGATGTTATTTGCTTTTACGGTGTGACTATTTGTTCAGTGGAGATTAGATAGACAGCAAACTCATTTCACACAGGCTATCAAAAATGCATAAATGGCGATACCATTTATTTAGTCACTAGCCATTTTAGTCAGATAGAAAATCTGAATTCACTTAAAGGGACATCAGTTTTGACTGTTTTGCAGCTGCGTCACAGATATCATTCCAAAATGGTGGTACTCCTAGTTATCTTAATCAGGAGAGATCTTGGTAAACTGATATCCTTCAATGAAAATGAAGACCTTGAAAGAACAGTCCCTTATGCAAATGGCGTTTTTAACATAAGAACAAAAGCTGTCTCTTAACTGCTTATTTTTATGTCAACAGGTGCAGACTAGAGGAAATGGCACATACACAAGCCTGCTGTTCATAACTTCCCAGTTCATGAGTTACCTATTATTGTGAACCTTAGGCATCACCTATTTATTTATGACTGCTTTACAGCCAAATTTGAATTTCTGATGCATATTCCTGAACAGCATTAGGAAATACAGCCCTAATCTGGACCCCAAGACGTAGCATTTTCCATTGCACTGAAGTTTCCATGGCTTACAGTTTTCTTGCTTCAGATTAATGGCAGTCTTTCCAAAACACTGAGAGGAGGGAAGAGAAAAGGGGTTAGATTTCAAAAGCTTTTAGATGTCTACAGATAGCGATAGGTGTTGAGTGGGATCTTTGCAAGTACTACCAGAAAGCCTGCAAGAAAATGATTCCTACTCTAAGATATATAACCAAACAATTCAGAATACACTGAAATATATTGAAAATAATATTTCTCTGGTTCCCATTACTTTTGTGCAAAGCTTACGGCTTGACGTAACGGTATTTCCAAATTAGGCAAAGAAACAATAAGCCCCACGTCCCCGTAAAGGAGACAACAGTTGCATAGATTTGCGCTCCTAGGTGTCAGCATTTTCCAGTGCTAGTAGTTAATTTGACATTAAGTACAAGTAACACCTACCTTCTATGCCCACTTCTGGCTCTCCAGCACAATATGTGTTCGTGGATTTACCTGAGGAATTTGTTAAGATCTCCGTGCTTCATATACTCAAAGACCATGATAAGCGGATCGCCCTCGACACAGACACCGTAGAACTTGACGATATGCTCGTGTTGCAGGTTAGTTAGCAGCTCTGCCTCGCGGTGGAAGTCCTTGCGGGCATTGTCGCTGGCATCTTTCAGTGTCTGGAGGAGAAAATGAAAATGTAAGGACGGGGAGATATT